>CM030858.1:4725300-4817800 GCA_018105865.1 Metaphire vulgaris
TCAATTTTTTTCTGTTGTAAATCTACGATGGCATTACAGTTGCATTTCACGCTACGACGACTACTCGAGGTATAGGTAGGTTCCTATGTCGGCAACGTCGACATCATTCAACATTTAGCCTACTTGAGTGTAGTAGTAGGAGGAGGAGGAGGCGGGAAATTAGTGGAGGCAGTGTCGGTTCCAAGAACTCTTGGTGGGTGGGATGCTATGAATTTAACTTAGCATGATTTAAAGTGGCTTAGAAGGCATTACTGCCTGTGTGAAAGCCAATTGGGGCACTAACGGGGCTTGAACCCGCTCCGTCAGCCTGACGCTCCAGCACGTAACCCACTCTGCCATCTTCCGCCCCCAGCCAGGAAGATCCCGCCAATTGTCAAAGGAATTGTATGTGAACGGCTTAGAAAATGAATCTCTGGATTTGATTTATAAAATACAATGTTCAGAATTGACAACGTATAAAAGCCATTTTAGTCTGGTTGTACAAAAGTCATAGTGCAATATTGAGTTTTCTATTGCTGGAAGCGAATTTGTCGATGATTTTGTATATATATATATAAGCATATTGTATCTATTGTATATATATATATATATTGTATTGGCATTGTATATATATATATACACATATATATATGAATATGTTTATTTCTTTGTGAATATACATCAAGCAAGGTTTAAGGCTAATCTGCTTTAGATGATCATCTTCCATTGAAGATCAGGGAAATAGTTGTAAAATTAGTTGCAAAATGTTTAGCTATATTTTTAATTTAGTTAACTATTTTAGAAAGTAGTTTGCAACTAGAAGTTTAACTACTTATTTCTAGTTTAAATTTAGTTGTAGTTAAACTAATGTTTTTAGTTAGTTGCCCATCACTGCGTCCTAATGGCGTTACCTGTTGTGCGCATGCATTCTAAGAGTTGAACGTTTATACGCAATTAGGCTTGAAAACAGCATTCCTTGTGTCGATAATGTTGAGCAGAAGACGACGCTATTCACCTGTCTTCTGATTTATTTCTGTCTATTTCACTTTTCTTCGCACTCGGTCGCTTTCTTCTTCCTGCGTTCGTCGTCCATTCGTTGCGTTGACGATTCCAGAGCGCATGAAGGCACGAATCGTCACGTGACTTCCTATTTCGTGAGAGGTTTATTATTCAAACGAATGTATCATCTTAATATTAGACACTCTTAATAACCACGGAAAAGAAACGAATGATGACGATGACGACGACGATTATGACGATGACGACGATCATGATGATCATGATTATGACGACGACGATTATGACGATTACGACGACGATTATGACGATGATGATGATGATGACGACGACGACGATTATGCTGATGACGACGACGATCATGACAATTATGATTATGACGACGACGACGATTATGACGATGATGATGACGACGATTGTGCTGATGACGACGACGATTATGACGATGACGATGATGATGGCAATGAAATTGCTATAGAGCAGATAAGGGAATACAGAATTATACCTAACTCTCGCACCGCAAGAGGGTAGTTGCCAGCCCCCCGGTTTGCCCTAATTTTCAGAGACCCGATGGTAATGTTTTCAAGCGCATTCAGGTGCCTGGGGGGGGTAAGTCCATTTACACGCATTCCGACATATTTTGCGAACTCTCTGTTGCAGCGTCTACAATAAGCTAAAGCCATTCTACCTAAGATACCGTGCGGGGGAGTGGGTACCATCTCCCCTCCCAGCGATGTTGCATTACTGAACTGTTGTTTTCTAATTCTAACCAGTGTCTTTAAACTTAAACCTAGCTCTAACAGAGCACCGCATCCATAGCAGACTTTACGTCCTAAAATTCCTACGATAATTAATTATTCTATACTCGCTGAGATAGCGCTTCAGTATGGTCATTGTGGTGGTCGCCTATGTGATGCGCAACTCAATAAGCTACGAAAGGAAAAGACGAAGAAAGGAAAACTGCGAAAGAAAGAAGAGGAAGAGGAGGAAGAGGAGGAAGATTAGCAGGAGTAGAGGATAGGAATGAAGGAAGGAAAGAAAGAAGAAGGGAGAAAAGAAGAAGAGGAAGAAGAGGCAGTGGGACGATAGAAAGAAGAAAAAGAATGGGAGGATAAGAAAGAAGAAAGGAAGGAAGGAAAGAAGAAGAAGAAGAGGTAGTAGTAGTAGTAGTAGTAGTAGTAGTAGTAGTAGTAGTAGTAGTAGTAGTAGTAGTAGTAGTAGTAGTAGTAGAAGAAGAAGAAGAAGAACAAGAATAACAAGAAGAACAAGAACAAGAACAAGAAGAAGAAAAAGAAGAAGGAGAAGGAGAAAAGGAGTCTGGAATGGGATGAAGAATAATGGGATAAATGAAGTTTCTATTGTAAATGGCATCGGGGCGTAGGGCGGCGCAGTGGAAGCATTCATCTCACGCACTGAATTCGACGATCATATTCCACGGAATGTATATCCGTCACGACGTCGTTCTAACGGTCTTCGTTTGGTCTGACGTCATTATCAGCATCCGCGTCGTTTGTCAAACGCATCGTCGTCATGCTAGAGATATCGTTTACACCGTCGTTTCTACTTCTATGAATTCTGCCCATCTACCAATCTACTATGCTGCGCAACAAGCCAACTGAAACAGTTGTCATGCAGAAAATGGATGCTTTTGGAGCGAAATCTTTTCTATTTTTCTATCGGATGAATATTGATTGGTTGGTGTCTGCGCATAATGGGAACTGTAATCTGCGTGTTCTTACGTTTTAGTATTACACACAGAACCGGATAGTCTGGTCATCCGAAACCGTAGGACATAAGTCAGTTCGATTATTTGAATTTATTTCGTGATTTAGATCGTTTCAAAAACATTTTCCTGTATCTGTCACGTGTTCTGTCACTCACAGTGTGTTGGAGTTGCGGGGGGGGGGGAGCTGGGGGTTGAACCCCCAGCTAACTTTGCAACCCTCTCAAAAATCGCATAATTATTGGGTACATGCATTTTCTGTCATTCAATGAATTTCAGTCCTCACCCCCCCAGCTCAAATTTCACAACTCCAACACTGGTCACTCAGAATGTTCTCCTCCGTGTGTCAGTCATTTGGAAATTGGGGGTCGTCCACAAAGGACGTAACGGTCCCTTAATCGAAAGGCCGCTGCTTACATGTGTAGCCATCAGCCACGCCAGATGCAAAGTCCTTTCGCGACCAGTCTGATGTGAACAGTGACTCTAATAAAGAAACATCAATACAGACGCTTGAGACGCCATGATTGGATCACTTGAATCGAGAACTTGTCCATCGGTGGGCCTATTTTCATGATAATCCGGGGTGCTACAGCTCCCTCAGCCCCCGCCTTAATATGGCCCTGACTCCATTGCTTCCATTCCTCTCCGTGCCCTCACATGTCTTTGATTTCTACAGGTAGGTTTTATAATAATAATAATAATAATAATAATAATAATAATAATAATAATAATAATAATAATAATAATAATAATAATAATAATAATAATAATAATAATAATAGCAAGGTTCAAAGTGGTTCAGGAGGGTTTGCCCTGTGCAAGAACCACTATGTTTTGCCCATCCAATCTTGTATCCTATAGTACTGAGGTTTACAATCATTTACACTGGTAGCCATTACTATCCTCGCATCCAATTGATTGCATCTATCAATCACTCTAGCACTAAGAAAATGGTTGGTTTGTTTGGTGCGGCTGTGCGTTGGTCTTCATCATCCAGGTCCAAAGCATTATCCCTGATCTTCCTTTGTCTTTTTCTCATCTGCTTCTCTCTCTCTCTCTCTCTCTCTCTCTCTCCGGCTGTTTTAAACATTGATTCCCGTCTCAGTATATGGCCAATGCAGTTCCTCTGTCTTCTTTTGATGGTGTTAATAATTAGCGAGCGATCTCTGCTAGTTCTCTCTCTTTCTCTCTCTCCCTCTCTCTCTCTTGCCATCTGAAATAACTCCTCGTTTGATTTCTTGTTTGTTCACTTGATCTTTTCCATTTTCCTCATGATTTTGAAGGCTTCCGGCTTTTGTATGTACTTTTTTTAGTAGAGTTCAAGTTTCCGAGGCATACAGGATTACACCGTAGACAAACGTTTTTATCGGTCTCTTCTTTAGTTCATTACTTAGCCTTCGTCTTACCAGTGCTCCTCTGTCCAAAAATGCTTGTTTTTCCCATCGCTATTTTTCTCTTTATCTTCTCCAGGCATCTGCAGCCTTCTGTTAAGAGGTTCCCGAAGCAACGCAATTGTGTTACCTGTTCTATTCCATCAACCGTAATCATGACTTTTAGAGAGATCTGTGTTCTTCGCTAATATCATAATTTTGTCGCCTATTTTCATTTTATAAAAATGGATGTATTATTAATTTGCCTATCAGTCTTTTGAGCTATCTTTACTTTTACTTTTAGTTCATAAATCACACAAAGTCGATCGTTCTCTGAAATTCTTTTCAAAATATCAATAATTATATCATGATACATATGACGATGTTACTTGTAAACGTCTGAATACGATAATGCTTTGGAGTGGGAATCGAAATTATCCGGAAAGTTTCGGAAACCGATTCAGGAACTGCATACTGCCTTTGCTTTGTGTGCTTCTCTGGTCTAAATGTCAGAGGATATATATTATACTTAAGGACATCAAGTATCTTTTGAATTCCGATAGCTAAGAAGTCGTTCAGAAAGCTAAAAACAGACAGATGCGATTTCCGATCTCGTATTGCTAAACAGTGGCGGTTCCAGGATTTCTTGGTGGGAGGACGAAATGAATTCATAGGAAGTTGGTGGGGGGGGGGTGAAAATAGAAGGAAAAAACATCAATAAACTTTGCTGAAAAAACCTGACAAAATGGAATTTTATCCCTAATTTTACTACACTTTTAAATCGGTTTCACAAACAAGAAAGTCCGGTGGGGGATGAATCCCCACTCATCCCCCACGTAGAACCGTCACTGTTGCTAAAATTTAGTTGTTCGTATATCTCGTCGAATGATTTCAAATGTTGCGCCAAATAGCGCAATTTATTTAGACAGAAATCAGAATTCGTTTTCATTTTGAAGGTCCAATAACTGTGCTCTTGTACGAACGCGCAATCTAACAGTGGTCACGTGACTGGGCGCTTAAGCCATTTGCCGTAAATTATAGGTTCCATTGATTTTCTTCGTGGCCCGAACGTTCGATTCGAAGTCTGAAAGCGAGTGTCAACAATGGAAATCCGCTTAACGATAAAAAAAGCTTTACTCTTCGATTCTATCAGCGGCCGGCCACAAAGTACGTCATGCTATATTTCTTCCCCATTTGACTCTTCCCCTGTCACAAACTGTTACAAATCTCGGACCCCCTTAAAACGTCATCCGTAACTTACGTCACGCAGGTTTTCTATTTAATATACTTGAGCTTCTTGTTCAATTTTCAGCAGGGAAACAGATATTCAACTTCCGACAATGATAGCGAATATAATTGAGACGTGAAATTGTATGCATCTCGGGCAAAATGTGTTAATGGACAACAATTAAAAACGTCTTTTACTATACCCCTTAACAGGTAGAAAGACGATAGCACCGGTTTGACTTAGAGACAGCAGCACAGTGGCTGTCAACGCTATGTCCGAATGAAAATCACAAACACAATTGCTAGGAATTGATAGCCAGGAAAGGCCACCAGCCAAAGACACACAATAAGGCTCACGTGAAATTGCCTGACAGACTGGCATTATTCACTTCTGTACCAGTTACTGGTTTTAGCAACCAAGCACGGTGACTCATCTTTTTGATGAACGCGTCCTACAGCAAACCTGTGCTTTCGCTAGACGGTGCCACTGCGGGTTGACATTTAAAAGAAAAACTTAGCCGACTGCGTTCACAATATGATACAGCGACGAGAGTACTCAAGTTCCGCACGTTTTGACCAGGGGCTGCAAAAATATTTACACTGAAACAGAGTGGTACCGTTTTTGTTGGGCCACCCTGTATGCATTCAAAGCACGAATTCAACGCCTATATAGCCTATGCTATGGCAAGAATGAACCGCTTCTGCTGATTACCAGGTTACAACGCCTTTATAATAGTAATAATAACATTAATAAGACAAGTATTATTATGATTTATGATACTCTATATTATATGTAAGTAGTCAAATAAAATCAAATTAAAATTTAATGTAGTCATTATTGTAATTACCGCTATTATCAATTATAATTATTACCAGAGGAAGGAGGAGGAGGAGGAGGAGGAAATTTAACCATAATATATTACATGATTGCATTCATGAAAAGAATAGCATAGCTGAGTTTGGTACCAGTGTAATCATCCTCTGGGTCTTTATTTATTTATTTACTAGAAAGATGCTCGCTTCGCTCGCGCTCGCTTCGCTCGCGCTCGCTTCGCTCGCAGTGCAGGATAATACTAATCCAATACCTATACCTAGTACCCAATCATTGAATTCATGCTGAACAACATTTCAATGATCGCCACCTAGCCAAGCTCTGCGCCACGTAATAATTAGGCCTATGTACGTTAAAATCACGCAACTGTGGCCATTTGTGACGCTGTACACGTATTTTTTGTGTACGTTAAAATGTACGTTAAATTGCGCAACTACCTCAGGCTGCGAACAATTGTTACCAATAGCAACGTCGTCGCACGCCCAGCCCTCTGACGCTGCAATGACTCGACTAAACCGTGTTAAACTACGATTCTACGAACAATTGTTACCAATAGCAACGTCGTCTTCGAACATCGTCCACCAACGCATCGCGACGTAAGGACTAAACGGTCTAAACCGTCTACCAATAGTCAACCAATCAGAACGCTTAAAGGTAACAGACATACAGAATAACGATTTTAATATGATAGATTTATTGACAATTTATATAGCGCAGTAAAACAAGGCTAAGGCCAACAACAATTAAGAGCGCTTAACACAGTTCATATCCTATACTAAATAATTGTGTCTTGGAGTGTGTTCTAGTCGTCTTAGCTGTGCGTGGAACCTGAAACATATGGAACATATTTCATTAGGAACCTCAGGAGAGAAGAAATAGGCATTTGACGAACTCAGAAGTGAAAGAGACGATATGCATTTGCAACGACGACCACAATCAGCTGAACCGCAAAGTACGGTTAGTTAGTTATAGGCTGATTTATATAGCGCGCTGCTACAACAGCAACAGAAGTAGTGCCAGTCTAACGACAGCGTACACTAGATTCCGACTGAAGCGTATTTCGAGCTTTTATCAAAATTAACCCAAAATAAAGAGCACGGATTCTCTCGCGGATTCTGCTGCTGATGAAGTTATTGTAGCTATTGATGATGATGATGAAAATGATGATGGCGATGAAAATGATGATGATGACGATTATGATGATGATGATGACGATTATGATGATGATGATGATGATGATGATGACGATGATGACGACAAGACTCTTAGACTTATAATCAGAAGAGCACAGCGACTTGCAATGATCATAGACGAAGGAAATACTAGTCCGTTGTCCTGGGCGAGTCCTAGTTCTAGATTTTACTTGTACGGGCGTGAATAGAGGAGGAGGAGGAGGAGTCGTTGACAGGTGAATTTGACGATAAAAGTGTCCGTAGGTCTAATGATGGCAGTCGTTACTGGAGAAACGAAAATAACTCGGGCTCGCTGATCTACGTCGTCCATTACCTTCACTGCAACCAACAACAGAAGCAACAGCAGCAACAGAGACAACAGCAGAAACAGAAGCAGCAACAGAGACAACAGCAACCGAAGTAGGGCCAGTCTAACGACAGTGTAAGAGGATGAAATGACAGAATGACAGGACACTGAAGTATTGACGGTTGCTAATTCACCATAATTACTACTGTCAAGTCCAGTCCCTTCTATGCATCTTAGTTCTTTATAATCAATACTCTCTCTCTCTCCGCTCTCTCTCTTTATATATATATATATATATATATATATATATATATATATATACAGTGGCGTAGCGAGGGGCAGAGGGGCGAAGCGCCCCAGGCGGCACTTGCTCTAGAGGAGGCACTTTCGAGATTTCTTAGATTTTTTGCTTGTCAGAGACTTTCGTGGAGAGCTGATAACGTTTTTTTGTTTGTCAGACTTTTTCGGAGAATTGAGGGCGGCACTTTTTTCTCGCCCCGGGAGGCACTTTGCCTCGCTACGCCACTGTATATGCAATATATATATATTCTGTGTCCGGAAAAATGGACCCATAAAAATAAGCAGATCACAATAACTACTCCGAATCTGCGCCGATTTAGACAAAATTTTAAGCACAAAAAGAGACATCTTATTTGTGTCATTAGCGCAAAATTTCATTAGAATCCATTTACTCTGACCTTTCTTACTCTACTCGTAACTTTCGCTGTCAGAGGTCAGAAGTCACAGATGACAGTTTTCTAGTTATTCTATCGGTTGACGTCATTTTCTAAGTCATTGAGTGTGTTGACAAATAGACAAAATGTTTTCCAATGAAGATCATATTCAATATAATTTTATATTAGAACTGAAATGAGGCCTGGAATAAAAAAATTGCAAATCATTACTTGACATTGGTTTTCATAATTATGAAAGGGCTTCACCCTTTTCAGGACACAGTATATATATATATATATATATATATATATATATATATATATACAGTTACAGTATATATATGCATATAAATGCATATACAGTATATAAATTTTTTTTAAAGTTTTTAACATTTTATTTTTAAAATGTGTTATGCTCTCGGTACACACACACACACACACACACACACACACACACACACATATATATATATATATATATATATATATATATATCTGTAGCAGTAGTCGACGGGTAATTGTGTTCTTCCAAGTAGGCATATATCGCAGAACGTGAGGAGGTCCCGTGTCCTCCTCCGAATATCCGAGCGACGGAGGAGTGAGGAACGGCTGATGCCGGCGTCAGTGGCAGCCGATCGCAGAGGAATTGGGGCTGGCGACCACCTACCCACCCACCCACCCGCCGAGGCAATCAGATGCGAAATTAGCAGACGACGACGGCGACGGCGGCGAACCAGTTGCCGAAATGAAATTAACGTCAGTCGTTATTCATCGGCCGAGAAAAGAAGATTATATTATTCAACAATTGCCTCTCTCTCTCTCTCTCTCTCTCTCTTCATATACCGACCGACCGACCGACCGACCGACCGACCGACCCTCTTATTTCCCGTCGCCGCTGCCGTCGTAGTCACCAATCCCAATCGAATGAAGCGATTGTTCATAAGCACCACACAGGACACTACCCGTGCATGCAGTGTAATAATTCTGGAGTCTATCCACAGCCGGAGAGTAGGCCTACACCACCCCACTCCCCGACCCCCCCCCCCGATCGAATATTTTGTCCCTTGTGCAGGAGTTTCTGTTATAACCCAATTAGTGTCAGCGTCATTTGCACGACGGCTGGTTTCTTTTCTTTTACATTCGTTGATATAGCAATCGATTCAGTTGACGGTCGAAGACAGAAAGTCGACTGCGTGAGATTGCAGTTACTTCAATGGACAGACAATCGCTGATATAATCATATTGTACGTCAAGAAATGCTATTTTGTTTCTTGGAATTACGAGTTGTTCTATTCTGTTCTTTAATTAACCATCCTCGATGCGAGGCTGGGCTACACTTTGTATCGCATCTCTCCATATCTGTCGTTCTTCTGCTTAATACTACTACTACTACTACTACTACTACTACTACTACTACTACTACTACTACTACTACTACTACTACTACTACTACCAGAGGCGGATTTACCACGGTACCAGGTGGTGCATCGGTACCGGGCCTCCCTTCAAAATACGAATTTAGGGGCCTCCCTTTTATAATAATAATTTTTTAAAGACTTTAATTAGTAGTTTCTTTAAAGTAATTAATTTTCGGAGATATACATGAATGTTTTATCGTTAGACGTTAGTTGTGTTTGGACATAGATTAGTAATAATTTAGTATTGAAATGCAATTTAATGCATGCTCCATGAGTCTATGTTAAGAAAGCCTATAGCTCATATACTCCGGTTTAGCTGACCTCAATTAATGGCATGGCTCATAATGGCTGGACTCTGACCGAGTGACGACGATCAGGTTAGTCGTCGGTAAATTTAAAGACAAAATAGGAGTTTAAATTTAGGAAGTGCTGCTTTTGGACGTCTAGCTTCGTTTTGCCGACAGACTCAGAGTTATTGACGTCACGGCACGGCACGATATTAGATAGCACCGGTGATTGTTTGAGAGGTGTTTTACTAAGGTCAGCAGTCACCAAGAGTGACCGGCGGTTGCACCGGGCCACCGGCGGTCGTAGACGCCCGGCCTCTCGCATCGTTATGCAGTTTTTACGTTTTCAGGCTTTTTTGGTTTTTAGGGTTGTTTGGTTTTTAGGTTTTTAGGTTTATAGGCCTATGATTTCAGGGTTTTTTGGATTTTAGGGTTTTTATGTTTTTAAAGTTTTTAGGGTTTTTAAAGTTTTTAGGGTTTTTAGAGTTTTTGGGTTTTTAGGTTTTTAGGGTTTTTAGAGTTTTATTAGTTTTTAGGGTTTTAGGGTTTTTACGTTTTCAGGGTTTTTGGTTTTTAGGTTTTCAGAGTTTTTAGGTTTTTTAAAGTTTTTAGGGGTTTTAGAGTTTTTAGGTTTTTAGGGTTTTTAGGTATTCATGGTTTTTAGGGTTTCAGGGATTTTACGTTTTTAAAGTTTTTAGGGTTTTTAGAGTTTTTAGGTTTTTAGGGTTTTAAGCGTTTTATGGTTTTTAGGGTTTTTAGGTTTTCAGGATTTTTAGGGTTTTTTTGGTTTTTAGGGTTTTTAAAGTTTTTAGGGTATTTAGAGTTGTTAGTGCCTTTAGGTTTTTAGGGTTTTTAGGTGTTCATGGTTTTTAGGTTTTCAGGGTTTTTAGGGCTTTTACTTTTTAAAGATTTTAGGGTTTTTAGAGTTTTTTGGGGTTTTAGGTTTTTAGGGTTTTAAGGGTTTTATGGTTTTTAGGGTTTTTAGAGTTTTTAGGTTTTTATTCTAGGCCTTCTCTGGGGGGGGAATTCCCTCCACAGTTTTAAAATTGAAGCTGAAGTCAATGGCATTTAATTGTTTCATTTTTCAATGACGTTTGTTTTATTTTTACTTCTTTAAGTGACCACGATGGCGCCGGGGGGCCTCCATGGACATATTTGCACCGGGCCTCCAAAATGTAAATCCGCCTCTGACTACTACTACTACTACTACTACTACTACTACTACTACTACTACTACTACTACTACTACTACTACTACTACTACTACTACTACTACTACTACTACTAATAATAATAATAATAATAATAATAATGTGATTTTAAGTGGTTTAGGAGGCTAAGTATAAACCTGTGTGAAAGCCACTGCTGTAACCATCTGCATTCAATAACCTAGTTTATCCGAATCATGTTTTGGAAGTCCAGTCCATGTTGTTTTGTTATCTAGCCAGGCCACTCTCGGTTTTCCGCTTGATCGGTCGCCGGATAATGTTCCTTGAATTCAAGGAACATTACGATTTACTTGTTCCAAAAACACCACAATACCCGTCGTCAGCAACAGATGCCTGTCTGCTGCTGCTGATGATGCTGAAGAGCAGTGTTATAGAGTCCATTACTGAACGAAGTAAAATAAAAACTAAAATTATTTTAATTTCGCTAAATAAACTAAACCAAAACAAGATTATTTACAAAACGAAAACTAAATTTAAAAAACTAATAGCGGATCTAAAACAAAATAAAACTCAAAATTAAAATTATCTCCAAAACTGAAACATTACTGCTGAAGAGAAGGAAGAATACTGAAGAGGAAAAGGAAGATAAGGAGACAAACTGATAAACGAATCAATGGGGCTGACTGAAGAGGAGACGCAGGCAGTCAGTCAGAGATAGGTCCGCTATGAAATGGATGTATTTATGGGGCTGTCCATTAATTATGCCAACAATTTTTGGACAATTTTTTACCCCGCAACCCCCTAACCCTTGTGAACAACCGTCAACTTTCAGTGACCCCCTATAATTATGTAGAACACTTTTGACCCCTCCACTAAGACCAGTGACGGGTCCCCTAAAAAGTTTAGAAGGTTATTATTTTTGCAGCGATGAGACCTTTTCCCCTTTCTTTTGTTAATCAATTGTCATAATGTGGTGGTGATGACCTTTTTTCTTGCTTGTCAGGCTTTTTTTCCGTTGTAATAAATTGTAGGCCTATTCCATGAAATATCCAATTTCTTTATCATTTGTAAAAAAATGAAATTGTTGAAATTGTTGACGTCAACTTTTCTTGACCCCCTCCCTCTGTCAACAACTGTCAAACTTTTTCACCCCCCCCAATTTGTTGACCTAATTAATGGACAGCCCCTATCTATGAAGAGAGAGAGAGAAAACTGGAAGATCCTTTATTTCTATTTGTTGATGAATTTTTATGCCTATAAAGCAAATTTAGCAAAAGGCGCTACAAAAGTGTTAAGGAAAAGTAACTACATCAAAGCCTTATCAAGAAGGCAAAATTGAAATCACGGGAAGAAGACTGCGACGTACGATCTGTCCGTAATCTCGGTTAACATCTTTATCGCCTCAGCCTTTGGCGGGGCTGAGCTGTGAGCTGTTGCTAATAATTAAATGCTTACAATTTCTTCTGTTCCGAAATTAAAGAATAAATTGAGAAATCGCAATTGACAATAATTGCGGACACGATACATCAAATGGAAAATCGCTCAGAACTGCTGGAGAACGGCCTTGAGAAAAGTAACAAGGTGAGTTCCAAATGGCAATCATTATAACTGGAAGCGCTGTGGGAAAATGACCGCGTTCCGTTTCGCTGTTGTCATTTGAGATATTGAAGAAAATGCGACGCTATAGAAATCACTTTTCTTCCCCGTAGGATTTATAATAATAATATAATATAATATAACAAGGTTTAAAGTGGTTCAGTAGGGACTGCCCTGTGTGAGAACCACTGTAACCACTGATTTCAGCTTCTCTCATCAAGAAGAAGAGAACGCAAGAGAAATGGAAATGGAGATAGAGAGGGAGAGGAGAGAGAGGGGGAGAGGGAGACATACAGAAGCTGCCCTTCAGTGTCGATTATTAAAAACGAAACGCAAAAGAATATATAGAGAGAACTATTTCGGAGACTGTCAAACGGACAGACCGAGACAGACGCAGAGGCGTAAATAATAAAGGTCATACTAGTCTAACATAAGAGCCACGTGTGCTGCTGATACAGAGGCAGACATATATCCCTCTGGACAGAAGCAGCTGTAGCTGGTCTTTTACATCAAACGCAAGTCCTCAGAAGAACACGAATAATTGGCCAAATCAGTCGAACGCAGCTCAGGAAGCGAAGGAGAAGTCACGCTGCGACAGAAACAGCGCAGCACGACGAGAGAAACCACGCAGACAACCAGGGATGCCTATATATAGCTGATGAGGAGAGACAGACAGACAGACAGCGAGAGAGAGAGAAAGAGAGGGAGAGGGAGAGAGAGAGCAACAGACAGAGACATAGAGATAATACATTATATATATATATATATATATATATATATATATATATATATATATATAGAGAGAGAGAGAGAGAGAGAGAGAGAGAGGCAGAAAGACTGGGACTGATGAAGACTGACAGAAGCACACACACAAACACGCACACACACACACACACACACATATATATATATATATATATATATATATATATATAGAGAGAGAGAGAGAGAGAGAGAGAGAGAGAGAGAGAGAGAGAGAGAGAGAGACTGGGTGATTCTCACAAGACCCGAATTGAATATCGGATGAAAGGTAATATAGAGACGACGCCCTCCGTACGTGAATGAAGAAGATGAAGAGAGAGACAGCGCTGTATGCTTTATAAGGTAACGCACTTCTGGTGATCGCCGTCAGCGCTTTCATATTTTCTCCTCTCGACGGCGACGGCAAAGAACGCCGAACGAAATCTCTATTTCATTCGACAGATTCCGACGCCTGGCGTCGCTACGATCTTTGATTTGCCGTTGAAAATCTCATTGGATTAGTTTTTTCTTCTCTCTCCGAACCACTCTCGTTGGTCTAATCGACAAACACATCTTCATCTTAGAATTCTATACGCAGTGAACCATAAATTCGTCAACTCGAAAACACCGTTTGGACAAATAATTATATTATGTGATCACCTCGTGTCCAACAGCGTCCAACTTCGTATGTGAATCTTTCGAATCATCGAAATTGACCGTTGCGCTCGCTTCCACCGGCGCCCGTCTTCAACGACCCTTCGGGCCAAGGGCAATAGCCTCACTAACAAGTCCAGTGGCTCATTAGCCGGACCTACTTGCCTCTGGTTCTCTCACTCAAACCGGTTCGTACGAACGGAGAGAGCTTCCGTGCATGTATTCGTTCGTCCAGATCACTTAAAAGATGAAAAGACGAGATCCAAAATGCGGGATATTTTTCTGTGTCTCTCGTGAATCAGATGATATCCGAATGACGAATAAGAAACCAGGGGCGTAGCGACGGGGGTATATCGGTATACATACTCCCCCAAAATCAGTCTGCCTTAAAGTTTTTTATGTGATTTACATGTGGTTAGGCCTAAATGTGGCCTAAATGTGGTTTATATGGTTTATGCAGTTTATACCCACCCAAAATATTTATACCCTCCCAAATCAAATTCCTGGCTACGCCCCTGTAAGAAACGCGACAAACAAGAAGACTACTATGCGGTGAAAGTTGGCGACTTTCATATCACTGACGATCAGTGTTAGGCCCAGGCCCGCCGAGAGAAATTCCGGGCCCCTGTGCAGAATGGCCGGCGGGCCCTTGGCCAAGTCTTAAAAATAGCTGACGACCTTTTCTCTTTTTTTGCTTGTCGCCGCTGTGTTTCTTCTTTTGATGACCTAAGGTCCCGGGCCCCATCTTCCTCGCCGGGCCCCCAGGCACAACTTAATTATTGGCATTTTTAAATTATTCATATTCATCATCGGCCCGGACCCCCTCAACACCGCCGGGGCCCTGTGCATTTGCCCCCTGCTCCTCTCGACGGCCCTGGTTATGCCTATTAGTTAATGATATATCATACTAAAATTAGTTTTAAATTTGTTAAGACTAAGCTAAGACTAAAGATATAGACTAAAACTAAAATAAACTAAAACTAAAATAATTTACAAACGAAAACTAAAACAGCAGCTTTAAAACAAAATGAGATAAAACTAAAATAATTATCTACGAAACAAAAATATCATTGCTGACGATCATACTACACACACTACTTAATACACTTACTCTACTGCTATTTTAGTCGAAATCTTTTACCAATTAATTATAATTAGACCTCATAGTGCACGCAGACTGATCAGTTGCTGGAAACACTTGTTTATTTGAAATACAACATTGCTGTTGATTAGATTATGTTTTACAACATTCTTTTTTTCGCTTTTCTAATTTTGTGATTCGAATTGAAATTGTCTTTGGTTTTTCCTTTCTGACTTTTTTGTCTGACAGAGCTCGGTCCTTGTCCTTGTTCTTAGAGGTCAGTCTTGTGGTCCTTGTGCTTTGGGGTCGGTCCTTGTTCTTATCCTCGCCCTTGGAGGGTCGGTCCTTGTTCTTATCCTCACCCTTGGAGGGTCGGTCCTTGTTCTTATCCTCGCCCTTGGAGGGTTGGTCCTCGTCCTTATCCTCGCCCTTGGAGGGTTGGTCCTCGTCCTTATCCTCGCCCTTGGAGGGTCGGTCCTTGTCCTTATCCTCGTCCTTAGGGGGTCGGTCCTTGTTAACATCACTGGCATGTGTTAGTTAGGTTGAAGGCAAGATTGCGATTATTACGATGGGAATATATTTTCAATAACAGATTGCGTTTAATTAATAAACCACATTTGGATTTCACCAATAGAAAATATATCAATCAATATAGGGCCTATATACCTAGGCGGCTGTTTGAATTCCTAAAATGTCTTCAATCTCCTTAAGATCTAATAAATGTTGAACGTAGCCTATATCTTGAATTGTCTCGAATTCAATTATAAATCGAATGAAACGATTTTTGTTCCAAGGTTTCTGGCAATTGAACTCGGCAACACCATGGCGTCGTCGTCGTCGGCGACGCTGAACCTACCAGGAGGAGAAGGCTGCATTCCAGGAAGAAGCGGCGAGACAGCGGGCGGCGGAGACGGGGGCGGCGGGGTCGAGGCCCCCTCAGCCGCCGTCCGACTGTCGTCGATCGGCTTCGTCGTCCCGATGACCGCCCTCTTTCTGTTCGATCTGTTCGTGATCTTCGGCAACAGCATGGTCGTCGCCGCCGTCTTAACTCAGCGCAAACTACGAACGGTGACGAACACGTTCATCGTTTCTCTGGCCATGTCCGACCTCTTCCTCGGCCTCGTCGTCCTCCCGTTCTCCAGCGTCAACGAAGTCCTCGGCTACTGGCCGTTCGGACCGCTCTGGTGCAGCGCCTGGCTGGCCGTCGACGTCTGGCTGTGCACGGCGTCCATCCTCAACCTCTGCGCCATCAGTCTCGATCGCTTCCTGGCCATTCGATGTCCCATCAGATATCCGTCTCTTATGCCGCCTCTGCGGGCGAAGGCCTCGATCGCCGTCGTCTGGATATTGTCGTTGGCCATCTGCATACCACCGCTCCTCGGATGGAAGGACAGGAAACCGGAACTGGGCGTGACAAAATCGTCGTCAGGCGCAACAAATCACAGTCAGTCGTCACCGGACCATTCGATGTCCCACATACCGTCGACGCTTCCAGCGACGACGTGGTCCGAAGGTCGTAAGACGATGGCGTTGCAGGACGACTGCTATTTGCGCGGCGGCGCCGAGCAGTCGGCGTGCGCTCTGACGTCGGAACCCGGGTACATCATCTACTCGGCGTGCGGCAGCTTCTGGGTACCGATGCTGATCATGGTCTCCTTCTACATTCGCATCTACCGAACGGCGGTCAGAGCGACTCACTCGCTGCGCAGCGGGTTCATATCGAGGCGCGCCATCTCGGGGCTGGCGTCCAGCTCGTCCGACTCGTCCGTGAATCTGAGGGTCCATCGCGGCGGAGCCGTCCAACTGCTGCACCAGGCGGTGGCCGGGGCGGGGGCGTCCGACTCGACGACGACGACGACTACTCACTGCAGCTCAGCAACGTCGTCTCCGTCCATCGATGCGTTCGACCGCACCCATCGCTTTCGCCCGCAGCAGCACTCCAACAACGCCCAGAACCATTCACAGGAGGCGTCGAGGACGTCGTCACGCGATCCGCTCGGCTCGAACAACAAGATCCCGCCGAGCGTCGAATGCCTGCTGCGTACCGCGTGCTCGCCTGTCTACGAGGAACTGCCGAGATGTCGAAAGAACATGACGACCAGCGCCAGCACCACCAACCTCGCCGTCGGCGGCGGCGGCGGCGGCGGAGCAGGAGGAGCAGGAGGAGGAGGAGGAGGTAGGAAGGGTCTGGTCCAGATACGAACTCAGCTGCGTCGATTCAATCGGGAGAAGAAGGCCGCAAAGACGGTCGGCATCATCGTCGGTTGCTTCGTATTCTGCTGGAGTCCGTTCTTCACCGTCTACTTTCTCGGCGCGTTCTGCGCGGAGTGTACGCCCGCCTGGGTCTTCACCATCTTCTTCTGGCTCGGCTACTGCAACTCGGCCGTCAATCCGATAATCTACGGACTCTGTTCGAAGGACTTTCGCAGCGCCTTCAAGCGCCTGCTGTGCTGCTCTCGACACCAGAGAAGCAGCCGGACTCAGCTGGCGAGACTCATCAGCGGACTGCACCACCACAACAACGACCAGGCGGCCACGCACCTCGACTTCATGACCGTAGTCTATCGATGAAGATCATGCATGGATATAGAGACTGTATACTGCGCTGAATACTCTCAGAGTGCTTCTGACTCGAGTCTCATCTGTTCAAATGATCACCAGAGTTATTCACCACTCAACTGAACTGAACTGAAATGAACCTCCGATACTCTGCTGATATTAAACCTTCAAGACAGTTCTTCTTGGATATTAACCGCTCTAGGAGTATAAATTGCCAAAATAAACAAATCCTGGTTCTGATAATAAGGAAATTAATCGGCAATGCACTCGACAATTCGACAGTGTTAATAATGTGTTTGTACAACGGAATGTACTGTATACTTACACGTACAACCGGTCAGTGGCGTAGCCAGGATTTCCACAAGGGGTTTTGGTTTTGGTCGTGACCAACTTCTAAAATATCTTGACAAGCAAAAAAGGTCATCGTTATTTTTTCTAAAAAAGGTCCTCAACGTACCAGCCAAGGGGCAGTGGCGGCTCCACAGGAGGACCGGGGGGCCCGTGCTCTTATCGAGTGGTTGGCCCCCCAGTGGCCCCCTGTTGGGACCCTATACTTAATACTACATACCTAACAACAAATGTTTGGCCCCCATGATTAGAAGTTGCCACCCCAAAGCCCCCCACTTGCCAAATCCTGGAGCCGCCACTGCAAGGGAGGGGGTTCAACCCCAAAGAGCGTCCAAAAATGCATGAAAACGCGTTAAAAATTTTTCCGTCGACGGCCAAAGGGGTTTTAACCCCCAAACCCCCTTGACTACGCCACTGCAACCGGTACCAGTGGCGGACTGACCAGCTTGTCAACTTGCCAGATGGCATAGGGATAAACTTCCATTATAATATAGGCCCTAATAAGGTTTAAAAGTGGTTCAAGAGAGTCTGCCCTGTGTGAGAACCACTATGTTTTGCCCATCCAATCTAGCATCCTATAGTAGACCTACTAAGGTTTATTTAAAGTCATTTACACTAGTACCCATTATTACATTCTTTTATTATTATTATTATTATTATTATTATTATTATTATTATTATTATTATTATTATTATTATTATTATTATTACCATTAGCCTATTAGGCCTTAGGCTCGAAACTTCCCCTCCACTTTTTGAGAGGGAAGGTATAAGTTTGCCCTCACCTTTGGGGCCGTCCATAAATGACGTCACACACTTAGGGGAGGGTTCACACATTTGTGACGACGATGGAGGGTTTCCAAAAATGTGACGCGACATAATACTTAAATGTTATTCATACCGCAAAATTGAACGTATTTTATATTTATAATTATTATAAACTTTATTTATAAAAAGTATTTGAAAAGTTTCTGAATATTGTTTGAACTATAATAATTATAATGAATATTTTTAAACAAGACAATAATTTTGACACTGGAAAAATGACGGGGGGGGGGGGTAACGCGTTGTGACGTCATATTTGAGGGGTCTGACTTTTTGTGACGTGTGACGAGGGGTAACAAAACTGCAAAATCGCGTGACGTCATTTATGGAAGGGCCCTTATAGGCAGTACACATTATGGGTTCCAAGCTGTGTGTGAAAGGAATGCTACGACCAATATGGAGGTGGGTCCCTTTTTCTCCTGGAAACCACCATTTTAAGACCCAATTCGCCACTGATCGACCGGAACATCTTAATTGCACGATCAAACTGTGTTTCAGGTCAAATTGCTATTTTTTAAATCAAGCAGATATATTCACTATCAGCAATGAAATCTGCGTGATGAAAATATTGTAAGTTTAACGCATTACAAGTGTTAAATCTAGTTTCACAAGATACGTGTGATTTTGTGTGGCAATGTAATTGCAAATGCGATCTTATCTAGTTTTTACTTACTCACACATGAGCCTTACTTAGCATGATTTAAAGTGGCTTAGAAGGCATTACTGCCTGTGTGAAAGCCACTAGGGGCACTAACGGGGCTTGAACCCGCTCCGTCAGCCTGATGCTCCAGCACGTAACCCACTCTGCCATCTTCCGCCCCCCCACCTTCTTACGTTGTTAGGTCGACTCTGTAGCTCCGAGATAGAAGAAGTGAAGGCTTCACAAGAACATGCAGTTTATGGAAAAATCCCAACTGCACATTTTCTGCTCAACAGTCCCAATGGCAAGAATAGCGTCAGATATTTACATTACACGACACCCAAACAGCTTTCAGTTTTTAACATTTGGATTAAAATGAACACAAATCACGAACACATGCAGCCGTGCTTTGATTGCAGACGTAAAGTTCTGAAGCATTGACATTTCAACGACCACACGAGTTCCTTTTGAACAGAGAATTAATTACATCAACCAAAAGCCCACACAACCTTGGATATTAATTAAAGTGACAGATTCTGTGATTACCAGTGGCGTAGCGAGGGGAGAGGGGCGGTGGGGGTGAACCGCCCTGGGCGGCACTTGCTCTAGGGGCGGCATTTCGAGAAACCCTTTTTGCATTTTAAAAATTTTAGGAAATAGCAATACGGTTTTTTTGCTTGTCAAGAATATTTGCAAGTTGCGATATGGTTTTTTGCCTGTCAAGAATTTAACAAAAAGGCGGCTTTTTTCGCCCCAGGTGGAACTTTGCCTCACTACGCCACTGGCGATTACCCGGTACTATTGCAGATGTTCATTAACGGCTTAAAAGCAACCTGAGAGTGCGTGTCCACTGGCGTCCACAGGGGAGGGGTAAGTGCCCCACCGATGGAAATGGGATATAACTGTTCAGTCTTCAACTTATGGAAATTGAGTAATGTTCTAAAAAATATTTTCTGTTAGGCAACACAGCAGCACAAACATATCAACATGCATGCAAAGGCAATCCCTGTAACTATTTCTAATCAGCACGGTTTTAACAACAATAATAATAATAATAATAATAATAATAATAATAATAATCACAGATTTACATACAATTACACATTTCACAATTATTGCTTTATAATAATTTCCATGAAAATCTGTCCTCTGAAACTTTGCTGTGTAGACTGATATGCAAAACCAAAGAAATATTTTTAAAAAGTCCATTTAAATGATTGTGCATATTAAAGATCAAATCATTAATAACAATATGCAAACAAGTGACATCTAGTACTGGTAGTTCAGAGTTACTAAGCGTACTTGAGACAAATTTTACTTAATGACAAGTCTAAGGGTAAAATGAAGACCCAAAAACAAGACAATAATATAATTCAATGCATAAAGAATATACCAATACTGTATTCACTTGAAATAAAAAATCCTTCCAGTCCCTTAAATTCAAGTATACATAATCACTTGATCTAGTTCGTTCAATTTAATTATAAAATCAACAGGATCTTCCAATTTGTTAAAGCTGTTTCTCAAACTGCACTTAATTACGTAATGCTCTGCGCATGAATCGACTTCCAGACAAAAAGCTTAACTCCACAAACAGTCAAAAGACAACACTGTGACGGATGGTACGACAACGAATGCAGAACAGAACCAGAATCATGTTCCAACCGACCATTCAGTTTACCCTAAAAATAAGAACAACACTAATTATATACATATATAATCATTATGTATTACTCATAGAGTGGTTGGATGATATCGAAGAATGGGGGAACGCGGAGCTGTACACACTGACCACAGCAACGCAGGACCGAGAAAGATGGAGACAAATTGTGAATCAGGCTGTCGACACCTACGGGTACAGCACCCATGGAGCTGGATGATGATGATGATGATGATGATGACGATTATGTATTACTGCACGTACATTTGCACTACATATATCTTGGTGAATATAAAATTGAACAAAAACTACAAATACATAGCTAGTCAAATATTCATATTCATTTATGACGAAAATTTAAATACAGAATGCGAAAGCCTCCAAAACAGAATGAGAGAGGAAGCGGGGTCTTACGGATACAAGATCCCAAATGAAAACAACTCCATTTTCAGAACCGGAGAGAATCTGCCGGTCGCTGCTACTGATGACGCTTTCCACTCTGTATTCGGTGTTCTTATGACCGGTATATCTATAACATTGCAATAAATCGACAAAATTTTACAAAATACCGTTAAAATAGTCTAGGTGAAAATCACCAGTGACTCGGCATGAATCATAAACAAATTTATCACAAGTCATAGTAGAATGATCCAAGTACTTCTCCTCTTACACAATACATTCAATCTTATTTGCTGACAAAAAAACTCTAGACCAAGAATGCAAAACAAATAATTTGTAGCGTCAGCAACTTCAAACCAAAATGTCCTACTATGCAATCCAAACTTCCTGGAATGAATAATAAAATCAACTGTCAATAAGTACTAACAAAAATTACGTCACTGAATCAAAACAACTCAAATTTATTTATTGTTGGTAGATTAATTACTAAATAGATGCTAGGGCTCCACATAAATAAGACAAATTAATCATCTTCACTAACTCGTTGAGCAATTCTCCAGATTCTTTGTCGAGAAGGCGTAGAGTGCTGTCGAGAGAACTGGTTAGCACACACTGCCCATCTCTCGTCAAATTCACACAAGTAACAGGACCTAGAGAAAGAGAAGCCACTTGAGTACGTTCCCTCAACAACTTTCTCACATAAAATCTTAAAACTTACTCAGAAATTTCAGTTGATCATACAGACAGAGATTCAAACAACTTAGCAAGGCAGTTGTCATGCATGTAACAGAAGCTTCTGCCATTAGTTGCAAATAGGATTGCAGAAAATAAGTATTTTACATTTGGGTACTCAGTTTGGTATTGTAAAACGTTCCTTAGTTACCGATTGCTTCTTCCAGTCACAAATTTTAAATTCTATATCCATCTCTACCGTATTTTAGCGCAAATAACACACGTGGCATATGCTTTTTTTTGTTCCGCGCACCCCTTGTATGGTATTTGCAGAGGTACACTGTACCAAAATTTTTATAGAAACATTTAATTCTGGACATGATGCCAAGAATATACAGTAATATTTTATTATGCTATAAAAATGTACCAACGGTGGACTAATCCAGCGGTAAACTCAATTTAACATGTGCCTGGGCAACACAGGCAATGAAACTGAAAAATTAAAGTATTTATTTCTACCAAACTGAACAATTGGCTGTCACTATCTTGAAAATAATACGAGAAGTGAAGCCTATGACAGCAAATAGTCGATACACTAAATCATAAATCATCAATTTCAAAGCATGATAATGACAAATGTTGAGACAGTAAAGTATACATTCACTATGGTAATTGATTAAGCTGATATTTCTGGCTGGTTTCATTTGCTATTACTAAAAATTTAAAATTTTAAGGTTATAAAATAAGGCCAAGTAATATTAATCTTTCAAATCCATAGGTCACAACACAATTAAAATTTATAATTGAATTAAAACCCAAGCGTTAATAATTGTTTGTACGACTCACTTCCAATAAAATCAGACACAAGCTCTCCACAGCGTATATCGTAGCGCCGAACGTTGCAATCTGCCGAACCCGTTATTATCTCATGAGCGGATACAAAAAGTGACGTAACGCTGTCTTTAGCTTCGTCGAGAACCTAAACAACAGAAACAAATGAAACAATCAGTCAAATCCACAATCATAAATTACAAATTGCATCAGTTCAAGTACTTATGAAGAGTAAAAGACAGCATTAATATTTTTAAAATATCAATATTAAACTTCAGATACTGATAAAATAATACATTAACAAATAACAAAAATACTCATATAAAAATTATAAACCTGTATCGGCTCAGGTTTTTTGCTACGACAATCCCAAATGCGTACACTGCCGTCCAATGAACCAGAGAGAATTACGTTACCCTCTTCGTTGAAGCGAACACAATTGATACGACCTGCAGCAGTGCAATAGTATAGACAATAGACATGCATGAACATAAAGAATCCAACAATTAAACAAACACAAAAGTATATGCTGTATCTAAAATGTTTTCAACTGAAAAATTCCAAAAGACATTATAATTGTTAAAGTAAAAAAATCAATAATGACAACAGCGATGAAAAAGGGATGATGATAACATAATAGCAATAAGCAATTGCAACAATCAGTAATCAATTGCTGCTGTATAAATATTCATTAATTAATTCATAAATATAAAATTCATTTCACCAATTATCATCATTAAATCATTTGGCTCATAAACTGAAGAGTCATTAGTTAGATGCTGCGGCCGTACCGACATGTCCTCTAAATTTACGAAGGATCTTTCCAGACGAAACATCCCACAACAACACTGCCTTGTCAAGGCTGCATGAGCAGAACTGCGCATTATCAACCGCGCTGTGTGCGTCCAGTACTTCGTACCCATGCCCAGTATACGATTTGATCATCGTACCAAGATGAGGATTCCATAATTTTACAGACTTGTCAGCACCACAAGTTAAACAATAGTTGCCATCAACTAAAATATAATATAGCACAACAGCAAAAGCTAAATTACAAAATTAAAATGCATTTTAATTTCATTTAAAGGTTTATCATTCTAAAACTGCATAATTTGGGATTGACATAGAGGACATAACTTAATACAAACCATAAATGAACCATTGGTTTACAACAGCGGCTCTCAAGGATTCAATTAAAGGATCCAAAGAAACCAATCTCACTTTGTGACAGTGAGCTAATACACTTACATGACTTTAACATGCACTGTGACAAATGATTTGATTAAGTATTGAGCCGATAACGTAACAAAACTAATTAACAACAAAATGAAATTGTTAAAGTAACAAAGGAAACAACAAGCAATTGCCAAATATGTTTCATTCATGGGCGTATTTAGAAAGGCTCAAAGGGGTATGCTGAAATTGAAGAAGTTCGAAGAATAAACGTTGTGACAAGCAAAATGGTTATCGCCCTTCTAAAACGTGGTGACAAGCAAAAAAAGAAGAACCAAAGACCAAAGGGGTACGCTATGGCTCAGTAGCGTACCCCTAAATACGCCACTGGTTTCATTTACTTATATAACTAAGTTCCTTTCCCCAGTACTTCTGAACAAGTGAAAACCAATCCAATCCAATAACAGCGAGGTTCAAGCTCCGTTATGCGTTAGCGCCCCTTGTGCCTTTCACACAGGCAGTAATCCCTCCTAAGCCACTTTAAATCACCGTATAGTTTGGCGTGGTTCTCAAGATCAGAACTTAATAATTTCATGACAGACGGTTAATCAGCAGGCAAAGGCTCTTAGCCGCCTCACATAGTCTACGATGGGACAGCCTGACTATGAGAGTACCGTTGAATCTGACCGCACGGACAGCACCCTGTTTACAGTCGTAGCTTCCAACCAGTTTCTCGACGACTTCAGTTTGACTCTCCTTCGACATTGTTGCGCTCGAAATTTAATTTCATCGAAGCATTTATTAAAGTATAATTTATTTATGTGTATCCCATTTCATTTAATTAAATCTAAGATTCGTTTGGTCGTCCCAACATCACTCACAAGTCACAACACAAGCGCCTCACGACAGAGGAGCAGAAAATGGTACCGACTTCCGAGCAATCAAATTCTAATTATGAATATTCAGGTTTTTAAGGTTTTCTACAATGGCGGCTGAAACCATAGATTTATTATATTAAAGTCTATGGCCGAAAGTCCGAAACGTAGAGATTTTTATAATGGCGGCCGAAGCGGTGGTCGAGACGAAAAAAGAATTTGTTTGTATGCATTGTGATAAATCTTATATGTTGAATAAAACTTTGCTACGACACGTCCGTGAAGCTCACAATGGAATGCCGATACCGAAACATAGGGATAAAGGAAGAAAGCCGAAGAGAGCAACTGGCGACGAGTACCTCTGTGATCAGTGTAAAAAAGTCTTTTCAGCAAAACGGTACGAATCCTAATTTAATTGACTTCCTAGCTTTCCATTACATCTCTCCATATATTGTGAAGTACTGTAAGGCGTTTGTTGATGAAATGAGAATGTGAACTTTATAGGCAGTGCCTGTTTTATTTATTTATCTATTTATTTATTGACAATTTATATAGCGCAGTAGACAAGGCTAAGGCCTACAACAAGAGCGCTTAACACAGTTCATATCCAATATTAAATAAATGTGTCTTCAAATTTCTAATGAAAAGTCCAGCTGAGACTGCTCCAGTCACATTGTCTGGAAGAGAGTTCCACAGGGCGGGATTCCCCCACGCGAATGATCTTTCCCCAAACTTAGGGGTCTTGGACGAAGGAGGGACCAACAACTGCACTCTCCGACTGGACCTGAGAACCGATCTCCTCTCGATCACAGTCGATCTCCGTACAAGTACAGTTAGATAATTAGGACAGAATGGATCGTGTAAAGCCCGAAACGTAAGCCAACAGCGCTTGTAGACAATGCGCTGTGGAACACGGAGCCAGTGGAGTCGATCTCTAATGAGAGGAGTGACGTGGTCACCCCAGCGACAGCTGAAGATCACTCGTGCAGCCTGGTTCAGCACTGATTGTATGCGGTTCAGTCTAGTATCCGAAAGTCCAAGAAGCACACTGTTACAGTAAGCAATTCGCATCAGTACCAGGGCCCGCACTAATTTGACAGCCGCGCTCACTGGCAGGTACCATCGAATTGACCTCACTCTCCGCAGTTGGTAGTGACAGGAGCGTATCAGATTGTTAACGTGCGCTTCAAAGGATAGAGTCTCATCTAGGAGCACTCCCAGAAAACGTAAGCTCTCGGATGGAGCAATGGCTGCATCTCCCACCACAAACGAGGCATGACTTAGCAAATGCCTTCTCTTGGGGGTGCTCATCCACAAAAATTCAGTCTTGTTATGCGGGCTGACCGCATTCTAACTAAACCGCTGATTGGTCGAATGAACCTAACTCTAACTCTAACCACGTGATTCATTCGACCAATCAGCGGTTTAGTTAGAATGCGGTCAGCACACTTCCAACTTTGATAAAACCATCTCGCTGACCTTATGTGCCTTTTGTCTTGTCTTTAATCGATTGCTGCATTGTGGACTACCTTCTTCGAAGTGTTACGGTCTTCTGCTGTTCTTGTCGCCTGCTCTATAGTGAGTCCTGTCCATTCTTTTATGTTGTCTTCCCACTCTTTTCTTGGTCTACCTCTGTTTCATTGTGCCTTGTATTATTTCTTTCTCTAGATATTCCTGTTTTGTTTGCAAAATATGTCCCCAGTAATTCAGTTTTCTTTTCTTTACTGTTTCCAATAGGGTTCTCTGCACCCCTGCTTTATCCACTACCCATTCTTATCCACTACCCATTCATTCATTTTCTTTGCTGTCCAAGAAACTTTCATTATTTGTCTTAGGCCTTTCATTTCAAATGCCTGTATACACTGCTCATCTTCTTTCATTATTGTCCAGCTTTTGCAGCCGTATGTAGCGACCGGCCACTAGTATAGTTATTGTATATAGTTTTAGTTACAGTTATAGTTAACTAAATCTAACTTGAGAACGTTTTAGTTACAGTTAGTCAAGCTTTAGTTATAGTTAGTTATAGTTATTGATAAAACAAAATGTACAGTACACTTGATTTCAAAGAAAGGCACAATAGTTACTGTAGGAACTGCCATTAAGTGCGGAAACAATCGGCATACTCCTTGGCATGATGTTCTTTCAGATGATTTTTGAGGTTGGTAGGTTTTCTCCCACTCAACAGAGCAGCACAACCTTTTTGCTTCCCATACGCTTCTACATCTACTGTGCATTTGCTACTGTTCTCGCCCACTGTATATTGGAAAAAGTCCCAAATCACGCTAGATTTCGGCCGCCCGCCGCTTATTTCTTTAGGAACCTTTGCCATGGATCACAGTAAAAAAACTACGGTAAATCAGGCAAATCACGAACTGTACACCTAAAGTATTTAGAATTTCGACTGTTGCACAGTGCACACTGCACAGTGCACACAGGCCACATCATCCCACATGTACAGTTGGCTGCAGAGACGGGAGTGTGATTCTGTTGAGACAGATGCAACGAAGCATTCATGTTTAATTTGTTAGTTATCGTTATTAGGTTTCAGTTATTATTAGTTAGACAGGTTTTAGTTATCGTTGTTCATTAGTTATTGGACCAAGCATTTCAGTTATTATTAGTTACAGTTATTTAGTGGTGTTTTAGTTATAGTTACAGTTATTGTTAACGAAAATCTTTAGTTTCTGTTAACGATTATTTTCGTTATTGTTATCATTAACGAGATCAACACTACTGGCCACACCAGTGATCTCAGTAGTCGAACTTTGGTGCTCACTGGAATGCTGTGACTTTTTCATATCTTGTTTAGTGATGCTCTTGCCGTTTGTCCTTTATTATTATGTGCCTCGGGGGTTTTTAAAATGACGAAAGAGAAAACCTGCATGTAAATGTTCTATGCCATTTAGATATTCCTCAAGTAGCCTAAAATTGACATCTTTGTTAAATTAAATTTTTATATAACTTTTACCATTTATGGCAATTTCTACGGCGAGTTTTAGCCCTCTGGACTATACTACTCAAGAACACCAGTCTTCACTATAGTTCTCTGTTCTACCGGCAGTCAGTGTAATTTTTGAAGGACAGGTTTAATGTGATCATGCTTATGAGTTTTTGTAATGGCCCGGGCAACAGAATTCTGAATCCCTTGAATTATTATTATTATTATTATTATTAATTCTGACAATTTCATATAGTGCAATACGCATAGCGAAGGCTAAAGTCAAGAGCGCTTTACAAGTGACCCTAATAGGAAATGTTAAATAAATATGTTTTAAGGTTCCTGGTGAACAGTTCAGAAGATGTCGCCCTAGTCACATCCGCCTTTGTATATTGGATTTGGCCATACCACTTTAAAGGAATTGCAATAATCAAGTCTACTGCTGACAAGGGCATTGTCAAGAGGAATCAGAGCAAGTTTGGGCACAAGGTCACGAACTTGTTGAATATCTCTGATTTGCAAATGAGCAGCTCTGCTGACCTTATTTATATGATCACACGAGATCTACAGTTGTAGAACAATATCTATTTAAATTTCTGTGACAGGAATTTGAGAATGCATATTAGTTACGCACATCCTGATCGAAATGCAACAAACACGAAAGTACCTAGAAGAAACAACTTGGGCAGCCATGTGAAGTCAGAGATGGAGTTCAACAATTACATAGGTAATATTTCTAATGCAGAAAACAGACTCACACCAAAACTGGTTTTCAGTCAAATAAATAATTAAAAACAAAAAGTATCGGTGATCCTGTAACATCATTTTTAGTGGCACCATGCTAACTAACTTTCAATTAGTTATGACTAAGGAGATTTAATTATATATAAGTAAATTTATTTATATTGACTGATATTGTCTGTCATTTTATGCATTACAGATATGTCCATAGAAAAGCAGCGAGCAATGTAGCAATTGATGATTTGTTATACATAATCAGTATCTCTACTTATGTATTATTTAGAGTTTTTACAATGGAAAAAAGATGAAGAGGACCTCACATACAGTCGATTTAATAAAAGACATGGAGATAAACGGAGAAAAGACGATGTTATACTGCGATGCTTCTACTGCCATCGCAATGGGAACTATAGATGCAAGGGCAACAACATGCGAAATCTCAAAGTGCAAGGGTCTTGTAAAACTGGAGAACACTGTCCAGCCTCTATGTTTGTCAGAATACATAATAAAGGTAGTTATTGACTTCATTTTAGTTTTGTTATAATGTAGAATAAGGTTGTCCAAACTATGGCCAAGTTGCGACTTGTGGCCTGCTGCACTGTGTAATGCAGCCCGCAGTTAGTTGACAAAGAGAGAATAAGTATTCAGATGTCATTCCAGTGACAAATTTCTGCCAGGAATTTTTTTTACCACATGGTGCATGACATGAACTGGTAATTATTATTATTATTAAAGTTAAGATTATTGTGGTAACTAATCCGGAAGGACTACGTGAACACATTACAGTGTCAAAACAGAATCATAACTAGAAAATGGTAATGGCATAAGTCAAATGTTTCTTTTGTTGAATTCGAAAGGCTGCTGTTATGTAGAATTACTTGCAATGAATTGAGTGCTTTCAATTCTAAGATGACTGCTTAGTGCTACTTATGTGTGAGTTTTCACTGTCTTGTCCATGATGTTGGAAATGCGCAGTAGTTTCGTTTGCAAAAACGCCAACTTACTGTAGCCTTGATCTTTTATAATGTATACTCGTTTCACAAGTATTTAAGTAGCGATCCACAATATCTCCCAAGTAGCAAGTATTGTGTTATTGGCTTACTTTTAAATATGTCTGTTTTGTCTTTGTATGTTTTTTTAATAGGAAAAGTCTTTGTCACTTACTACCATGAACACAAAAGTCACAGTTTTGAGCTAGCACATCTCCACCTGCATGCAGACGAAAGGCAAGAAATTGCTAGATTACTAGCACAAGGCGTATCACCAGACTCAGTGCTAGAAAAAATGCACAATAGAGCAGGACATGAAAAAGTTTCCCATTTGCATTTACTAACCAAAAAACATCTACAAAACATTGCCCGCGATTTTGACATTTCCAAAGGAATTGTCTTTCACAAAAACGATGCAGACAGCGTAGCAGCGTGGGTGGAAAAGAGTCGACATGATAGTGGTGAAAACAGCATTTTGAGTTACGTGAAATTCAAAGAAGAAGAAGAAGATTCCAAAGATTTGCAGGATGATGATGATGATTCCATGATTGTTCCAGTTGAAATGAATGTCTCTTTACCTACTCCTGCACAGTCATCATTGGTATCAAATTGTTTTGAGCATGTGGAAGAAGTCGTTGCAGATGTAGTTTCATGTGCACCACATAAGAATGAAGTAGCAGCCATTCTCAGTGGCCTTCCAAATACACCATATGAACATGACGGCAATAAATACAAAGATTTAGTCATGCAATATACCTATGATATTATATCACGCATGGGCTACGATCACACCTTCGATTCCTCCATTTGTCAAATGATGGGAAGGGTTCGTGCTTTTGCCATAGCCAATGAAAAGAACCCCGTTTTACCAGATGTCCAGCATGGTGCAGCAAGAGAGCCAGCAAACAAATTGACAACAAAGCAAAGAATGTCGACATCTAAACGCAAACAGAAAAGAAAACCAAGTGAATACCTAAATAGGAAACCAACATTGGCAGAAGCAAAGAATCGGCTTTATGCACTGAGTGGCAACATTGAAACTGTTTCTTGTACTCGACTTAATACTGACCATGATTATGATATAAGTATGTCGGAAGTAGTACACTTTGTTCGTGATTATTAATTAGTAACCGCTGAACTAAATTCACTTAGTCATGTCTTCTACATGTAAGTTACATAATTTGTTAACTGATAATGAGTGTCCATGGCTATATTTCAGGTGTTGTTCAGGTTTGGAAATTTCTTGCTCCAGAGGACAGTTTGTTTACTTGTTGACTTCATCAAATAATGATTGGTTTGACATTTCTTTAAATTTGATGGAGCAATATTTATTGTCACAAAATATGTAATGCATTAGTGTTAGTCAGTGGCAGTTCCAGGAATTCTTGGTGGGGGATGAAAAAAAATTATAGGAAGTTGGTGGACGATGCAGAGTTTAAAAATGAGAAAAAAGGTAATTCTTAGTGTTTTTGCCCGCTAAATGCAGTAACTAATGTTAGTTAATAAACCTTGCCAGAAAAAGGCTGACAAGCAAAAAATGTCATTTGCAGTGTCTTTTGGTAGATTTTCTATAAACTTACTGGAAAATAGGTTGACAAGCAAAAAAAGATCATCTGCATCCATGGTATCAAGTTCATCGGATGTAAAAAATTTAAAAGCATATGAAAAATATGTTGACAAGTAGAAAAACTCCGGTCGGTGGGGGGATGCATCCCCAGTCATCAACATGGTGGAACCACCACTGGTGTTATGTGCCTGCTTGTGGTAATTTTGTTGATGCTCAATTGTGGGATATATATACTTTTTTATCTCATAGTCCTTTGATTGACAGAAATCCTGTTACGACTTTAACAATGGCGACTTTGACAAAAAATAAACTTAGACAATTTATTATACTGGATAAATGAACCTTTACCCTACTCCCTTACAGTATGATAGGCCTACCTGGTGACTATATTGAAATAAATACTGTATAAATAAACTTGTCTTATGCTTAATATTAGTGTGTGTGTGTGTGTGTATATATATATATATATATATATATATATATATATATATATATACACACATACATACAGTGTTGGGCAAACTTGTGCAATAAATGATTTAACTCAAAACTCTCAACTCATGCTCAATGAAATGAGTTTAAACTCAAATCACTGGGTTTTGAATGAGTTAAATCAAACTTTTATTATGTGAGTTAACTCCAACTCATTTTTTACAAAAATTTTAATGGTTCACAATATACACGATTGCTATTTTATATTTGAGTAATAAGCTTACAGTGACGTAACTGTATTAAGTTTGGTATAGGGGCTGTCCATTAAAAAAATAGGAGGGGCCTGAAAAAGTTTGACAGCTGTTGACAGGGGGAGGGGTCCAGACAAAGAGTCAATGCTAATAAACTCTACTTCATCTTCTTTGTGTTCCTTAAAACCCTCAAATTCTTTCCGAAAATTGCTATCACCATCAGTTATTGTGTGTGTAAGTTTTGAAACTTCAATCACAAAATTTTGCCTGGTCTCAACTGATAGGCTGTAGTCAATAGCCTCAGCAATTTTGTCAAATGTATGGCTACCTATCAAATGTTGAATATCACAAGAATGTTTTTGATCCAGTGACTAGTCATACCCATATAGCTCTGATTATTCACTGACCATATACCTGATGTTACACAGATATGTCTGTCTTTATTATTTCAGTGAGATGGCTTTAATATTTTACAAATGAGTTTAATTTGTGAGTTTAAAATAGGACATTTATAACTCAAACACACAGAAATAACAAGTTATTTCAAACTCATAATTCATGATAGTTGAAAAGAGTTAACTCAAACTCACAATTCACTACATATGAGTTAACTCGTGAGTTTAAACTCACTTGAGTTAACTCGTACCCAACGCTGTTTATGCTTTGTCTTTTCCTTAGGTCTAAGTTGTAATAGCTCTCTGCATTGTGTTTTATTAGTCTCATACTGCTGGATGATAAATTAATTGAAATATCAAGCACCAAAAACGTGATATTTTTTCTTTTCATCAACTTTTTTGAGCATCAGGAAAAAACGTTTTCCACCCCCGCCGGAGCCCTTCAGGAGCCAGAGGCCTCACACTTGACACACTGGCAAAAGACGGGCCTGATCTGAATCAGTGATCAGTTGACACTGTTTGCATACTTAAACTTAATTACAGGTAGCTCGTTTGGCTTCACTGTGCTCTCTCTTTCCTAATCTATCTTACTCAGATTGTATCAAAAACCTTGGTAATAATACTGGGTTCGATTGGCCGTCATTAACACGAATGTTCAACAGCGCACAGTAGATATTGATAGAATCGGCGTGACGCTTTAGTCTGATTACTTTAGTCTGATTTCAATAAATCAAGGGCTATATAAATTACAGACTTTCTCTGGCTAAACTTTACGAAAGGCGCTACAACATCAAATATCAACAGTAAAGTCTAATTGATAGTTTAAAGTTGTATTTAATCGCAAGAAATAAATGAATAATTATTGTTAATTGCGATAAATAGAACGTTCGTTTAAACAGGTGATTAAATCATGCTTTTAAGGTTTGTTTCTCGATCGACGGCCTGCGATCCACTGAGGCTCATCCGCGGTTCTCTTCGGCGGAGTCTGGTGACCCTCAGCAGCGATGAGGTCGTCTACAGCGACCACGGAGACCCTCGCAAGGTCCTTCATCGCGTCAGCCGCGACCTTCCGTCGGAGCTCGGCGCCGGTCAGGTCCTGGTCAGGATGCTCGCGGCACCCATAAACCCCGCCGATATAAACATGATACAGGGGGTCTACCCCGTCAAGCCCCAACTGCCGGCCGTCGGTGGAAACGAAGGGGTGGGTGAAGTGGTCGAAGTCGGTTCCTCAGTGTCAGATCTGAGACGAGGCGATTGGGTGATTCCGAGCTTTTCTGGTTGGGGAACATGGAAGACCTACGCTGTCTGCGGTGCATCGGAGATGATCAAAATTCCGAGTGATATACCTCTGATATCGGCCGCTACTGTTGCAGTCAATCCGTGCACAGCGTATAGGATGCTCAAAGACTTTGAAGAACTGTCGGAGGGCGATGTTGTTATTCAGAACGGCGCAAACAGTGGAGTCGGTCAGGCCGTTATCCAGATTGCTGCCAAACTTTCGTTGAAAACGGTTAACATCATTCGGTCTCGACCAGACCTTGACTCTCTCGTTCACACTTTAAAAAGCCTCGGTGCCACTCATGTTGTTACTGACGAGTTTGTTCGAACACCCGAGATGCAGGAACTGATGCGATCTCTGCCAAAACCAAAGCTTGGATTGAACTGCGTCGGAGGAAAGCAGGTTGCAGACATATTGAAATATCTGGCAAAGAAAGGTTCTCTGGTGACTTACGGTGGCATGTCTAAGCAGCCTCTCATGGTTCCAACAGGTTCACTGATTTTCAACGATGTGAAAGTGAGAGGCTACTGGATGACAGAATGGAACAAGCAACATAAGAACACAAATGAAATGCAGGAAATGTGGCAGTTTATTGGAAATGTCATCCGCAGTGGTCACCTAAAGGGTCCCGTTCACAGCCTTGTTCCATTTGAACAGTTTTCTGATGCTGTTGCAAATTCAATGGAGCCAATGACTACCAAGAAACAGATTTTAGTCATGGATAAGACCATGGTTAAATGACATTATCTTCACTAGCCGATGTCTTGTGCATTCTGAGATATAACCATTAAATTTCAAGAAAATTAAACTTCAAGAAAACCAAATTTTAATTCTTTGGTTCTCTGCAGTGACTGGCTTTCAGTTTATTCCATCATGAATCTGTTTAGAATGTTAGATGAAATTTCAATTTCTTGCTTATTTGTATAAAACATTCATTCTTTCTTATTTCCAGGATGTTTAATCAGATTTTCTTATATTTTGTCAGAATAATTTTATTATAAATCATCAATTCAAGTATTATCATTGACCACACAGAGTAAAAGCTTGTAATAACATATTTCGTGTTTTATGTCCTAAATTGTAATTGGCTTTGGAATGATTGTGCTGACGTCTTTATAATTCATTCAGCTATATAACTGCTGATGCTACTGTGTCCTTTAGTCTTTTGTACTATTATCAATGACATAAACTGATACCAGTCAACTGTATAACAATTTTACTGTCTTAACCCCTTAACTGGGCAACTATTTGTAACTCAATGTAAAATGGACGAGCGTTACTCGGGGATCCCAGTTAACGGGTTAAGTCAGTGTCTCGCAAACTGTGTGCCGCGGCACACTAGTGTGCCGCTAGAGATTCCAGCTGTGCCGTGAAAGAATTTCAGAATTTTACTATTATTTTAATTTTTTTGTTCCCTTCCTAAAAATTTTGCCGGATGAGCAAGTGTAAAAATGGCGTCATATATAGAACCTCACACCAGCCTGCGGCACAGCCTACAATACAATATATCGGACATCCATTTTTTTATATAACGTTATGCGCCACGCAACGATACAACTGCCAGAAATTAACGTCTTTCGTTGACGCCACCGCCCTTGCGACCTTTACAATGTAAAAACAACAGCGTCTGAGCGCGCAAGGATACATTTGACCCAATTACCGTTTTGAAATTATTACTTTGCATGTGTTGAGATGTTGCAATAGTAGGGTAACTATAAGTATAGTAACAGTTGAATTTGATGCTTTTACCGAGATTTAGCCCTATGAAATTTGAAATGGATAAATTTTTGGCAAGATCTGAGAAAATGCAAGGTGAAAACGACACTAAGGAAAACAACGGCGAGAATCTACAGTCTATGAACGTTACTTTCGCGTTTGTTACATCTACATATCATTATATGTGACTGCAGACCCGGCAGTTCCTTAATAAAGAACACTCAATTTAATAAATTGTTGGTTGGTTTTGTAATTTTATGAAGAATGTGCCGTGAAAAAAATTTGTTCTGTTTAGTGTGCCGCGAGGTAAAAAGTTTGCGAGACACTGGGTTAAGTGATGCTGTAAATCCTCTAAAAAGAGACCCCAAGCTTCTATTAAAGCAAATGGCATTTCACCACAACTTGTTTTGGAGACCCTGCTTAAGTTCAAGACATGGCTTGTATTATTGTATTAGAACGTTTTCAAATTGCCATACTTCACTTGCTTGTGTGTGTGTGTGTGTGTGTGTGTGTGTGTGTGTGTGTGTGTGTGTGTGTGTACTGTATCAATGTTATCAGCTTATAAACACAAAACAGTGCAGTTTTATTTCTACAGTTTTTCTAATTTATCTGAAAGCCCAAACGTGTGTTCATTGTACAGTGTTAGAGATTTCATTGGAAACATTGTATTAGGCTTGTATTAGAGACCCTTCTTATGTTTTTGTTTTCTACTATTTGTTTCTAGATAGATTATAGTGGTTTTCACTCATACTAATGACTCCTAAACCACTTAAAATCATGTTATCCTCATAATAATAATAATTATTATTAGTAGTAGTATTAGTATTATTAATGTTTCAGGACCAGTCTTCTATTGAAAGAAATACTTTTATCCCCGGCTTGTATTGGAGACCAGCTTATATTCTAGACCAGACTTGTATTAGAGGATTTATAGTATCTGTAATTGCAATTCTCTACCCTGCATTGTGTTAAAATGTGTCCATTTGTAATGTTTAATGATATGCTTAAAGATTAATTGTAGGTGCCTATCTGCCAAATTGTGACATCTCTGGTAGTAGTAAACATAGTTAAGCTTTTGATTTTAATATTTCAATAATAATACACTACTGTACTTGTGATTGTGTTGACATTTAAATTTCAAAGCATGGAACAGAGGTTAATTGCAGGTAAATAAATAGGGCTGATTAACTGATATGCAGTCCTAGAACAAGGGGGGGGGGTAAAGGTAATTGAAATCACACTTTCCGTACATATAAAACCTGAAATATGCGGTGATATTTTAATTAATTTAATTTCTCGAAGATTTCACTCGTGTATAGTATTACATTATGCAAGGTACGGGTCAGGGATATTTTTACACCCCCTCCTAACACCCCCAATTTGAGGTCGACACCCCAAAATTTGGTAATGTGACAGTGGTATGCATACAAAATGCATACTAATTAGCTCAGAACACCCCCCAAATGGAGAAGGACACCCCCAACTTTTATTCTCGGATGACCTTTTTTGCTGGCCAGAGACTTTAGGGTTTTTTGGTGGCTTTTGGGACTTGATAACGTTTTTTTGCTTGTCAGCCTTTTTCGGGCTGTCACGTGCGCCTATCATGATTGACGTACGCGCCAGCCAATGGCGCTCTGCACGGTCTCACAGACGTTACAGCAGCAGGAGTGATACGCAGTCATCGACAGAGACTCGAACTAGCGACACGCTCGACACAGAACTGTTGATAAATAATAAAGCTCTTTTAAAGTATAAAGCTATACCTTACATGGTGTCAGAAGTGGTATAAAGCTATACCTTACACGGGCAGAGACTTAAAAATTCCGACATCCCTCCAGATTTTCTCGACACCCCCAAATTCAAAATCCTAGAAATAACACTGGTACCGGTACATGGAATTTTAAATCTCAGTTACATTCGTTATCATTGCCGGAAGTTGAATACTGTAGCCTACTTTATTTATTTGTTTCTTTGCAGAAAATTGAACCAGAAACTCGAATTTATTCAATAGAAAACCTGCGTGACGTAATTTATGGACGACGCTTTAAAAGAGTCCGAGATTTTTGACAGGCGACAAGGGGGAAACAAAAATGGCGTGACGTACTTTATGGGCGCCCCAAGCCCCTATAGGTGCAAGGATTACGGAATGGAGTGTACGATGGCTTCTACGGGCCGACATTTCCAGTTCTTATAATGGAATTGGAGAGTGTCGTGAATGATGAATGAGTTCTTGGGCGGAAGCTCATCCGAAAATTTGAGCATATATAGGCGGCGGCCGCGGCGCAATCCTATCGGCCCCGTCGGCCCAGGCCGGTGTACTTTTAAAAGTACCCCGGCCCGCCATAGGCCGTGCCGGGGTACTTTTTAAGAAGAAAGAACCTCCAATTGTTTGAATAAATTTTCAATTTGTGATCTTACATTACACAAAGTCTATACAATGTAGCCTACTCTTGGTTTTCAGGTTTCAAACCAAACTTTCGGAACATCGATCATTTCTATGCCACGCATTTATAAAGGTGATATACTTTTTTTAAATTAAAAGGCATTTTAGAAACATTTCTGTCTATTTTATAAAGCACGCTTGAAAATGCATGTTGGCTAATGCAGGGCCTACAGTAGTAGTACAGTGTTTCCCAAACTGTGGGTCGCGACCCGAAAGTTGGTCGCAGCAGGGTTTAATCTAGGCCGTTTCCGGGAGGGGAAATTGCTCTTTTCCCCCGGAAATTTCAAATTCCGCCCTCGGAAATTTTGGCATAATACATCAACTAACAGCAGCCGCAGAATTCCCCCTGGCTTTGTCAGTTTCCCCCGGCTTTGTCAATCTCTCCCCCCCCGGAGTCCAGGAGTCTAGATTAAACACTGGGTCGCAGAGCCAGTGCCGTATTAACCATGGTGCACTTGCGCCAAGCCCACTGGTTCAACTTTTATTATTTTTTAAATAAATAAGTTATATCAAATCACGAACAATGAATTTTAATAAAAGCAGTCTTCTTCATGTGCCATGCATTGCTACGTCGGCGACCATGGATTTCCACTCTTCTCTGTTTCTGGCTTTCCTTATCAGTTCGATGTTGTCTGTAGTTCTTGTCGCTTCTCTTAGGCTGTCCGTAAACTTTATTCTTTGTCTTCCTCTTGCTCTTTTCCCCTCTATTTTTCCTGTTATGGCTAGATTTTCCAATCCGTCTTTTCTTATTAGATGTCCAAAGAATTCAAGCTGCTGCTTTCTTATGGTTTTTAGCAATTTTCTTTTTGTACCAAAAGTTTTTAGTACTTCCTCATTGGTTATTCTTTCTGTCCATGAAATTTTTTGCATCCTTCTGAGAAACCACATCTCTGCAGCTTCCAGTTTCCTTTCTGATGTTTTTGTCAACGTCCATGTTTCCGAGCCGTACATCAGAACCGCCCAAACGTAGCTGTGAAGAATTCTGAGCCGTGTTGTTGTTGAAATATGTTTATTTGTGAGAATCTTTTTGAGTTGTATGAAGGCTGACTTCGCCATACCTATTCTCGTTTCAATGTCCTTTTCACTTCTTCCATCGCTTGTGAATATGCTTCCTAGATATTTGAACTGTGTTACCTGTTTTATTTCCATTCCCCTGTATTGTAGCCTGCATTTAGAATTTCTTTCTTTTGTAATTACCATACAGTACGTCTTCTTTTTGTTTATTCTTAGTCCTTTCTTTTCACTCTCTTCTGCCACCTTGTCTAATAACCTTTGTAGTTTTCTTTCAGTATCTGCCATTAGTGTTGTGTCATCTGCGTATCGTAGGTTGTTTAAATTTTTTCCTCCTATCTTTATTCCTTCCAATTCTTCTGTTTCCTTCATAATCTCTTCCCCATATTCATTGTAGAAATCTGGTGATAAACCACAACCCTGCCTTGTCCCTTTTAAAATTTGTATCCACTTACCTATTTTTTTCCTTCAATTCTTATCGCTGCTTCTTGATTCCAGTACAGTATAGTAGATATCATTTATCTATGAGCAGGCAGCACAGTTAAAACAAAGGAGGGGAATGTAGTGGCGGAAGATAAAGAAGTACTGAAAAGATGGGAAGAGTATATAGAGGAACTATATAAGGATAATAGAGGGGCTAAACCTATAATGAGGAATAATGATGGACCTCCAATAACAAAAGAAGAAGTAACAGCGGCATTAAGAAAAATGAAGAAAAACAAAGCCCCAGGACCAGACGAACTAACAACAGAGATGCTAATAGCAGCAGGGGAAGCAGGAATACAGAGGGTAACAATAATAGCAAATGAAATATATGAAACAGGAAGAATACCAAAAGAATTATGTAGGCCAATATTCATTGCAATACCGAAAAAGCCAGGAACAATAGAATGTGAAGAACACAGAACAATAAGCCTCATAAGTCATGTAAGGAAGCTTATATTAAAAGTACTTTTGAACAGGGCAAAAATTAAAATGAGGGAGAGAGTATCAGAAGAACAATACGGGTTTAAAGAAGGTAACGGGTGTAGAAATGCAATATTTATTCTAAGGATGATTGGCGAAAGATGTATAGAGATGCAAAAAGATCTGTACCTATGCTTTATAGACTACGAGAAGGCATTTGATAGTGTAAAACACGAAGAACTGTTCAAATGCCTAGAAAACATAGCACTAGATGGAAAGGACATGAGGATATTTCAAAACCTGTACAAAAAGCACAGTACTAGACCTAATTGTATTTCATTTTAAATAAATAATATATATATAAGGAAATTTTCTACATTTTAAAATTAATTGTCATAGTTTTCTGGCCGAGGTTTGAAACTTCGAACTTGGAGGGTTGAGAGTAGAGATGTGCGGGTACAGCAAAATGCATACCCTACCCGTACCCGTGGATAAACTTTTTACCCTACCCTACCCGTACCCGCTAGCGCTATACCCTACCCGACCCGTACCCGTAAGCTGTGTACCCGTACCCGTACCCGTACCCGTAACCGACTTTGGTTGGAATTTGGAGTTTTTTGGATTTGGAATTTTGGACCCGTACCCGCGAGTGCGTTTACGGGTACAAATACTACAAGGACTTGTACATGGACCCGTGAACCCGTATCCGTTCCTAGAGACTATAGAGAGGCAACAGTGAAGTAGGGGCTACGAAATTGGGATAATTATTCATTGTAAATAGCACGCATGCTTAGATTAGGACAGATCTAGTACTTAGGAATCAGGATAATCAGTCAGCTAGCCTAAGCCGACATGAATGGGATTGTTTAAAATATATAGTAGATATCATTTATCTATGAGCAGGCGGCATTAGAGCTCAAGTTAAACCACAAAACTTTACCAGAAGAACTTTCTCGGTCAAAGAGTCTTTGGAGGAGTCAGAGGACGCCATTATAGATTCATTACTGATGATGTCATATTACGTCATCTGTATTTCCTTTATGTTTTCAGTAAGTAAAATGCATGCTGTCTGACAAACTGAACGCGATGTACAAGTTATACTAATACACTTTACTCAATATTATTTTTCTATTACTGCATTGCTAATTTGCTATAGTAGTGAGAAATGAAAATATAACTTTTCTGGTAAAACGGGTATACCCGTACCCGTAGCCGCTATACCCGTACCCGTAGCGCTGTACCCGTACCCGACCCGTACCCGTAAAATGTGTACCCTACCCTACCCGTACCCGCGGGTACGGGTACGGGTAGGGTATACCCGCGGGTACGGGTATACCCGCACATCCCTAGTTGAGAGCCTTTTAAAGTTTTGTTGCGTTGTTTGCGCCAGGCCTCCAAAGAAGTTTACCCGGCACTGCGCAGGGCTTAATTGGTCTAATGGGTCGCGGTGTAGCGCGAAATTAAATTAAAAAGTGTCATTTTTTTAACCAATACTAAAATGTCACAAGCCTTGTAAGTTGCAAATAGGCTTATCTTTCAATTCATTTGAATTCAAGAAATTCATTTGCCTGCAATACTCCATACACAGTTTATATTAAAATTATCAGTGTTTTGTGACTTTTGTCTAACTTAAGTTGACAATAGGGTTTCAGGGGCGCAGCATGTTACAAAGCTGCTGAAGTGGGTTGCAGTTCCAAAAAGTTTAGGAAACCCTGGTCTATAGTACGTTCAAAAATTAATCTTATTTCGCAAAAACGCAAGAAGGCGTATTCCGACGATTATACCATTTTGCTCTGAAATTCCAACAACAATCTGTCTTGATAGGCCTATTAACCTACGTAGCAGTTAAGCGATTTTGCCATAGGTCTATTCATAGGATTTCTAAAACGCCTAACAACGGCATGTTCCTGGCAAAATTTTTAAAAAGATGATTTTCACGGAACTTCAATATTTATTTATCTCCTTTTGTCTTATTTAAGGCAAAAAATATGAATAATTCTACGTAATATATTTGCCATATTTTCATTCGAATTGAATCGCAGTTTTTGTTTTGCCATTTATTCAAAACTCAGAAGATTCTTTTCAACTGACGTTCCCAGATGGCCTAATGCATTCTTATATTAGGCCTAGATGCTATGATCAGGGTTGCGGCACGTTACAAAACTGCTGAAGTGGGTCGCTGTCCCGAAATGTTTGGGAAACCCTGCAGTAGTAGATGGGCCGGGGTAGTCCTACTTTTAATATTATTGTCATCTGCCGCCTATGAATTTGAGGGTATTATTAGATTCATTTCTTGAGATTTGGAGCATATTTTCAGACAATGACAGCACGTCGGCAGTCGCCTGTCCCTCAGGGGCGTAGCCAGGAATTTGATTTAGGGGGTATTATATTGCGGTGGGGGTGGGGAGGGTATAAGCCTAAATCTTAAAAACCTTTGGAAATCTTAAAAACACATTAAAAACTTTAAGATAGCCTGATTTTGGGGGTATATAGGGCTATAGGCTATACCGATATATATATATACCCACGTCGCTACGCCCCTGCTGTCCCCCAACTAATGCAATTTTTCATCGCTTTCGCTCGAATCTCACGACCAGTCAGATCAAATAGGGGAGCCCACCCCCTCCCCGTGCCTCCTCGTGTAACACTAATGTCATTAGCTCAGTTAACGGGATCTGGAGCGGAGGCCATGCGGCCAAAAAATATGGCAGGCCTAATGCTAAATTCAAGTCTTGAACTTCGGAGCGAATTTGCATAGGCCTACCCTAACATCAATTCTGGAATCCTACCACCATTAGCAGGGGCGTAGCCAGGAATTTGATGGAGGTGGTATAAATTTGGGGTGTATATTGTTATGATGATGATGGACTAGGCCCGGTAGGCCGTCGACACGATGGATCCTGGCCCATTCCTGGGTCTATGTTGTTTTATGTGATTTTTGGTGTGCGAAAAGTCTTAATCGTGAAGCGCAGAGACGCTGACAGGTGTTGCAACGCAAGGGAATCGGTTAAGCAGCCAGTCGCCGTGTTCTGTCTTTCCTTGCGAATCCGGCGTTTTTCTTCGAGCGATTTCACACGTTGAGCTTCCAAGATGGAAATACCGTCCATGCAGCGGGCGCGCCAGTGTGATCTGTCCTGACTCCTGAGCAAGCGACTCAAGTTGTTCGGGTGGAATTGAACACGCTTTGAGATTGAGTTACAACATGTATTTGTAACGTTTCATCTGTCCTTCCCTGCATGTGAGCGTACACCATCTTCTAGCTGGCAATAAAAAGTCATCTTTGGGATCTGACTATCATCCGTACGGATGACGTGGCCAATCTACCTGAGTTGGGCCGTCAGGAGGAAAGCCTCAATGCCCGTGATCCAACAGGTTTGCAAGACTGCAGAGTTGGGAACATGTTCACGTTTTGGTGTGTGGGCAATTGACCCAATGCAGCGCATGTGAAATTGCTCCATCTTTCTGACATGTGAGAGGTAAAGTGTCCAGAACTCGCACTCGTAGAGTAATATTGGTAGCATGGGCAACGCTGGTATAGGCCTATATAGCCTACCCCCAAAATCAGTCTGTCTTAAAGTTTTTATACATTAGGCCTAACATATGTTTTGATTTTGAAATAGCAGTGACTAATTAAGATGTATACTCCCAAATCGAATTCTTGGCTACACCACTGATGCCAAGTGCGTTATTAAAATGGCGCTATAAAAGTTTGTATGCCAGTAGTCCGCAAACTTGTTCCGAAGCTCAAAATTGGGATCTAATATTACCCTCGTTATTTTATTCATTTTTCTTTAAAAGTGTTCTTTTTATCGGCAAACTGCTAACAATAGAATAGCATTAGCTGGGATTCTGGGAATCGCAGACATGATATTCAGGAGCTTATCCACGCTAGCTGAATAATTTTTCTAAGGTGACGCCATTTACTGAGCCAAAATGGGCAGAAACCATTCACAAACGACTTTTTCCGAGAGAATTCCAGTGCGCCCGTCTAGTCAGTGGAATATTTTGGTCGACCTAAGCAGTCCTGTTGACTATCTTCTCGTCCATTTCTTCTTCTCTAGCAGTTTGAAATAATCGAAGAAAGGTTTTGCTGTCGTGCTCAACATTATTTAACGATTTTCTTTCATAGTCGTCGACAATAGGGCTCTACGAACGACTAAAGACTATGAAATTCTATACTGTAAATATTATATAAAAAAGATTAAGTAAAATCTAGGAGAAGCTATATAAATATTAGCCTAGGGCAGCATAGATATGTGTCTAAAGTGTTTGCTTTTCTGGATTACATTTAGATCAGAGTAGGCCTAATCGAAGGCAACTCGTGCGAAAGACTAAGAGTAGGCTATCTGCCATATTTAGACCTACTGTAGCACGTACAGCGGAACAGCGACGCTAGGTCAACACCGGAACTTACAATCCAACAAGGAATGAGTCGGAAACAAGACAAGGAGGGCGATCAAAAGGACGATGGGCGGATGACGTGGAGTAATGGACAGGACTGCAAATGTCGGAAGCAGTCAAGAAAACACAGGATAGACATTGCTGGGGAAAGAAAATTCATGCTGTCAACTCAACTTCAGTTCATGAAGGAACAAGGAGAAGATGACGATTATTAGCGGCGGTTCCACGAATTTCACGTGGGGATGAGTGGAAAATCTGGGGATGCTTCCCCCCAACGGACTTCCGGACTGTTTTCGCTTGTGAAACCTATTTTTTGAACAAAAGTCTAGTAAAGCTACGGAAAAAACTGCGGATGATTTTTTTGCTTGTCAACCGATTTTTTCGGTAAAACTGAAATAAAATTAGGGAAAAATCCCCTTTTGTCAGGTTTTTCGGCAAAATTTTTAGATTTTTTCCCTTCTCTTTTCATCCCCCACCAACTTTGAGCGCCTAAGAATAAGCAGCTACTGTCGTGCTGCTTTCCAAGGCTCTATAGAAATCCACGAGATTTTACTTTACTTTTTTTACTTTACTTTACTTCCTATGAATTCATTTCATCCCCCACCAACAAATCCTGAAACCGCCAATGATGATTAGGTCTAAAAGGCACGAAGATGTCACTGCATGTGCGTGTGTCTCTGTGCGTGTGTGTGTGTAGACGCAGAGCAGGTCTGTTGGCAGATGGGTACGTTCTCTGGTGAATGCAGTGGCTGCCGTTTCATTCTGACTTTGCGTCTGATAATGTCGGAGCGGAATAAGAATTGGTCGAAATCGGACGTTTCTTGAACGGACCGAGATGGCGATTAGATTTGCTCCGTCCGTTCGCCGGGCGCATCCGAGCACAAGAGGGGCGCTGTCAATGCCTGGCCCGTAAATGGCTTCTCCTCGATCAGAGCCGCAATTGTACGCATGCTAAACGAAGAGGATTCCGCATTAGAACGTTCGGGAGATCAATACTCTGATAAATGCGTCTTATTGATCTCGATCGCTAAAAGAGAAAGAGAGAGAGGGGGGGCGTAGAGCGTACGTAGGCATATATGCCGTTCGTTGCCCCGCATCGACCGGCGGCGGCGCAGATAGCGTTCGGTCGGGTTAATTTCCTCATTCAGCGGCGTTTTCATTCGACGCCCGTCTCCGGCGCAGACTCCGCCGAGCCCTTCGAATTCTATCGCGCATCGTTTCCCCATTCTGATTCCGCAGAATGGAAAGATGCAATCAGTAAGATTAGTAGAAGCTTTTGTTGATTGGGAGAGGAGAGAGAAAGAGAGGGAGAGAGGGAGAGAGAGAGAGGAGAGACGATTCGCGACTTTCTCTAGTCTGAGTCTCTGTTCGCCTTAACCCAATGTTTAGGCACTACTGTCTGATTTTAAGGACGGACACACACGCACGCACGCACACACAAATATAATATAAATCTAATATATATACAGGGTGGGATTTGTAGGGAGGGATGCCAGGGATTATCCCCGTCACTGGTTTGTGATATCCCAGGCACTGGTTTACAATGTGTCATCCCAGGGTGGGATGTCTTTATCCCCGTCACTGGTCCAGTAGTTGTTCAGAGCAGTCAAAGTGAGACTGCGACGACAGGATCGACAGAGCTCTGAACGCTTTATAATTGGTGCGGCATGGTGCCTGCCAGCGTCGTCATTAACAGAAAGACTTCGCGTGTAAGCGAAGGTGTCGAGAGTTTTTTCAAATCTTCGCTATTTTGCTAAGCTGGACAGTTGCAGGGCTGCAGGCTGATATTGCAAGTTTGCAACTGCAACTAAATATATACAGGAATCACAGGATAAGCAGCCTAATGTCTTGCTCAAAAATAGATTCTAAATGTTAAAATTGTTTCAGGTTATGTGCTTTGCAAAACCTCAACATACTGGTTATTGCAAGTTTTCACTGAAGCCTGAATCCCCTGATCGGGAGCCGGGAATGTGTATAGGCCGACTCCTGAGTCCTGATGACTCTGAAAGTAAACAAAGGCGCCTCCCGGACGCAGATGTAGAACTTTTGAGATTTGTAGACTGTTTGCAAAATTTTGCTTAATGTGAGCATTCTCTCTCCTCCAATTCAAAGCACACCGGCCAAATAGGCCCATTTTATGAAATGAAAACAATAAATAATATTGGCTGCGTAAGCTGCAACTATATGACATTTAAGTGTCACCAGCGACGTTCTTTTACGACAAAAATCGTTGGCGGCCGGGGCTCCGCCCCGGACCCCGCGGGGGGAGCTCACGGCGCTCCCCCAGACCCCCTAGTCGTCAGACCCCACCCGCCACTCAGCTCCTCGCGCCTTTGGCACTCGCTCGGCCCATCCCCCCACTGCTTTGCACATCAAATCCCACCCTGTATATATATATACATTTCATACATACATACATACATACAAAAAATTGGTTGTAGGCCTACAGTTGTGGCCAATAGCATAGGCCAGTGACGTAGCGTGGGGTGTGGGTGGGACTGGGACGGTCGCCCAGGGCGGTAGGGCGCAAAATTTCAAGTAAAAATATTTAAAAGCAAGTAGGCCTAATAATAATAAATAATAAAATAGGCTATTGTGTCATTGTCAGAGAATTGTAAGTATTTTCAGGAATCCATTGCAAGAATGTGGTAGGCCTAATGACTTACGAGATACGAGGACCTTTTACTGGCTTGTCATGACATTTAGAGCACAAGTTAGAGGCGCAATCCCTCTTTTGTTCCGTGGGGGGGCGCTGGTAATTCGCGCTATACGCTACTTGGGACTTCAGCCCAGGGCCATCTTTAGAATTTTGGGCGCCCTAGGCAGATTTTCCTTTTCGGAAATTTTCGCCCATTCATATACGGAAAAAGTCGGACTAGCAAAAAGAAAAAAGGTTGTCAGCTCTACGAAATAGCCTGACAAGCAAAAAAACGTTATTCACTCATGACAAATTTTCATCCCCGTTTTATTTCGCCCCTACAAAATTTTTCGTCCCTAGGCAGTGCCTAAACTGCCTGGTGGTTAAGGTGGCCCTGCTTCAGCCTCTCTGTTGTTAAAAGGCCATTGTTAAAAGGAATATTTCAACTGCGTGTTATGTTGTCATTTGGCTCGTCTGCTGTCTCTTTGGCCGATCAGAACGCCTTCTATTCGAGCATTGTCCGGTCTTCTGCATAAGGTGGACAGTACGATCAACCGAAGACATTGAAATGACTAAACACTTGGCAAGTTCTCACGCTGACAGACCTTTCTTCAGTGCAACTCAAACATTCCGCTACTTTGGTGCCACTAATATTTCATACTGAAGTCAAATTTATTGCCAAACCATTGCATAATTTTTGTTTTCAGTTTTCATACATTATCATTCTAACGCCTGTGCACACCCAAAAGACATACATGAGTAAAAAAATAATAAATATCAGAGACACTTGAACATCACTATCATGACAAAACGTCAAAAGAATCGCAAATCAATTGATATGTAAATGAAAATTGAAGTATCTCTACGTGCTATATTTCCGTTCTCTCCTTTCAAATAGTAGATGCAACACTTGATAAGTTTCTAAGAATAGTAACATCAGTTGCTTTTTAAAATAAAAATCTGCTCTTGCTATTTACTCGCTTGCATGTAAACATAGACTCGAGGTTATTTAGTTCAATGTAAAAATGTGCAAATTCAGGTTTAAAATTGTAATAGATATTGCCTATTAATTTGCTATATAAAGTGATAATCATTGTCTAATTAGAACGATAGGCTACATCTATGTGTATACGTATGCATTCGTGTACAATATACAGGACCTATATGTACAGCGTGTTTGTATGTTTGTATGTACGCACGTACGTAGCCTATGTATATATGTGCAGTATGTAATATGTATGTATATATGTATGCAATATCTATTTATGTATGTAGCTTATATATGCATGTATGCTATGTATGTATGTAGGGCCTAAACCTTATGTAGGCCTATGTATGTATGTATTTATGTATGTATGTATGTATGTATGTATGTATGTATGTATGTATGTATGTACATGTATGTATACAGACCTACTTTCGCTTCCGTTGCCCCCGTTCAAGTGACTTAGAAATAGTAGGCCGTTACTTATTACTTTCAAATGGCCTTCGCCATTTTTACGCAGTGGCGTAACCACGCCCGGGCAATTACGGGCAATGCCCGGGTTACTTTGCTTTCTGCCCGGGTTGAAAAATTTCTGCCCGGGTTGAATTTTTTTAAAATTATGCCTTTAGTATTTGGATAAACTTGCTTTTGCACTGCCATGTACGTTAATGTTATTGCAATACTATTTTAATAGTCTAAAACTAGCGTCTGGAAAACGTGTTTCACAGGTGACAGGTATCAGCTAGAATTAAGGGCAGTAATTACTACAGTCATTGTTTGGCATGTATATGTATCTACGCGATATATCGAATTTCAGTTATGGTGGTAATCGCCTGCCCCTATGGACCATTCAATCCATGGACAACTAGTAGTCTACATGTATGTTCAATCTCTCTGCATCTTCCTCTACCGAAGTGGACGCTAGGTACAGTGTAAGGTGATAATTGTTGCTCTGGCCGTGGCTGACTGATACCAGGGATAGCAGGCAGATGAAGTGGCTTTGACCTCTGCGCTCCAAAGACCCTCGTCGGGTCGGGTCCAAGACTGTTTAATACTATATTTAATTGCCTTGGGTCGGGTCGACCCGCCTTAGAAGCAAATCGCAGCTGCTTTGAGATTTGACCTTTTTGACCCGAGAGGGTACTCCGATTTCCATTTGTATTTGGTCGGAAACGGGAAGGTCAGCACTGGGAAACAAGGTACATTGACATTAAGAGAGCATTCCTAAAATGCCTTTGTATATCAGAGCAGGTGGGGGTGTGCTTTAAGAGTTGACTCTTATTACAAGTTCGCGCCAAGAGTAAATTTATTGTTTTACTTACAATTTCGCGAATAGTCATATTTTTGAAATTGAAAGGCATATTTTCACGGATAACAGCTTCTGGATTGTAAAAGTTGCCTGCGTTTGGATTTCTCAAGAATTCTAAAGAGCTGAACATAACTGACTTATGCGTAGAAACATCAGATGAAGTATGCCAAACTATTTCTTCGTCGATTGCAGCTAGTCATAATTTGCCAGACAGTTAAAATATCGGCGTCGTTGCGAACTCTAGAAATGACCAAAATAAACAGTCTCAACCTCTGAATAAGGTCCCAGAGGACATTTCCAGAAAACTAGATAGCCCAGTGTAGCCTAAATTGCATACATAGCCTAGGCCTACACATGGAAATATTTTGGAGCCAAGAAATCAGCCAAACGTCGTTTCCAAAGTTACTATATTGCAGAATTTCCACGGTTGACTACTTCTGTCCAGCAAGATGCTGCGTATTTCTTCTGTTGTCGTTACCAGAGCAAAGAAAGCGCACCACTTGGTGTACCTGATTGGCAGCACGCAACGGATCAAAGGTAGGGGCCTATGGATTCACTCTTTGAAATTCATCTGTTGAGCACTTGCGTTGTCTGAACTTGCCTCGTGGAATGGGATCAGTTTAAAATCCGTATGTTAATTTTTAAAAATATTTTTGTTGAGTGACTGTCCACAAATTACGTAAACAAAAGAGGAAGGAGTTTGAAAAGTGTGACAACTGTTGATAAGGGGGAGGGGGTTAAAATTCGCTCAAAAATTGCTTGCGTAATTTATGGACAGCCCATGGTCAGCTGCCCGGGTTACATTTTGACTCTGGTTACGCCACTGTTTTTACGGCGCTATATTAGTTGTCTCAAAACACTACAATACAAATCTTCACTCTTTCATGCACAATTGTGCAGATACAGAAGAAAAAACTGATAACATTTGTCATCGTATATTCTTATCGATCGTCTCCGTCGATAGCAGAAGTAATTATCTGCAAAATAAAGAATGCGTCATTGTAGTTTCTTGATAATACTTGAACATTTGTTTACATGAAGATGATAAGCGCAGTTTATATTGAGAAAATCACGTTTAAATCTCGAACGGGATTCGAACCGACGACTTTTCATACTACACGCTATCATGGGACGCACAGGGAACAATCTTTGCCCGATTACTTTTTCCCTGACCGATTATAAATGGTGCGGTTCTCAGAGTTCTGCTTGCACAACTTACTAGGACCCACACAGTTAGCGAGTCAAACACGTTATGCGGGAAGTTTATTAAAGCCAACAGAAACCTTTAACGACATATTTTGCATCGTTGCATTGTTTCGCGGTGATCAGAGTCTGTAAATTTTCATTAAACCAGGAAGTTTCGTGCCCCTTATATAAGTAAAAAAGTCGAATCTCGTTAATTTCTATAGCGCTTTCAAAAGAAGCACTGAAAGTATATTCCTATGCGCTTAATCTTAAAATGAAGCAACTATAGCCAAAGGTGGGGTCGTTCATGCTGGGTCCTTTAATCAAAAGGGCCAGTGGCAGGCTCTCCGAGAGAAATTCCGGGCCCCTGTGCAGAATGGGCGACGGGCCCTTGAAAAGTATTAATTTCTTGACGACTTTTTTTTTGCTTGTCAGCCGTTTATGAAGTGTTGACGACCTTTTTTTAGTAGCACTGTGTCCCGGGCCCCCTTGTGCGCTCGCCGGGCCCCTGTGCTGAGCTAACTTCTTAACCATTCTTTAGTGTTATTACTCATTTTATTGTTAATTATCAGTGATGTTAACAAGGACTGGCCCCCCAAGGACGAGGATAAGGACAAGGACCGACCCCCCAAGGACGAAGATAAGGACGAGGACCGACCCTCCAAGGACGAGGACAAGGACCAGGACTTACTCCTCAAGCACAAGGACCACAAGGACTGACCTCCAAGGACAAGGATCAAGGACAAGGACAAGGACCGATCTCTGTTTTAGACAAAAAAGTCAGAAAGGAAAAAAGCAAAAACAATTTCAAATCGAATCACAAAATCATAAAAGCAAAAAAAGAATGTCGTAAAACATAATCTAGTCAACAGCAATGGTGTATTTCAAATAAACAAGTGTTTCCAACAGCTGATCAGTCATGCACGCACGATGAGGCCTAATATTATGACTCGTTCAACTGCCAATCTCCATTGCTGATCATGCTTTGTTCCATTCCTTTGTAAGTTTGTAGACAATGACACCAGTATTTTAAGATACCACTAAAGAATAATAGAACTTTAACAAACGCATGCGACTGGTTCATACGCTTTCAAACAGGAAATGGAAGTTCAGCTGCTCAACTAGTATTATAAAGGAAACAATGACTACACATTTATAATAACTCAAAGCAAGTATGTAAATATGAATCCAAATACTACTCTTACCTTGGAACATAATTATCAGAGAACAATTGAAAATGGTATGCAAGTAATTTGGTCCTTATAAGGATTTTTCAAGGAATAAGTTACAAGGACCAGGACAAGGACCGATCTGCAAGGACGAGGATAAGGACGAGGACTGAGCCCCCAAGGACGAGGACAAGGACAAGGACTTCAAATTGGTCCTTAAGGAGTCCTTAAGGACAAGGACCAGGACAAGGATTAACATCACTGTTAATTATAGATATTCATCATCGGCCCGGGCCCCCTCCAGACCGCCGGGCCCCTGTGCAGTTGTCCCCTGCCCCCCTCTCGGAGGCCCTGGCCAGTGGTTGGGAACTTGGGACGTTACTGTTATGGAGGAAATGATTTTTTGAAGAGAAATGATTTGAATTTACATGTATAAAGAAAAACATAAGGAGATGTTGAAAGAAGGAGAGAAAGTTGTTCAGGTTAATTTGTTTGCCGCAGAGTTTGTAATCGCAGTACCAATATTTCTAATAGTTGAGAGAGTCGATGACAATTATTCTTATTCAGTCGGTCTGTTGTGTCGTTTTAGGCAAATAAACGGCGTCTGTGTTGAAGGAAACTGTTGCGGGAGATGACTAGTCGATTGGCCAGTGGCTCATTTTAGGTTTGATAAACGTCGAGGCTCGGTCTATCTTTCGAGGCCAACACTCGTTCTATAGATACCCAGGGGCAGTGAATGAACGATGTGCCAAGAGATACACGAGTGAGCACGACGCTGAATACAGATCTCGCTCCGTCTTGTTTCGCCGTTGATATGATAGCGAATATGTCTTCTAAGACCGGCTTATTCTCCGTTTTAACGGTTCTTCTCACAGGAGACATTATTCCAGTCAATCCAATTTCCAAACTACTAAATATTCGGATCTCTCTCTCTCCCTCTGTGTGTGTGTGTGTGCAGAGACGTAAATTTGGATTTTAAAAGTGGGGGTTCAATATTATGCCTTCCCTTTTCCTAACTTAATCTCTCAAAAAGTCGGGGTGGGGAGGGATGCTTGAGTCTAGCGGCCTATAGAAGTTGACGTTCCTGTAGTGCGTTTTTAATTACGTTCCGTATTCTAAGCATAGCCACCTACCCCAAACGTCCCGTTTCCCATTCAGTACCTCGTGCAACCGAAATACCACATCGAGCGCAGACTAACAATGAAGACGGACTCGTCAGTGTAAGAAACGGAGGATTATTTTAGTACAGCGGTAAAGTAGACACAAAATCGTAACGATTCCTCCTACCACCACCACCAACAACAACTCCCCACCCCCATCCCCCCGGAGCACTCCCATTTCCACTCATGCCACAGGCCGATGATATATGCGATCGACAGCATGGACAATGATGAACTGAATCGCAAGTAACTGTTTCGGTGTCTCTATGCTTTTCGCCCATTTGCCTATATTGACCGTACGATTAATTTAAGCAGACGCCATAATACATCTCAAGACGAATGGATTTTCAGACAAAATTACGAAATTCGCGTCAGAGGGAAACGTAATATTAGGTGAAAATTGCCTGACTTTCTAGAGACGCTCAAAACCCCCGCAGCCATCTCTCTCGGATAATGGATTATTCACCAAAATCCACGCCAACTGACATCTTCACGCCAAAACCTTAACAATGGCAAAGACGCGCTTAATATGCGACAAATGGAGGAAGGCAGTTAGAACTTAGACCACTCGCCATCTCTTATATTTTTGTCAATGGACCTGCTATTCATGGATCCAAAGACCAACGCATATATCAATGTAGCCATGAGGGAGACGGGGGGTGGAAGGGGCGAGTCCCGCTATTCGGATTGGAGCAAGTCGTGATACTGGCATTAAACCGATGAGAAATTTTGGGTGAGGATTGCAAGTAGGGTGATTATTATCGTCAGGATCGATGTGCTCAGTTGCATTATAGCTTTTGGCGTCTTTAAAATATGCTCGAGCGCTGACGGTTTGACTGTATTGTTACTCAGACGCTTCTGCGGCTGGGGTTCCAATCCAGACCCCGCTGGAGGAACTGGCGACGCTCCCTCAAACCCTCCTAGTCGAACTAAATGGGGTGTGCGTGTCTGTCTTGATGCCCGTTGGCGCATCCACAAGAGAGGGACGGTCTAGGGTCCGCTGAGCAGGACAGCACTAGTGTGGAATTCTTTCAGAAACATCACGAAATACCGAATTTCTGTCATGCAGTCTTCAAATTTGCTCTGAGGTTCAAGAGTTGAATCTGGAATAGCACCAAATTTTGGTCGCGCTAGAGGGGCCATTGACAATCAGCGCAGCCGCGAATGGAAATGGGGGATAGGCACCAAATTCAGACCTGGATAGGTTGGGAAATTCGTGCAAAGCCGATGAAAACAGCTCATCAATCGGGATAGGGTGATTGCAAAAATTATGCCCCAAATCTTAGGATTTGATTCTCAATTTTTTTCGGTTGAGGCTCTGCTGCAAATCCTGTTTGGGCCTGGGCGGCTCACGACAACTGCCTTCCCTTTTGTCTCCGGACAAAAGACAAGGCAGTTGCGTCACTTGTGTGTTGGGTGTGTAATGTAGCGTGCCGTGTGTTGTGACCGCATCTCATTATCATAGTGAGTGAGTTTCGCCAATGTTGTGGTCCACATCAAGTCATAAAATGACTGCATTTATAGTATAAGCTGCTTCGTTTTCAACATCAAAGCAGAACGCATTCTCTATCAGACAGATGGCGAAATTTATTAGAAAATGCGCATTTGCGCGATGTCGAAATCGCTAATTGACTTTTTTAAAAGCAGGAATCAGAAACACTCGCTTACTACGGACGAGGAGAGATAACCATTATGCGTCGGCTTTCTAGTCGTTCTGCATATTATTGGCTTAATCTGTTTGCCTGCATAATCGCAAAAGCCATCCTAATAGGAAACGCCTAAACCGCAACTGCTCCATCCTGTTAGGAATTCCATAGAGTATCGACCAGTTGAATTACTGCAGAGTCATTCCAGCGGAAGAATCGACCATGCTAATCGGACTGCATATAAAAGGCATTTCCGTCTACCGGATGATCTTTGCCAGGTGCAGTGAAGATGGCCTTTGGCTGCTGCTGCTGCAACATAGGGATGGTGGTCCGTGGTATTTCTTGTGACCGTTTGTTCGTCTGAGCGAACGCAGTTACGTGTTCCGTCGCATGCATCTGGCGTCTACGCTGAGCGAATTGTACGCTGACGCCGCAACGCATTGCCCGAGTCGTACATCAGATATTCACGCAAAGTAAACAACGACGACGTCTACCCCGTCTCCCTCCCCCACCCCCGTTACCCACGACACTCGCGGAGACATCAGACGACATCTACCTTTCGCTTCGTCTAATCTATCGAAAACTAGTCGTCGTTCAGCAATTTCTCCAGGTAAATTGATTAAAAAATCTTTCTGAAAATTAATGAGTATTTTGTGTCGTATCAAGTATTCCGAACTCGTGAATCTCGATTTTGTGTGCTTTCGATAAACTGCATCTAGCCGAGTGAGGAGACGGAACATGGACGCTCTCAACGAGTCTTAGCGTGCCCAAGGGTCGGCAGTTAGACTGGGTTGTTTTAATGCTGTTACTAATTCTGCCCGACACGGAATTGTGTTTATTAGGAGACGCTGATAACAGAACTGAAAAAAGCCTCCACTGCAGTTCCCAATGTAGTTCGGAGGTGACATTTCAATATGGCGAGAGAATAGATTTATGAGTTTAAGAAAATTCAAATCTTTACATTTTTACATTTTAAAAAATTTAAACACGCTTCTTTTCTTTCTCTATTTTGCTGATGAGAACTAGCTATCAGTCAACCTTTGACATTTTTGAGTGGTTAATAGTTAGTGATAGGCTGATAGGCCTATATCTCGAAATTTTATCCTCTCAAATCTTTTTTGAGAGGAATTTCAATTTGCTGGTTGTAGAAACTTCCCTCCAAATGTCCCTCAAGAGAGATCAATATGTAGAATTAAACGGTCCCTCTTGTGCAGAATATTTAGCGACCTTAGTTCGGAGTACGGCGACGAGTGGTCTTGGGCTCCACCTGCGCTCCAGCAGCCGGGTTCACCTGTACGTCCCACCTCCGTCGAAGGCTGTCGAATTCGGAGAACGTTCATTCTCGCGAGGAAATAAAAACTATTACTACTATTACTACTGAAAACTAATAAAACCGAAAAGAAGAAGAAAAAGAGAAGGAGGAGGAGGAGGAGAAGGAGGAGGAGAGGAAGAAGAAGAAACAGCGATTATACAGTCATGGATCATAAATCCATTTATGATAATGTGCTTGTTGGACTTCATCGTGCAGTCCGTTGTTGCAATGACTTAATTGCATAATGGTACCCTCAAATTCCTCCAATTGGCAGATGTATTCGTGTCATTTATGTGTAATAGGGTTCCATAATGCAATCGAATGTAGAGACCATATAATGTTATTGATTTCTTGCATATAATAAGCATATAATATAATGTTTTTGATATCTAGCATTTTAATGCTTCAGTTAGAAGCGGTGCTAATTTTCGGTAATTAAAGCGGCGTCGGTTGTTGCCGATGAAGTCGAATCAATGTTCGTTGCCCTTGAGTCTTGGTTCAATTAGTGCTCATGCAGTATTAGTGCTCATTAGTGATGTGTTTTAAGCACCGTTATCGAGTTTTCATTGTTTACGATGTTGTATTTTTGGATGCGAGTGGAGAAGACGGAAAGGATAGAGGGCTAGGAGTGGGAAAAGAGGAGAAGAGAGAAAACAAGAAGGACGGAGAAGAGGGAAAGAAGAGGAGAGAGGGATAGGAGGTGAACCTTCTCGAAAATGTTCGAACAGAAAGCTAAAAGGAACTGCTTGAGACCGTGTTGCCTCTGTGTCACAAAATTGTCTGCAGCATGTCAATGAAGATCCACTTTCTCCATTCCCACTTGGAGTTCTTTTCTAACAAATGCACAGGGGCAATCAGAGGGGGTGGGACCTCTGTTTTTTCAAGTTAATGTCTAACTGAGATGTGTCAAATATCATTTTCACGTTACAATATTGAATTCTCGTGCAAGTTGTGAATTGCAATAGGGTTTTTGAATAAATCATAATGATACTATATTCGATTTGACAAAATTTTAATGTAGGCCTAATATACTATTTAAGTTTGCAATCAGCCAGGAATACTAAATATTCTATAGCCTATGCAAAAATATTATACTATGTATTACTTGATTTGCTTTTAAATTTCAATGTTATAACTATGGACTATAACTATGTTCATACAGTAGTTATAATACTCCAATGATCCGCTACTATTGGAGTTCATGGTCTCAACATTTTGAAATGGCCCGGGCCTCCTTCAGCTTCTGAAGGGTCTGCGAATGCGGCATGGTTAATGATGAGCAATTGAGCATGCTGAAGAGTTCTGTTTTACCAGAACATTATAAGCAAGTCAATTCTCGTGAATTTCTATGGCGCTTTCGAAAGCTTGTACTGTAGTAGCTGCTTATTCATAGACGCTTTAATCTTAATCTAACGGTGAAATAATTTTAGTGGTCAGCCGGGCAAGGTCAATTTCAAAGATTAGTCAGAGTGGGAGTGGAGAAGCAGCAAGGCAGAATACGAAAAGAGAATCAGAAACTTCAGAAAGAGACCTGATTTGGCTCTAGATTTAATAGAACCATAGAATTTTTGTGAAACAAACATCGCCAGAAAACTGTCTTAATTTCAGAGTGTAGCCAAGGTCATTGCATTTTAAAAGATGTAGAAATTAAAGAGTCGGGTTGTAGTTCGTCTCGTGCAGCACCTCCCGAACTCAGCACAAGACGAATAAATAGTGCCAACTGATGTTAGAGTGGAACAAAATAATTAATTCATTTACCGTTAGCGCTCCTAGTGACTTTCACACAGGCAGTAATGCCTTCTAAGCCACTTTATATAACGCTAAGTTAAAATTCTAGAAACAGCAATGGCCTGCAGCAACTGTTGATAAACTGACTGAAGAGGTAATGAAGTGAGTGATAATAGAGGTTAAATTTCAATTATAAACCAAAATATATTCCAACTAAATGAAAGCTCACCGATATGTTCCAGAATATATCGAGTTATTGATTATATTATTAGTGAGTAAGACTAGAAATTTCTCCAGCACGCTAACGAAAATTAAACGATTAAAATAAAATCAAACAGATCAAAATTTGAATGCTACTTAGTCTGCGTCACTGCATCACACGGACTGCGACAATTAAGAACTGATATCGGGAAGAATGGTCCATTTCCATGATGGCTGACTACTGCTGGACGCTCACAAGGATGATCATGACTCATGAGCACCATAATTATAAGCGAAAGGTAAAGCGAAATTGCAAGTAGCAGCGGACCGTTACTGGATCTTTGCTGCATGGCCTATACGTTTGCACGTATTACTATTTTATGATAGAAACTATTGAAAATGTATCATGAACGCAGTCAATTTTGCGTTTCTTGTTATATTCGTTTTCAGCACCTAGAAATCCAGTGATGGGCAACTAATTAGCTAACTAGTTACTACCTAAAAGTTTAACTAATTTTTTAGTTATCTTCATAGTTTAATTAAATATAAATAGTTTAGTTAAAATGCTAGTTTAACAGAAAATTTTTAGTTAATAACTAAATAGTTTAAATAAAACTTTTTAGTTGTTGTCCCGAATTCTCAATATCAGCCCCTTTTCAATCTATTCTTTTCTGGGTCATTTTTCCAAACAAACTTGACAAACTCTGTGTTTCTGCAGTCTAGACTAAGACTTAAATATTAAATAGACATTATTAATGATTTCAATGGTTCATTGACTGATATGTTCATGTTGCGACTCTTGCGAGCATCGTCTATGTTTTCATGAACACATACCCGATACCTATAGTAAATAGTTGCAAAATTAGTTTTAAAAAGTTTAACTATATTTTTTAGTTTTGTTAACTATTTTAGAAAGTTAGTTTGCAACTAAAAGTTTAGCTACTTATTTCTAGTTTACATTTAGTTATAGATTAACTAATGTTTACATTTAGTTATAGATTAACTAATGTTTTTAGTTAGTTGCCCATCTGTGAAGAAATCTTTACGACATCACTAGTTTAATAACATAGGCCTATAGCCAGGAATTATATCGACATTTGTCGTCATGTGTAATTTGCGATTCCCAAGAAGCTTACGAATTATAAAAGTGGCACCCTCCCCATAGCGACTGTGCCCCCCCCTCGTGTGGCGATTTGCAATGGCGATCGTGTGCCGAAGTTTATCAAAATATTTCCGACTCGTCGCGTGTGATTTATCCGCTAATTTTCGAGAAGCGACAAAAAATGCCAAAAGAAGATTGCTTACATAAAAGTATCGGTTATGCGTCACGCCAACTATCAGTAACCGTGACAAACCCCAATCGCTTACCTGACTGGTCATGCCTGAATGACCTCGATGCCAGTTCACTTGCCATGAGTGGCCGAGGTTAATGGAAGAGATCGAGAGAGACTGTTGGTCTCTGAGAGCTGCTATCCATCATTCTGATGCCCGTGCGGCTGTGCATCCGCGTGCATCACAGCGCCGTTGAAAATTGTTCTCGTTAAAATGTTCCTGAGTCACATTAACGTAGCCAGAGGACGCATGGGAATCGAGGGGATAGCCCCCTATTCTGATCGGCCGGTCATAAGATTAATCCAGAACAGCTTGGTAGTTGGGGCTAGGGGTAGCATTAGATCGAGGGGGAAACGCACCAGACACAGTAGACAACGCTTTTGAGATTACGACTTTTTTTGCTCGTGAAGACTTTTGGAACGAAAAATGTCGAAGTGCCCCCCTATTCTGGAATCCTGGTTACGCCACTGCTGACTCATGTCGCTAACCCTTATTTAAAAGGCGAAAAAATAAAACATTTAGTTATAGATTTGATAGATTGATATAGATTATCTTGTTTCTTTGATAGAAATTTTCATAATTTTTACACGAATCTCACGACCGATCTAACCGCGAATGGGGAAGTAGGACCCGTGTGTTGTTGCGTCGTGACTAAGCTAATGGCTTCCTGTAACAGCTAATTGAAAATTTTATGGCAATATTAGAATTAAATATTAAGATTTTTAGCATAGTTTCAGACTATATGGTAACATATCGGAAATGATCCTACCTTTCCCACTGGCGAAAATTTTTCCATTTGTTTTGCACGATTCATGCGATCGAATATGCGCCCCACCCTCCCCCTGTGCTCACTCCTCGTTATCGGTCTCCTGTTTAACCGTCCAACTTGAGAATTTTGTAGGCGAATGGCACAGCATTCGAACAGCCATTTCCTAAAACTTGAAAATCGAAATCTACGAGAATAGCTTTGGATCACGAATCAACAAACGGTAGATGCGAATTTTTCTTTTGAGTGAGACCAGCGGCGGTTCCAACTTCCAAGAACTCTTGCTGCGGGGATGTAATAAATTTCTAGGAAGTTGGTGGGGGACGCAATGAATTCTAGGAAGATGGTGACTTGTATGGGGCCCAGGCGCGGTAAACCCTAAAAAAGGCTGAAATAAAAAAGTAAGTAAGGTCATCAGCAATTTTCACACTTGTTAGTTAGGGGCCCGTGACTGACCTTCTGCACAGGGGCCCGGAATTCCTCTCGTTTAGACGATCATCTTCCATTGAAGACGCATTTTTGGTGGGCCGGTGGAGGGATGCATCCCCAGTCATCAGTGGCGTAGCCAGGATTTCCGGATGGGGGGTCTTTTTGACTTTTGACCGTCGTAACCAACTTTCGAAAAATCTTGACAAGCAAGAAAAGGTCATCCTATATATCTATCCTGTGTCTTTTCTTCTAAAATTTGTCCTTTCAGATGCTGGCAAGCACTATGACGCTTAAAAATTTGGTCAGCAGCCCCAAGGGGGCGTTTGACCCTCAAAACCACGTCCGAAAATTAAATGTGCATCGAAACATATTTTTAAAAAATTTCGTCGGCGCCCAAGCAGGGTTTAACCCCCTAGTCTCCCTTTGGCCACGCCACTGCTAGTCATCCCCAGCGTGGAACCGCCCCTGAGTGAGATTCATTAGGCAAGAAAGAGCAGCCGCGATTTTTCCTTTAATCTGCGATTGGCGTGAAAGACCTTACAGGTTCCAACGTTCATGAGACTGAAGATGTCCTGCTGTTGTTTTGCTGAAGTCCAGCACGCGACTAGGAATGTCGGCGCAGACTGCGCTCAGCACTTGCGTCACGTGACTACAGTAAAAGACCACGTCGAAGACATTTCTTTTATTTCTGCACATGATAAAATCCTACAGGTGTTTGTTGACTTCTCATCCATTGGACATCTGCCATGGCTCGTTCTTATGTCAGAATCTTCGTGAACATTGAACAAGTGATGCAAATATCTTCCACTTTCTCTCTCTCTTTCTCTCTCTCTCTCTCCGTCTTTTCCCCATCTCTCTCTCTATCTCTGTCTTTCTTTTTGTCTCTTTGTCTCTGTCTCTTTCTCTGTCTGTTTTTCTCTCTGATTTCACTCTTCAAAGGAGCATAAGAATTTGTGCAGCGTTCTACATAAAATGTTCTCTTGTTATATTTCAGATCCTGTAACATGAAAGCGGTCGGTCAGGTTAAGCAGAGGAAGGCTTCTAATTAATATTGCTATTTTATATGAAAATTATAAAATTGCAAAAGTTTTCAAGAAACCAAGAAAATTGGAAAAATAACCCACAAAATTCCACTGCAGTAATTAATTTTAAAGTCGTAAGAGGAAGATACATTTGATATTTATCTGCTTCGTGCCCTTAAGACGTGTTCAACTATAAGAGGATTATTATTCGGTCGGAGCGTCGTAACTGACCGTGGCTTAAGATCCTCCTCACTTTGGACGAGAGAGGTTGATGAGGTTAAGTTTTACGAGACTCTAAATTCACCCACCGTTCTTCAATCCACAGTTGTGCACATACGTTCTGAGAACTCAAGACTTTTGATGAGATTAATGAAGCTGGGGTTGCTAGACGCCTAATAGCTATTAGACGATTTTATGCTTAATAACACATAGTTCCACATGCATAACAAGGTTCTGACAATATTATATATATATAGTTTAGAGAGAGAGAGAGAGCGAGAGAGAGAGAGAGAGAGAGAGAGAGAGGAGAGAGAGAGAGCTTCCTCTTGGCTGTGGGTACAGTTATCTTTTCCTTTAATGTGTGATGTGATTAGCGTCTCATGTGATGCCGTTGGCAAAGGGGATGCAGCGTTCCAGGTGGTCGACTGTCAGGTCGAATTTGCTTCAAAGGGAAAAGCGTCGTAATGAAATTATTTGTATTTTTGGATTAAGTTCTTTCGAGCTTTTTACGGATTCCTTCCTACGAAGGACTGAAATAGCCGGACGCTGAGTCGGTTCATTCTACTAGAGAGAGAGAGAGAGAGAGAGAGAGAGAGAGAGAGAGAGAGAGAGAGAGAGAGAGAGAGAGAGAGAGAGAGAGAGAGAGAGAGAGAGAGTCTACTGCGGTTGTGTTCTCGCTTACTTATCCGTTTTTAGTCAGTTAATGATATCACCGTCGTCGTCATCATCAACTACGAACCTCTGTCTCTGTCTGTCTGTTTTCATATCTGTCTGTCTCTGTGTCTCTCTGTCTGTCTCCGTCTGCCTGTCTCTGTCACTGTCTGTTTGTCTGCCTCTGTCTTTGTCTGTCTCTGTCTCTGTCTCTGTCTGTTTCTCTCTGTCTCTGTCTCTGTCTGTCTCTCGCTGTCTCGGTGTCTCTCTTTCTCTGTTCCTCTCTATCGCTGTCTCTGTCTCTGTCACTTTCTCTGCCTGTCTGTCTCTCTCTTTCTCTGTCTCTGTCTCTGTCTCTGTCGCTGTCGCTGTCTCTCTCTCTGTCTCTCTCTGTCTCTCGCTCTCTGTCTGTCTCTCTCTCTCTCTCTCTCTCTCTCTCTCTCTCTCTCTCTCTCTCTCTCTCTCTCTCTCTCTCTCTCTGTGTGCTCTCTGCTCTTGTAATGCATAGGCCTGTATTTGGCCGTCGATCTGTTGACTGTTTTGTTTCATTCACCCTATCAATGCCCCTATGCGTGCGTACAAATGCGTGTCCTCTGTGGTTGAACTCTTCTGCGTTTTCCTCTTTAGAATTATTCATAATTAAATATTAAATCTTTCTCATCGTCATTGATGGAGCGCCGTTCGCTGCTTAAATGCCTGTTATTCGTTCTTCTCCTCGTCCTCCATTCAGCTTCGTCATCTGTAATCAGTGTGCGTAGTAATGGAAAGTGTTGTGAGTATCAACAATATGAAACGCCGCTGACATGCTTTTTAATCTCGTAGATGTTGATGTATGCTGCCCTGTTATTCCACGACCAGCCCTCGATTGATGGCTCTTCGTCTACCAATAGATTGCATCAACTGGAGCAGGAGGAGGAGGAGGAGAAGGAGAAAGGAGGAGGAGGAGGAGCAGGAAGAGGACGAGGAGGAGGACGAGGAGGAGGACGAGGAGGAGGACGAGGAGGAGGAGGAGGAGGAGGACGACGACGAGGAGTAGTAGTAGTAGAAGGAGGACGAGGAGTAGCAGGAGGAGGAGGAAAAGGAGGAGAAGAATGAGGACGAGGAAGAGGAGAAAGAGGACGACGAGGAGGAGGAGGAGCAGGGGCGAAGAAGAGGAGGAGAATGAGGACGAGGAAGGTGACGTGGAGGAGGAGGATCAGAAGTAGGAGGAGGAAGAGGAAGAGGATGACGAAGAGGAAGAGGATGACGAAGAGGAAGAGGATGACGAGGAGGAGCAGAAGGAGGAGGAAGAGGAAGACGACGAGTAGCAGGAGTAGGAGTACGAGGAGTAGTAGTAGGAGGAGGACGACGAGGAGGAGGAGAAGGGCAAACAGAAGCAGGAGGAGGACGAGCAGGAGAAGGAGGAGGAGGAGGGAGGAGGAGAAGGAGGAGCAGGAGGAGGAGCAGGAAGAGCAGGCTGCAGGAGGAGGAGGAGAAGGATGGAGAAAAGAAGAATGAGGAGCATGAGGAGGAGCATGAGGAGAAAGAGGGAGAGGAGAAGAAGGAGGAAGAGGATGTTCAGGAGGAGGAGGAGGAGGAGGAGGTGGAGAAGGAGTAGTAGATGGGATGTGAACTCTCCCGTTCTGAGCGCCGTTTATTTCGGTGACACAGACGCAAAGAGGCGTCCTTGTCAGCGTGTATATAGTTTCTGCGACTGTCGTGTGTCTTAATTAGCCTACTCAGCTGTGTTTCGATTTCAATTCGTGCAGCTGAACGAAATCCAGCGGCGTCGCTCGGGCGTTGCTTGGGGAGTGGGGGTGCGAGATGTTCGGACGACCACATCATGTGGCACCAACTACTGCATCACAGCGGGTGGCAGCAAAACGTTGGGTGTTTGTAAACTAAATAGGCTACGCGATTTCATCTGTGGTGTTTTGGGTCGGGGACGGAAAGGGACGACGTCCCCTTACTTTTTTAAAGAGGGGACCCCATCCCTCACTATTTTTATATATATATATATGATTTAGTCAGTATTGTTACTAAATTTAATAAATATTCTTAGCTTACTTACTTGGCTTATTGGTCCATGCATGACTTTGCTTTTAGTGTCATTTCCTTTTTTCTCCTAACTTTTTTTAGAGAGGGACGCCGTACTCTACTTTTATCTGCCATTTCCCAACTTCTTTTTGGGACTACAGTCCTGTGTACGTATAAGCTGGTACAGGACAACTGAAGAACGTCCATGGTATAATTTTTTTTTGGGGGGGGGGGGGGGGTTGACGCTGTGGCTTTGCCACACCGGGTGACGCCAGCTCTAGTGACGCCTCTGGTGAAATCCTCTGTTTCGTGCTTTCAATCGTTTTCCCCATGTAATATAATTAACCTGAAATCCGTGACGCATTCTAGATATTGCGGTGATTTGCCTAAGGTTGCATGTTACGAAGAGATCTAGTCACAAGGAATTCCGCTTCAGTTCGACTGAAATCATCCGATGTCACAAGATTATCACGAGCGACGAAAAAGCGCCCAATAAATGGATTCGCTCGGTCGGAGAGAGGGACTTGTGATTTATTTCGGGAAGATTAATTTTTCATGATTTTTTATTAACTCTTTGTTGCCCCCCACGTGATATTGCAAGCGGGAGATAATACAGTGTATGTGCAGTAGAGTTTCTTTGAAAAACGCGTAGACCTGCATTAGTCTGGTTGGTTTCATAAGTCCTTGGGATGTTGATTTGTGTTAAAACTGTTAAATGAATTAATTGCTTGTGAGCCAATGTGTACGGTACAGATTAAGACCTTTCTCTATCGCAGTCTTTGCTAGCGCTGCCAGATATGGACATGGGTTGGGTCCACCCATGAGTTTGGTTGGGTCAGAAATTTCCATTTTTGGTGGGTTGCGTTGGGTTGCTCGGGTAAGAAAACGAGTCAAGTTTTCTTCGGTGATAATGTAATCTAAAATTTTATCTGTTTTCATTTAATTAATGGTCGTCAGAGTTGCGCTATAATATTCAACGCCTTTCAATGGTTTCAACAGATTCTATGGTTTCAGCCGGTTCCGTCTTTTCGTGATTAATCTTTGTCTTAACCTTTACTTAAGGGTATGCAGTGTTGGGTAAAATCGTGCATAAAAGGATTTAAAATCAAAATCAAAATCACCAGCAAAATGATGATTTTAAAATCAAAATCATAAACTTTTTGGCAATTCAATTGATTTAAAATCAAAATCACTTCACAGATGATTTAAAATCACAAAATTATTACTTCGACGCTAACTTGTAATCGGTTAACGACTCACATCATTCTCTAGGATTAACGACAACAAGGAAGTTGTTTGAATAAAAATGCACAATGCCACCTTATACACAGTAAGTGCAAATCCTTATCAGTTTGATGGGAATGGAATAAGCATAGCCAGTCAGTAATGCAGCGCTAAGCCTGCTTCTTTAAAGTGGTATGTAGCGGACAGCGGTTAATATCAAATTTTGAAATTCAATAGGTGCCTTGATTCAGTTTGATCAATGTAAGCTTTTCGAAGATTACATCAGATAGCCTGTTCCTTCTTGGCATCTCAATTAGAGCTGCTATGCTAAACAGGCGCTCAACAGCTGCCGAAGATGGAATAGCAGTGTTGAATATGATGAACAGCTTTATGATGATGTGGTAACTGTCGAAGTGCTTCAACAACAGAGTATGATAGGACTAGACATGAGCATAGACGACTTCTGAAAGTAAGACTAGATTAGATAATTACCTAGAGGAAATGGTCCAGAATAGCATGACTAAAGATAAATGTACTGAGTAATACTGACAAAAACCATATAACCAGAGCTGCTTTTATTAAGTATGACAGAAAATGATGTTGAAAATGATTTTGAAACATACAAAATCATCAAATCACAAAAAATATGATTTGAAATCAAAATCAAAAATCGTGTCTTTTGATTTAAAATCATGATTTAAAATCATTTGATTTTAATTCCTCCCCAACACTGAGGGTATGTATGGGTTGGGTTGGGTCAAGTAGCCCAGTTGTTTTCGTGGGTTGGGCTGGGTTGGGTTTGAATAGTGATGGGTTCGGTTGGGTTGGGTTTTAAAAATGGATTCATATCTGTGCCTGAGCGCTACTCGTCTCTCGTTTGATTTATTGTTATCAAAGGGAAACTTCAGAATAAATTCACAGAACAATAATAATAAAAAGAGAATAAAACGATGTCAGAGCGGGACCGATGAAGATTAAATGTAAAAGTGAAAACACAGAATGGATATAGTACTAGTAGAAATGAATCCAGCCAATGGTCATGATACATTCGCTGGATCGCAGTTGCCGATAGGTGTCCTACTCGATTTAAACTTAATGGTTACAATGTCAAATTTATCACCAAAGGTCGGAAATATCTCTCCGTAGATTTTGAGTGCCATCTGTTCTGCTGTTTGATATATATCGCACCGTCGTACGACTACACAAGATGGATGATTTAATTAGTGTAGAAAAAAATCTGCAGCATGGAGAGTTATCTTGATTCATAAAACAAACGGCTTAGTATATGCCCCGAATGGTGCTTGAGAACCGAAAAGATGAGGGGTAATAATTATACCAGTGAGAGACAAAATAGCTTTTACTTTTTTTGGTGTTTTGAATAAGTCAGTTAAATAACCTAATGACAACATGAAACCTCCCCCTTGCTATGCAAAGAGCGCACCAGTGGGTCAGTACTCAGGCAGGAATTCCCATCATGGGCGTTCACAGAAATTTTTCAAGGGGTGCAAAACAGGTCTTGTGATGAAAGAAACAAAAAGTACTGTACAATACTGTCAAGGTCTATTGGACTAATTATAAATTATTTAGCGCTACAATAAAGTCCATCGCATTCTTATATGAATTCATATTATGACTTAGTACTAAGGGCTACTCTTCTAGTAATTTTACTGATTTCATAACTTCACGATTTGTCCAGGGGTGCAATTGCATTCCCTTGGATCCCACTCCAGACGCCCGTGGTTTCCACCCCTTCTTCCCCCTGCAAATACAACCCTGATCGAGTAGGTCTAAGTCATAGACTGTACTCCGATAATTAACTTCCACGTTCGGATCTTGAGGGTCTCGCCCAATATTTGCGTTTCGCTGAGACGAGAGTTATCTCGTCTCACAGAAGTCCAGTTTCTTGGACGGAGCTTCGATCCGCTCTAAGCCCGGGAGACCGCTTGCGCAAACGAACCAGCTCAACGCTGTGATGTCGCCATTATTTTTGCACATCTATTATTATTATTCCAGGACAATTTATATAGCGCTGTACGCATGGTTTAAAATCCAAAATCAAAAGCGCTTTGACAACGCTGACATGTCAATGAAGGTGAGAAGGTGGCGATGTTAAAATCCACTGTGATGATGGAAAGAACTTTGCTGCCGTGAAGAAGTCCGGTACAGAGTCCTTTAGAAGCGGTCCTTCAAAGAAACTGTAGCCCCATTGACATGCCAACGAGGAACGGAAGATACATCTGTACAGCGATGTATATAGACGAAGACTGTTAATTCTCTAGGTTCAGGGGCGTAGCCAGGAATTTGATTTGGGAGGGTATAAATATTTTGGGTGGGTATAAATCTGAACTATAACCCACATAAACCATATAAACCACATATAAATCACATAAAAACTTAAAGGTAGACTGTTTTTATTTTGGAGGGGGGTATATATACATATATACCCCGTCGCTACGCCCCTGTCTAGGTTCCTTACTCAGGGCGCGGTCACTCAGCCGTGGTTGGTCCAGGAAATCTACGGCGCCATATTACAGTGGTCCAGTCAGGTATAGGCCTTTCTAGCGAACTCCACCTAACAAATCTGATCTTAGGAACTACGCAGCTGATCTGTAGCAGCGTTGAGCGTTGGCCTCTGGGTGTTGAGGCAGATTTCTCTTCTCTCTCTCTCTCTCTCTCTCTCTCTCTCTCTCTGAAAGAAATCTAGTCGCGTCAGTGGCGTAGCGAGGGTATCCGGCGCCCGGGGGCAAAGTCTACCGTTGGCGCTCCCAACACTCCTGACGAGCAAAAAAGGTCGTCGCACGTGTTTCTTCTTTATTATGCATTTCACTTACACATATACCCAATTTTGGCGGCCCCCTACCTGGGCGCCCGGGGGTATATGGCTATATGCCCCCATGTCCCCCTCGCTACGCCTCTGAGTAGTGTGCGCAGTTTTTACCAGTTTGATACTAGATTCATGTATATATTTATGCATTTGTAATATTACATATATATATATATAATATACATATATATCTGTGTGTGTATATGTATGTATGTGTGTACGCGCGCGTGTGTGTGGTGACATGGCTGTTTCCTAATTGAAAAATCTTTTGTTCTTAGAAAATTTGGATAAGATTTACAGTCACGACACCTTACTATTGCCAAGCAATATGAATACGCGCATATATATATATATATATATATATATATATATATATATATATATATGTAATATAAATATATATGAAAAAAAAAAAAAGCCACAGCGCCACCTAGCTACCGCTACAACAAACTTTCATTCATTTATTCAGCTTGACATGCTGCTATAATAATAATAATAATAATAATAATAATAATAATAATAATAATAATAATAATAATAATAATAATAGGTTTAGAATGGCTACGTATGGCATGTGCTGTGTGAGAACCACTAAAGTGGTGCGTCTAATCATCTTTCTTTCTGCTGACTGTACAGTGTACAGTGTACTGTGTACATCTTTGTGTTTTCTTCCTTCCGTCGCAGCTTTTTGCAATTTCCGGCGTTTTTGATCTCCGGCGAGCCCCCTCCCTCCCTCTCTCCCTCCCTCCCTGCCTCTCTCCTTCGTCTCTTGCTCCTCTGGCGAGAGAAGGTGAACGACGCCGCCGCCGCCGCCGACCGCCGACGCACACGTCCTTTGATCGAAGGAATTCTCTGTCGACGATCAGTTGCCCTAAATCAATTCTCTCCATTCGCAACTGATCACTTTCCGCTGCTGACGGCGCGCTGACTGACCAACGGCGCCCATATCACAGGCGGCGGCATTCCCCCGGCGGCGGCGGCGGCGGCGGCGGCGGGCGGCGGCGGCGGCGGCGGCGGCGGAGGCGGCGGCGGCGGCGGCGGCGGCGGGCGGCGGCGGCGGCGGCGGCGGCGGAGGCGGCGGCGACGGCGGCGGCGGCGGCTCCGGCTCCCCGCACCTCCCCCCCTTCTTCTCGTCTTCCTCATTTGGTCCTCAGCGCTTATCAGCTGTGAAATCCACTGTTTTATCTCGCCACAACCCAAATGCAAATCTATAATAATAATAATAATAATAATAATAATAATAATAATAATAATAATAATAATAATAATAATAATAATAACATCATCAACAACAACAACAAGGTTTAGATTGGTTCAGTAGGGTCTGCCCTGTGTGAGAACCACTATTTTTCACCCATCCATTCATTCACATTGTGGTCTTCTAATGAAATCTCATTCTTTGCCTTCTTGTTCTCTTGCATGTTTTTTTCCTGCATTCTCCTTCTTTATTTTCTTGTATTTGCGTCTAGAAATAACAAAATGACATATTACTATGTTCATGTGGTGGTCCAATAAATGTCTATCTATCTATCTATCTATCTATCTATCTATCTATCTATCTATCTATCTATCTATCTATCTATCTATCTATCTATCTATCTATCTATCTATCTATCTATCTATCTATCTATCTATCTATCTATCTATCTATCTATCTATCTATCTATCTATCTATCTATCTATCTATCTATCTATCTATCTATCTATCTATCTATCTATCTATCTATCTATCTATCTATCTATCTATCTATCTATCTATCTATCTATCTATCTATCTATCTATCTATCTATCTATCTATCTATCTATCTATCTATCTATCTATCTATCTATCTATCTATCTATCTATCTATCTATCTATCTATCTATCTATCTATCTATCTATCTATCTATCTATCTATCTATCTATCTATCTATCTATCTATCTATCTATCTATCTATCTATCTATCTATCTATCTATCTATCTATCTATCTATCTATCTATCTATCTATCTATCTATCTATCTATCTATCTATCTATCTATCTATTTTTTCTCTATCTATCTATCTATCTATCTATCTGATTTCTATCTATCTATCTATCTATCTATCTATCTATCTATCTATCTATCTATCTATCTATCTATCTATCTATTTTGTCGTCAGTCTATCTATCTATCTATCTATCTATTTATCTATCATCTATCTATCATCTATCTATCATCTATCTATCATCTATCTATCATCTATCTATCATCTATCTATCATCTATCTATCATCTATCTATCATCTATCTATCATCTATCTATCTCTCTCACATCACGTCTCCTCAGGCCATTCCGCAAAGCACAATCTGATTCTCGTCATGTGAATAACGCATTGATTTTCGTGATTTTTCTCCCTCGCAGACTTAAAACCAGAAATTAACTGCTGATCATTCGATCAAACGGTCCTCGCAAACCGGAACTGGCTGGCTCCACCGCATCTCTGCCGGAACGCAGGCCCGTCCGCGTTGCCGGTATAGGGCCTACCTGAGTTTCTATCGTGCAGCAGTTAAGTCTCGGTCGACTACCTTTCCGTTCGTCTAATAAATTCGAACTGAACGCGATGTTTAAAAAATGTGCTCTTTTGTTGAGAAATTCTACGGGCGTCTGGCCTTCGTCCACTATGGAGAGAGACTTAATGAAGACGCCGGTGCTGACGCTCGGCTTCTTTTTGTTTCTACCGGCGCGCCATTGATTTTGTCGTCAGTCATTAGGAATTTATATAGCGCCTGGCGAATAACTCGACCGGTCGCCGTATATACTACGATTGACCGTGCATGCCAGATTCTGTATTAGTCGCTCACGACGCCCGTTCAAATTTACAAGTCAATGCAGACGCATTGAAAGAAACCGCAGTCAAAGCAGCAGCAATAGCAGCAGAGGAGGAGGAGGAGGAAGAAGAAGAAGAAGAGGAGGAAGCGAAGAATATGAGGGAGGTATTGTGCAGTTCGTTCTCGGTGGGTGGGGGGGGGTGGAGTCGTCTTAAGTGCTTACACAGCCACGCGATGATCGACCGGTTCACGTGAGGGTGTCTATAGCGCTGAAGATCAGTTTCCAATCCAGACGAAAACCAAAGGACGATTGAAGGAAGAAAAAGTTTGTTTCAATAATCGTAAAATAATAATAATAATAATAATAATAATAATAATAATAAATAATAATAATAATAATAATAATAATAATATATCGGCGAATTCGCGGCGTCCGATTAATAAGAACGATCCACGATCGCCGAACGGTTAACCGTCCTCAATATAGCAATGCTTCTTCGTTTCCACAGTCACGAATTGATCGGGCGCAAAAGGAGAAGTGTGTGTGTGTATGTGTGTGTGTTTGTATGTATGCGTGTGTGTCTTTTGCTTGTTTAAAGACGCGTCCGCATCAAAGACGATGAGCGCCACTAAAACGAGAATTGTCATCTGTAGTTTATAAATAAGTAAATAAAATCTCGTAAATTTATATAGCGCTTTGTAAAGTAGTACAGTGGTAGCTGTTTATTCTTATGCGCTTAATCTTTCCTCAAATAGCTATGGGAAAGGTGGGTTGTCGGCCGGCGAAGGTCGGTGTATCTATGAGGCGGCGAGGCGGGTTGCTATGGATACGGAGAAAATGACTTTTGGAATAGGAAGGCTTTAAATCTAGACCTGAAGGCTTGAGGAGATGGTAAAGGAATTAGAGGAGAGGAGGAATCAGAGCTTGTTGTTTGACCATGGCGTAGGGTGCGGCAGGGACGTAGCCAGGATTTTAGGTTGGCGGGGGGGGGGGGACTGAAGCTCAAGATTCCCTCTGCGCCCCTCCTTCCCTCCAGGAATATTCCCTCATATGAGACCGACAACCCCGAAACCCCTCAATCTAAACCAGGGATTACATTTTTGTCAGACTTTTCAGTAGGGAACAATCTGTGCTGAGCCGAGGATGGCGCTTTCTTTGCTTTGTCAGACTTTTTCAGCAGGGGCCCAGACCCCAGAATACACCGAACCCCCCTCCCAAATTGATAACCCTAGAAATAACCCTGCTTCCCTTCCATTCCCCGCGGTTGACGCTTCCCTCCTCCGACCGCGTCTAGCGCGGCCTCCCTTGGAATGGGAGTCCGGGGTTTCTCTCCGGAAAAACTTTTGAAATCGTAGATGCTCGTACGTGTGTTTTAGAGCATTTTAGACAGAATCACGTGTCTGGTATCAATAGGTTTCAAGTCTATAATTTCTTATGTTTAAATAAATTTCAAATAATTCTGCTTCGATTATGTGAGTGTTAACAATAACAACACAAAGAATTTGAAAAAAGGTTACCATGTTATGTGTGCACAGGGCCCCGGCCAGTATAAGGCAGGCCCGGGCGCTGAGGACATCATAAACTGCGTGAAAAACAGCGACGAGCAAAAATGGTCATAGATAATTTTTAATACTTGTCAGGGGCCCGTCGGTCCTTCTGCACAAGGGCCCGGAATTTCTCTCGACGGGCCTGGGTTTAACCCCCAAATTCCCCTTGGCTACGTCACTAATGAGGATTGGTTGAGGAATGAAACTTGGAAGGAGCTAGACCAGAGATATTTGTACACCCCCTAACACCCCCTCCCCAATTTGAGGTCGACACCCCCAAAATTTGGTAATGTGACAATGGTATGCATATGAAATTCATACTAATTAGCTCCGGACACCCCCAAATTGAGGCCGACACTGTTCAAATTCACAATCCTAGAAATATCTCTGAGCTAGACTTGAGGTGAGATTTGAACCAGTGATGAGCTTACTCGGATATACCGAATCAGAGGGAAATTGTCGCTCGAGTAGGCTATTGTGATCAATAGTATCGACTGCGGCAGAAAGGTCAACAAGGGGGCTTGTCGGTGACCAACAGCAGTTAAGAGTCTGTCGTGAATGTAGGCATGAGGACAGTTTCTGTTGAGTGATGTGTGGAGCTGTAGGCGGATTGATGAGTGTTATGCAGTGAATTGTGTTTGAGACGCTGTCCGATGACGTCAACGAAAAAACATTCGTCGCGTATAGTGACGTCATTGTTTTTGCTTGAAAAAATTATCAAATCGGAAAGCAGATTTATTACAGAGCGAAACAGTCATCCTCTCCTGCCTCTCCTCTTAGTATTCCGCTGTCAACGTTAATCCTATACGCTGCACACTCAGTGACATGTTTTTGTATAATCATTCTTTGGGTTTTTACAACTTTGATTTTTTTCTTTGATTTGTGATCTGATGCTAATGGACTGAATCAACCGATTGATTCATGGATTGATTGTTCAGCGTTCTCAGTTGCTGTGAATCAGAGTGCAACTGTTATGGATTCGTATCTTTTTCCGTTGGGACCAGTGGCGGTTCCAGGATTTCTTGGTAGGGGGATGAAATGAATTCATAGGAAGTTGGTAGGAGGGGGATGAAAAGAGAAGGATAAAATCAATAAACTCGGCCGAAAAAGGCTGACAAAGGAAAATTTCCCCTAATTTTACTACACTTTTACCACCTCTTTATCCAAAAAATAGGTTGACAAGCAAAAAAGGTCATCCGCAGTTTTCCCCGTAGTTTGACTACAATTTTACGCAAAAAAAGGCCAGAGAAAGTCCGGAAGTCAGGTGGGGATGCATCCCCACTCATCCCCCACGTGGAACCGCCACTGGTTGGGACAGTGTAGCCATTGATGGCGAGTGTAAAAGATGAACCGCTCAGTAATTCTAACAACGAATTAATTCTTAATTGCAATGGATTCTCATTAGTTCTGCACATTTTCACAAATTGGGAGGTTTTCTTACAAGTTACAACTAACCGGGGAGTAGTCTATGAGCCTACTAGGAGCCGACCAGGGAGGGGGTTAGACGCCAGAGTCGCAAATTCGCATTCTTATTAAACGAGCGTAGAATTTCTGAGATCACTCATTTGGAGATCTTTCGAGAGTGGACTCGACGGTTTCGCGGCTTAGTCGTCTGTGCGTCACTCAACAGGTATAACCCGTCGTCCACCTCACGAGAGTGACGTTGGATGGAAGAACGACCTGAAGAGGCGGGTGACTGGACCAGTTTCTCCCATCCCACCCCCTCCCCCGCCAGCAGCAGCTCTTTTCTCTTCAATTGACGGTCGAAGCGCCTCAGGCGATCACGTGGTCGACTCTTTTCTCTTGTGCAAAGAAACTGCATTCAGCGATTTCCAGGAAGGGGAGGAAGACGAAGGAGAAAGAAGACAAGAGGTGGAAGATTGAAAGAGGAAGAAGACGAGAGAAGGAAGAAGACAAGAGGAGACAGATTGAAGGAGGAAGGAGAGAGGAAGAAAACGGGAGAAGGAAGAAGACAAGAGGAGGACGATTGAAGAAGGAAGACTGAAGGAGGAAGGAAGGAGGAAGAAAACGGGAGAAGGAAGAAGACAAGAGGAGGAATCCGGGAGAACGAAGAGGAGAGGAAGAAAGCGGAAGGAGGAAGACCGGAGGAAGAATACGAGAGAAAGAAAAAGGAGGAAGACGACTGGAGGAGGAGGAGGTTGAGGACGGCATTGTGGTCAAGGTAGTTGCTTCGGGGAGGGGGGTGTCAGTGAATCAGAGGCCAGGCGGTTGTTACCTATTAGATCCGTCATCGGGCGCTGTGGTCGACCGGTTGACTGGCGAGTCGGTTTATCGACCGAATAAGCCATTTGTCACTTCGCTCCGTCTGCGTTCGACGCTCCTCATTATCAGCAGCAACGGCAGCAGCAACGGCAGCAGCAGCAGCAGCAGGCAGCGGCGGCGGCGGAGGCGGCGCAGAGGTCTCACGCAGCGGACAGGTTTTCATTGGATGATTTAGGAGATATTAATACAGAACGAGAGACTCGTCGTTAGCTGCAGATTCATCAGCTGCGCCAAGGAAAAGAGCGATATACAGCAGGACACCGACACACACACACATACACACACACAGAGAGAGGTTTCAGAATGACCTGGAAAGAAGGAAGCGGTGGTGGTGGTGGTGGTGGTGGTGGCGCCTGGAAAAGCACGCGTCTTATAAAATCCCTTTGAGAAGAAAGCGGATCGGCGCGCGATTGGTCAGGCCGTAGCAACCCTCCTTCCTCTTTTCCAGTTTTCCATTCCTGGAAGCGACGCTAGGCGACGACGCAGCTGCTTCGAACGCCTTCGTAAGTTGTGTTCTTTATCGTCGATCGTTGGCTGCGTCGAGGAGATTCATATAGCGCCGTTTGATGAGCAGAATAGACTGACACGTCCGATTCACGGCATGTCACGGTCATGACAATCGCAGTTCATGTTCAGATCAAGCCCTGCTGCTGTGAGTTTCTCTCTTTTTCGATTCTACTACTTGGGCATTGAGCAGTGTTTAATCTAGGCCGTTTCCGGGGAAAAATTGCCCTTTTCGCCCCGGAAATTTCAAATTCTCCCCGGAAATTTTGGAATACTACATGGACTAACAGCGGCCCCCTAGCAGAATTCCCCCCGGCTTTGTCAGTCCCCCCGGCTTTCTTTTTCAGTTTCTCCCCCGGAGTCCAGGAGTCTAGATTAAACACTGGCATGAGCGTAATGGCGGTGATATTCTGTCTAGTAGATTGGTCTGACAATAATTTACTGAACTTCATTATTATTATTATTATTATTATTATTATTATTATTATTATTATTATTATTATTATTATTATTTATTTACGACAATTTATATAGGCGTTGCGCGGTAACGAAGTAGAAGTAAACGCGTTGCAATACCTAAGTACAATTCTGAGTATTTCGTACTGTAACGGAGTACACAATCTGCACAGTACTTTTGCTTGTAACGAAGTCAGTTTTTATTCAAATATTAGTACTTTTACTTCGTTACATTATGTCCTTCACGTCCCGTTACAAGTAAAATTTCTCAACGTCAACTTTCGTTGCATTTACTTGTGTTGCTGTTCAAACACGGTGTTTAGTTCATCCCAACTTCCCGTAGGTCTACTTAGGCCCCTACTTAGTCCCACAGCAGTGTCGATAGAATGAACAACAAGCTCTGCGCAAAGGAAGAGAGCGACACACGGCAGGACACACACACAAACACACACAGAGCAGTGTTTATTCTAGCCACCTTGACATTTGGGGGGAAGTTTGAAATGTTTGGGGGGGAAGGTTTGTCTGCCCAAAAACCTTGACGAGCAAAAAAAAGGTCATCTCCTGAGATTATATTTTTCTCGGAAGTGGTGACAAGCAAAAAAAAGGTCATCACATCTTCTCCACATGCTCTAATGCTCTTCTGAGAATATGGTCATATCGTTATATCCTTATGTTTTTCCCCTCTCCTGAATAAAAAACCAGCCCTCTCGTCACACATTGGGGGGGGATTTCCATTGCCCAATGCAACATATAGAAATATGAGGGGGGAATTTTCAAACTTGGGGGGAGGAATTCCCCCCCCCAAAGGGCCTAGAATAAACACTGCACACAGAGGTTTCAGAATGACCTGCAACAATGACTGCAACAAGTTCAACAAGCACGGTGTTTAGTTCTTCCCAACTTTCCGTAGGCCTACTTACTTACTTAGTCCCGCAGCAGGATTGATAGAATGAACAACATTAAGCTCTAAGCTACTTTTGACGCTGCTAATGCACTTGCGAAGTTAATGGTGTATAATGTATATGTGTCAAGGCTGAATAAAAACTAGGTTTTTAAAGATAACATTTAGGTTTCTAGGTTGTAATGCTTGCCATGTAAACGCCTATTAACCATTTTCTATACTCTTGTCACATGTAAAAACTTATAAAGTATAAACCTTTCTCTATATTCTTGCCGCACATGTGTTTCTTTGTCTGCAGAGAGTTAGAAACTTTAAATACATTAAATACTGTATGGGGATTTTCATTTTTTTATTTATAGAACAAAAACCTCTAAAATAATAAATTTTGATTTTTTTCAGTTAAAAAACCTAAAAACCTCGGTTTTTAAAACCGCATTTTCCAGCCCGGATATATGTACGTGTTGACTGTTGAGGGTGCTGCATGTTGCTTAAAAGATTAGGCCCTAATAAAATGTGACTTAACATGATAAGGTGGAGTTGCTGACGATTCCTTCCATCATGATGCTTTTTACTTTAAAAGTAACTTTTTGGGGAGTACTTTTTTACTTTTACTTGAGTAACTATTTTCATATGTATTTTTTACTTTTACTTAAGTAAAAAAATGCCATAATATTTGTACTTTTACTTGAGTACTCAAACTCAGTACTTCATACAACACTGTCAGTAACATAACTGGAGCTAAAGTCTAGAGCGCTTTACAAAGAAGTCACTAAACAATATAAGTGTGTCTTTAGGAGCTTCTCAAAACAGCCAACGCAAATTGCATTAATAACCATAGATGTAAATAGGCCTAAACGTTTTTTATTGTCTCCACGTTTTTATGTTTGTTAACGTTTTTATGTTTGCCAACGTTTTTTACAATGAAAAACGTTGGTAAAATAGAAACACAGTTTTTCTGAAACCAGCTACAATGAGCTAATTAATTAGCTTTTTGTTTAGCTATAGAGTATAGTCGATTGCTTATTAGCAGGTCATGCAGCTTTACTTATTTATAACATAGAGTAAGCCATTTATGCCAGTATTATTGCTATTTATTTCATTTCACAGTCGTTTTGCAAGGTGTGACTTGATTGTTTATTCCCTGTGGGTGGGTAAGGCGCATTCCCTAATCTCGCTCAGAAAAACGTCGGTAACGTTTTTTAATTTACGTTTTTAAACGTTTTTTATTTTTTATAACGTTTTTTACGGTGTTTTAACGTTTTAAAAATTATTTTTCCAACGTTTTTTACATCTATGTTAAACACACTGTGGTTATCTTTCTAGTGTGCTTTCATCAGCTGCCGATTCTGCTGCTTTATTGTTACAATCCTCTTTAAAATGTCTAATCATTGTCATTAGGCGACAAATTATGGAGGAAATTTCTACCGTCTTTTCCAGGAAATTTCCCCAACAGAACCCTGCAGCGAGTTAATTGCGCATTTTGAAGAATTATCCTCTTGACGATACTTTCGAGACTTCTTGATGACCTAGGTACAGAGTAAGATACACAGTTCTCACCGATAGCAATAATCGATATCGTCTAGAAAATAATAATTTTGCTGAAAATTAGAGTTCACCTGAGTGCAACTGCTAGCAATAAGTAATCCATATTCTATAGGCCTAATATGTTACTAAAAGCAAAATCCTTCGCCAAATGCATTCGTATTAAGGGGGTTCTACAGAGGCGCAAAGGCACAGGGGTACAGAGGCACAGAGGCACAGGGACACAGAGGCAAAGGGGTATAGAGGCACAGAGACACAGAGACACAGGGGCACAGAGACACAGAGACAAAGGGGCACAGTGACACATGGGGCGCAGAGACACATGGGCACAGAGACACATGGGCACAGAGACATAGGGGCGCAGAGACACAGAGGCTCGTTTCTCTCCTAAACACGCCCAAGAATTTTTTAAATTCGGGCGAAAAGCCGGAAAAGTTGTAAAGGCGCGAATAAACAAGAAACGAGTGCTGTCTTTTCTTCCATTTCCGCAATTTTGACGACATTCGTCAAGCCACGTGGAAGGGGCGGAGCAGGGCAGAATGAGAACGCACCACGATGTGCTCCTCCAACTCGATCCGCCCATGACACAATGACAATCGGCGCCGTTATGAATTTCCATTGGTGGGGAGGGGGTCACTATTACAATAGAACTGAACAACTCGAATAGAGGAACTTATATTAGAAATAAAGCGTGAGCCTAGCAATGTGAATGGGAAAGACGCAGTAAGAAAGAGAGGAAGAGAGGAAGAGAGGAAGAGAGGAAGAGAGGAAGAGAGGAAAGAGAAGAGAGAGAAGAGAGAAGAGAGGAAGAGAGGAAGAGAGAGAAAAGAGAGGAGAGAAGAGAGAAAAGAGAGGAAGAGAGAAGAGAGAGAAGAGAGAGAGGAAGAGAGGAAGAGAGGAAGAGAAGAGAGAGAGAGGAAGAGAGAAAGAGAGGAAGAGAGAAGGAAGAGAGGAAGAGAGGAAGAGAGAAAGAGAGGAAGAGAGAGAGAGAGGAAGAGAGAGAAAGAGAGAAAGAAGAAGAGAGAAAGAGAGAAGAGAGGAAGAGAGAAAGAGAGAAGAGAAGAGAGAGAGGAAGAGAGGAAGAGAGGAAGAGAGGAAGAGAAGAGAGAGGAAGAGAGGAAGAGAGGAAGAGAGGAAGAGAGGAAGAGAGGAAGAGAGGAAGAGAGAAAGAGAGAAAGAGAGGAAGAGAGGAAGAGAGGAAGAGAGGAAGAGAGGAAGAGAGGAAGAGAGGAAGAGAGGAAGAGAGGAAGAGAGGAGAGAGAAAGAGAGAGAGGAAGAGAGAAAGAGAGGAAGAGAGAAGAGAGAAGAGAGAGAAGAAGAGAGAGAAGAGAGGAAGAGAGAAGAGAGGAAGAGAGGAAGAGAGGAAGAGAGGAAGAGAAAAGAGAGGAAGAGAGAGAAAGAGAAGAGAGAGAGAAGAGAGGAAGAGAGAAAGAGAGGAAGAGAGGAAGAGAGGAAGAGAGGAAGAGAGGAAGAGAGGAAGAGAGGAAGAGAGAAAGAGAGGAAGAGAGGAAGAGAGAAAGAGAGGAAGAGAGGAAGAGAGGAAGAGAGAAGAGAGAAAGAAGAGGAAGAGAGAAAGAGAGGAAGAGAGGAAGAGAGGAAGAGAGGAAGAGAGGAAGATATAATGGAAGCGACGCAGTGAATAAAGAGCCAGGCGGAATAAGAGGCTTTTAAGAATTCTGCGCTCGTGACATTTACGACTTGCCGTGTCTTTCGGTCGCCGTCCTTCTCAGCCGCGTTCCTTCGAATGAATAGCAGACTAATGGCAGATTTCCCTCTATTTGCACAGCCTTGCTCTTTCCGTAATTCTCGCGACTTTTATCCGCCTTTCTCTTTCGCTCTGTGTTGGCATTTGAAGACGCAGCGTGTATAGGCCTGCATGTGTGTGGCTGCGTGTCTGCGTGTCTGCGTGTGTGTGTGTGTGTGGAATTTACCGCGCACCTGTCTTCGGCCGAGGTAGTGCTGCTGCCATCGTGTGTTTTAGTGGAAACGCCGTCAACGAGAATTTGCTGAAATACGTTGTGATTAATGGACGCGTCGAGCCTCGATTCACTTTCGGTCGCAGTCCTTTTAACAGCTTAGGCGAAGAAGAGCAACTCAGTTAGAAATGCGTTCCTGTGTCGCCCGTTACTTCAATAGATCGACGCGGAAAAGACCAAAGTCTGTTTAGTGCAAAAATGCGGTCGCGCTGAAGTTCTAAGTCGTCTCCGGGCGTGAAAAGAACTGGTTCTTTGCCAAAAACCTAGATTCTGCACAAAGCTATTGGAACCAAACAATAGAAGCCAGCCTTTAGAAAAAGCAAAGAATGCGGCGACCACCTGTGTGCTGTCTTTTGAGATGTTTGTTCTAAAATAGAGGATGACAATTTATTAACGGTAGTTATGCTTTGGTGGATTGGAGGAATGTGAAACGAGAAAGACAGAGAAGATTTATATTTTTGTATGCCCTAGGTACTTAGTTCCCAAAGGACTTATTACAAAAAGTGTCCGGAGACAGATAAATAGGCCTATATACTGTTCAGCTCTCGTCTTGACCCGGATCAGAAGCAGAGAAAGTCCATTGGAAAGCAATCGCATTGAATCGCTGTACAGACATGGAAATGCGTTGGAGCAAAAAAAAACTTCTCTCCCTTGTGTCTCCGGAAAGAAGAACGGAAAGATGACGACCCAACTGTTTTACGAAAATGAGTGCGTCGTGACTGATTGGACCAATGGCAAGAATAAGTAATCGGTCGAGAGGTCAGTGCATTTGGCGAATTTTCTGACTTATGCTGCTTCAGCAGCGACTCCTGGAGAGAGAGAGAGAGAGAGAGAGAGGAGAGAGAGAGAGAGAGAGAGAGAGAGAGAGAGAAAGAGAGAGGTCAATGGCAGATGAGTGGAAGCGAACTGTATCCGCCACTGTGACGTCTCACACCAGGCAGCGGCCAGCTTGCCACGGAATCATGGTCAATGCCGTCTGGCCTTAGGGCAAGGCGAGCGAGGCAACCGCCCTGAGCCTCACTCTTCCAGACACCCCGCGCTGCTGACTAGAATTTCATTTACTATCACGAATACATGAAAGTTTCACGCCACATAAATAACTAATATTCCTAGAGGCTGTAGTTCTGTTACACTGTCCATTAATAGATATATTCCCTGGTGAATGCTGAAATACTTTCCCAGAGCCGGCGCGTGATTTTCGGGGGCCCCCTGCAATTTTTACGAGCGCAACGTTTTTGAGATGTCTTGACGACCAAAAAGGTCATCCGTATATATATATATATATATATATATATATATATATATATATGCCTCTTCAAATGGCCTGACGAGCAAAAAAACAAAACAAATACAACTTAAGAATAAGAAAAATGAAAACTCTTACATATCCGAGGCCGGCGGGGACCCTGCATGGGGCCGCAGGCTTTGCAGGCCCCACGCGCCGGGTCTGTACTTTCCGGGCTGTTTGAGTAAGCATTGATATTTGATAGGTTTCGTTTTGTGTGCGCCTGCTGTCACGTGATAAATAGCAGTGTTGCATGAAGTACTCAGTTTGAGTACTCAAGTAAAAGTAAAAGTATTATGTCATTTATTTACTTAAGTAAAAGTAAAAGTACCTATGAAAATAGTTACTCAAGTAAAAGTAAAAAGTACTCTCAAAAAGTTACTTTTTAAGTAAAAAGTAAAAAAATACCGCGATAGACGGAATAGTCAGCAGCTCCACATTATCATGTTAAATCACATTTTTATTAGGGTCTAATCTTTTAAACAGCATGCAGTAGCCTCAACAGTCAACACGTACATATATCAGGGCTGAAAATGTGGTTTTAAAACCTAGGTTTTTTAGGGTTTGAAAAAAAACAACTGAAAAAAAACAACTGAAAAAGTCAAAATTTAGGCTTTTAGGGTTTTGTTCTATAAAAAGAAAAATGAAAACTCATATTTAATGTCCTTAAAGTTGTTTACTTTCTGCAGACAGAGAAACAGACGTGTGGCACGAATTTCGAGAAAGGTTGATACTTTATGGGCTTTGACATGTGAGAAGAGTATAGCAAATGGTTAACCTACAAATCTAAATTTTATCTTTATAAACCTAGGTTTTTTTCCAGCCTTGACACATAGGCCCAATACACCATTAACTTTTCCATTAGCAGCGTCAAAAGTAGCCAGAGCTTGTTGTTCATTCTAACAACCTTGCTTTGGGACTAAGTAAGTACGGGAAGCTGTAGGACTAAGTAGGCCTGCGGGAAGTTAGGAATAACTAAACACCGTGTTTGAACAGCAACAAAAGTAAATGCAACGAAAGTTGGCGATGAGAAATTTTACTTGTAACGAGACGTGAAAGACATAATGTAACGAAGTAAAAGTACTAATAATTGAATAAAAACTTACTTCGTTACAAGTAAAAAGTACTCTGCAAATTGTGTACTTCGTTACAGTGCGAAGTACTCAGAATTGTACTTAAGTATTGTAACGCGTTACTTCTACTTCGTTACCGCGCAACACTGATAAATAGATAATACCGCATGCCGTTTAGAAAATTGAACCAGCGGAGAATTATTCTTGCCTGTTGGTAGGCAGGCCCCCTATCGGCGAATTTTGACTGGCTCGTGAAGTAAGAATTACGAAAATAAACTTAAAAGTCTATTTATAATGATTCTTTTAAATTTAAGGATGAAATAATTAAAACACACGACTTTTTATAAAGTATACAAAATGTACATTGAAAAGTTAGCGTAATTAGGTAACGAAATTTTGGGCGCCAGATTCATATTAAGCACATGGCGCAATTACAGCTCGGCACGGTCTGGCAATAATTAATTATAATATGTCGATAATTAATTATAATATATCGATAATTAATTATATATAATTATAATATGATACACTGTTTTCTTAAATTTGACCCGGCTCGTCGCTTGCTACCTCAGGCCTCGCATACTCTAGGGCCGGACCTGGATGATGGTGATGATGATGATGATGATGACGACGACGACGATGATGATGATGATGTTACCTGGTTGATTGAAATTTGCTATTTGTGATTCAGTACAAACGTGAAAGACATCATTATCTTAAAAAGTGCATTGATAATTCGCAATCTAGTAATCTATAGACTTGTCGTAGTGGCCTGAACACTTAGCATTAGGCCCAGTGTTTACTCTAGGCCGTTTTCGGGGGAAAATTGCCCTTCCCCCTGGAAATTTCAAATTCTCCCTCCCCCCGAAAATGTTGGCATACTACATGGACTAACAGCAGCCCCCTAGCAGAATTCCCCCGGCTTTGTCAGTTCCCCGGCTTTGTCAGTTCTCCCCCCCCCGGAGTCCAGGAGTCTAGATTAAACACTGATTAGGCCATGTGTCCGTAGCTTTACTGAAATTGTCTAAATCTTGTTGCTTGCAGCCAACGTTTGTCTTATCTTTTTCATAGACTTTAAACAATTTGGTTCTGTTAATATTGTTCTACATTTTGGGAATTATATTCCGAAAATCCGTTTTGTACGTAAAATTCGATTAAGAAACGCCGCAGTCGTCTGAATTTTAACCCCTTTACTGGCCATTTATTTGTAACATAATGTAAAATGGGCGCATATGTGCGTCACGGCCGGTAAAGGGGTTAAATTTGTGCGTTGGACTCTCTGCGCTCCGTGAATGTCCAACAATGACAAATTGACAACTGACAATTTGATTTCTAATGCAATCCAGCGCGCACTTGTCTCATGCGTTGCTATTGTCGCTCGTTGGCGAACTGCCTGTTGGGGTTCTGGAGACGTTGTCGCCTTCTTGAAAATGACGCCAAAGTAGTTGAGATGAAATTCTGTAAAAATCGATTCTTACATTCACTCTCTTGGTTTCATTTAGCGCAGTGTTTATTCTAGCCACCTTGACACTGGGGGATTTTTAAATGTTGGGGGAAGGGCAAGGTCTGAGTCTCCAAAAACCTAGACAAGCAAAAAAGGTCATCCTTCCAACCTTCCTAATATTAATTTTTACCCTTCTCAAATGCCCTGGCAAGCAAATAAATTGTCATCTTTACATTTTTTCCCTCTCCAAAAAATTAAAGCTTCCCCGTCGCACACTTTGGGGGGGGGAGAAATTTCCATCCCCATGCAACAAATAAAAAATTTGGGGGAAATTTTAAAACTTTGGGGGGAGTCCCCCAGAGAAGGTCTAGAATAAAGACTGCATTTAGCAGACATTAGCCAATCAGAACGCGCTTTTATTCTTGGCGGAATTTTCAGCATTGCGTTCTGATCACAGCAACCGCTGGTCGGCCAGAGAATTTATCGCACTGCAGTCAGTTGGTGACAGCTACTTAGAGACAATACGATCAGTGGCGGTTGGGGATGAAAAAATTATATGAAGTTAGTGAGGGATGCAAAGTTTTAAAAAAAGAAATGAGAGGGGGAAAAGGTGAGGTAATTATTTTTAGTATTTTGCCCTCTAAATGTTAATTAATAAACCTTGATGGGAAAGGCTGCAAGCAAAAAAATATTTTTACCACTGCCTTGTATTAGTATTATATTACTATTATTACTTTAACCCCTTAACTGGGGAACCCGGATATATCCGTCCATTTTACATTGATTTACAGTTAAATACACGGTTAAGGGGTTAATATTATTAGCAAAATTTAGTTTGTCTTAGCGTAAAGTCTCGGATGGATAGGATGCCATCTTGTTCCATTTCCTATCACACAGCAGCGGGTCTTTGATCGGATTTGGAGCTGAACGAGCGCATTTGAACAGGATTTCAATGGGGGGAGAGAGAGAGAGCGAGAGGGAGCAGAAGTGGAGCATAATTGAGTGACGTTCTGGGGTGGGGGTGGGGGGGAAGTTGGAATTAGCGAGCATTGCAATCAGGTTCTAACCGAATATATCTTCCGTGAATGGCTTCATCTGTGACTCGAATGGAAATGATGAACAATGTTCCCAAGCACTGAACTCGTCAGGATGGTTCATTAGGGTCACGGATGACAGCGACTGTTCATCTTACTTCGACCCAAATTGTTCAAGCAGAGAGCGGGACCAAAGAAGAAGAAAAAATGTTTAGTGCAAGGGCTGTAGAATGTAGACGGATGGAATAATTTGTACGTAAAGGTAGTAACAGTTAAAACAATAAATGGATTCAAAGGTTTCTAGGAAAACTGGGTTATTAAAATGCTAAGAGTAATAATTGAAATAACTGAATGTACGGTTGGAAATCGATATTAACCGAGAATGGAGAAGCAGAGAATGCGAATAAATTCTCTGTAATAAATCTGCCTTCGGGTATTGTAGTCTAACACTGAGATTAGCATAATTGTGTTGCTTCAGATATTAAAATTAATGAAAATATTCAGCCGATGACAGTTATTAATTTTGCCAGTCAATAAATATACCATGCCGTTCATTCAACGGGCGCTTCCGAGTTCAGGAAAGCCGTTCACACTTTGTTCGACCACGGCCCCACTATAGGCCCACACCAACACGGAGACACCGCAGACCAGGCACCCTTTGAGGACGAACTGGTTCATAATCCATCAAAATGTATCAGGTCACGAACTTAATCCCAAACAAAAAAACCCTTTCAGCGGCCAATCCCCAAATGTCTGATCGCTGTGCGTGTGTGTGTGACACTGTGTCTGTCATCGACGTGGAGCCCCTTAATGAATCTCACATTCTTTCGACAGACGCTCAATCACCAGAAGTTTTTTTTCTGGACCCTCGAGAAATCATCGGAGAAAGGTTGTGCGCCGCTCTGATGCAACCACACCCCAGGCCTCAGAAGCAATTGGGGGGGTAGAGGGAGGGGCATTGTCCCCCATCCACAGACGCGCAGCTTGTTTCGTAAACAACTGTTATGTTTTCACGTGCAAGTCAGCAGGCAGACATTTGTAACGTTTCGTGTCAGATTCAAGGAGTCAAAAGCAGAAAAACGCTGGTCTCTGTCAATGCACAGCTGTTAGGGCCTGATGTTTCGTCTAAACATGCCCTGAATTCGACGACGTTTTTGACTGCAGACAAGATTTCACGGTGTCGTCGGCGACATTGCCAAAATCCATTAAGGTTGATTAGGCAACTGCTTTCCTGGAAGTAATATTTCTCTCGTGTAACCGCCTATTCTTTCCTTACTTACTTGCCTACAGTTAATTGCACGCAGTCTGTCCTGGAAGAGGAAATCCGCCGTGATAAATTACTTCGATTCAGGTGCGTCGCGTCTGTTGCATAATTGTATACGGTAAATGCTCCGACGACCAGACATGGCTCCGTGGATGGGCACACGAGGCAGACCCTATACGACGCTTCCAACCAATTATGGTCGAATTACTTCTCCTCTTGCACTCGACCGATGCTGCTTGCGGCAGAATAATTTTACCGGGCGGCAGGTAAACTGTAGAGTGGGCACACGGCAGGCCTACCGTCGTATTTTTGTGATGAACTGAAAGGTGGGAAGAATTCGTTCTTTTGGTCATAACGATGACGTGTCGGAAAAGTGTTCTCTTGTTTCGTGATGTCGAGAGATGATGCAATGATGCGACCGGGGGTGCGAGGACAAAATATCTGCGGACAAAATGTCACGGATAATAATATGTTATGGGGACAAAATGTCAGCGGATAAAATGTCAGGGGGACAGAATGTAACCCTAACCTTAATCCTAGCTCTAACAAGTGACATCTTGTTCGTTACATTTTGTGTCCGCTTACATTTTGTCCGCGGCCATTTTGTCCGACCACGGGCTGGAGGGATTGCGTGATTTTGACTATGGTACAAAGCATATGCAATTATGCATGACATTGCAATGGCGCCTGTGCTAATTAAAACTACCGTCGCAACTTTTAGCCCATTCGCTTTTAACATTGTCTTTTTTTTACTCCATCTCTTTGACCTTTACTCATATTTTGACGCCTTGAAATTTTACAAAGTCAAAATTTTACCTCAACTCTTACCATAATATTTTAAATTTTGTCTCTCTCTATCTGCACCGTCGCATGTCGACCCATGCACTCAATATTTTCACTCTTTCGACTTCTTCAATTTTTCTCGTCAAAGTTTTCTTGAGCTCTTTTCTCTTTCGCCTATTTCTTCTGACGTATATATGTCTCTCAGTTGCCCTTATGCCTTGTGGCATGTCAATTGCACGTATTTTTGCTTCTACGGTCGTTCCGTTGTCGTCGTCGTCGTCGTCGTCGTCGTCGTCGTCGTCTTCATGCACAGTTGAGTGAAGTCAATGATTGAAAATGACAAAAACAATTCTTTCATTATTATGCGCGTCTTCGTGAGTGTTTTGAATCTAGTGCTGCGCCAAATTGGAGCGGTTGAGGACTAGCCCATACCCCATTATAAGAACTAATGACCTTGAAAACATTTTTGAGTTGGGGGATTGCCCAAGGTGCTGTCATACAGTCTAAAAAATATGCACCAGGCCTCAAGATTTGAATCTAGTAATACCCTATAATTTTTGAGTGGGGCTTCGCCCCTTATCCCTTTCAGAGAACTTATCACGCTTCCTCAAGACCCCTAGTCGGGACTGGAAATGTCGGTCTGTAGAAGCCTTGGTGCCTCCACAATTCCGAAATCCTGGCTACGCTGGCTACTGTAAGATAAGTTCATTATTTCATTATTTATTCAGGGACGTAGCTAGGCATGGGCAGGATTTTAGGTTCGGGGAGGGGCTGAAGCCTACTTTTTACTCCCTTTTTTCCTTTTGAGCCCGCAACGCCATTCAGGCTTGAATTCATTTGGGAGGGGCTAGCTTCAGGTTTTGGGGTTTGAGCTTCCCAAATCCCATTCCTAGCTACGTCCCTGCATCCATTTGAGTATTTCACGCTGTATATCTGCGAGTGTTGACGGAGGAATTCAAGGTAGAATGTTTACTGGTAAGGCACAGGTGGTGTTCCCGGCGATTTTCCTCAACAGAAACCGCTCCATTTGATTCGTTGCTTTTCATGTTTCCTGAATTTCAAACGTGCGCTCGCCTGCTGCGTTAGTCCATCGCAATTAAAAACCTGTCAACAGAATGAATGATCGAATGACTGCGAATGCCTTTGAAGCGCGCAAATCGTGACCAGGCGTTTCGATGCAACACCCGACATGTTGAATGCTGCTAGTAGCACTGACAGATAGCCTAAAATTGACGTAAAGAAACACTTAGTAAAGGACTTTCAGAACATTCTACGTGTTCTGTTAACCTCTTTCAGCCTCTTTTAGGCTATAGTCGCTCTCTCTCTCTCTCTCTCTCTCTCTCTCTCTCTCTCTCTCTATATATATATATATATATATATATATATATATATATATATATATATATGTTGTGTATGTAAATGCGACTATACGTGCATATTCATACACTTGTTTGCGCTGTTATGTGTGTGTGTGTGTGTGTGGGTGGGGTGGGGGTCGTGGCGTTATCAGTGTTGGTTTTTTATTATTGAGAGTCCCAAGAAATGACCGAATGAGCGGAGGGCAGAATGCACAATCGCCTTTCAGTTGACAGAAAGCGTTTCTTATCTCTCACTCGGGATCGGTTTCCACTTCGTTTGACCTACAGTATATGATGGAATAAACTGTCGGTTATCTTGCTCAATGGCGAAAAGTTAAGATCTGTCCACTTGATAGAGAGACAGAAAGCGAAGTCTCTCGAACTGTGAGGTCATTCCTCCTTCCCATCACCCTCCCCGTCTCCTCACTTTCCCTTTATTTCGTTTAGTGCAGTTATTTCTGTGATGACGTCTCTTGTGGAGGAAAAGATTCGTCTTTTGGGTCCCTGACATCTTTGGGCTTTTTGCTATGTATTACTGTGCACGCGTTTCAGTATACTGTGCCTGTGGCGAGCGATGATGCTGTATCTCTTGCGTCGGACCAAAAAGAGTATGATACAATAGGAAACTAACAGTTAACTGGTCAGCTAAATATTTCATCTGAATTTCTATTGCAAAGTTATCATTTGAAATTTTGGGGCAATTTTTTGGTTTGCATTGAACTTTGCTATTGATAGCGTAGGTTTTATGATGAAACTAATATTTTGTATAATTAAGCAATTAAGAATAGACACTCTTCTATCATTGCATTTCGCCGAATAGTTTGATCTAAATGGGAATTTTAAACGAATTAAGCTGAAAATTGGGATATTATAGGGTGTATTAGTATTATGCTGCAAATGCGAGTTTTAAAGTTAAGTATAATTTGTATGGGAAGGTAAGATTCTCTCAGTGCTCACTGACTCCTCAATTGGTCCACTATATATATATATATATATATATATATATATATATATATATATATATATATATATATATATATATATATATATATATATATATATATAGACTGCTATATTAACTTATTTAACTTATTTTAGCATAATGAAACTATTTAAAAATTCTTCTCTCGTCACCGATATCACTCTCAAATACCACCACTCTGTAAACTAAATGATACCCGAATGCATTAAGTGTGTTCTGTATAGTTGTCTGTTAATTACCTCACCGACAGCATTTGAGTGTCGGGGTGCGGTGGGTCTGTGCGATTCGCATATAGGCCTATAGCTTCAGTTCGTTATGGAGATCGTATAATAGAAGAAGAGGAGGAGGAGGAGGAGGAGGAGGAGGCGTGCTATTCGGGCGCCGGTTGCGTTCCGATCAGTCGGGTCATCGAGGACTGAGCGTGATTGGAAAGCAACTGGGGCGCTTGAGGACGCCACGGAAATAAATTCGGAGTAATAAGCAATGGCTGAAATTGCTTCCGAATAAAACCTCACATCTAAAAGAAACTGAATATATATAGTAACAGTGGTCGTGTATACAGGGGCGGCTCCACGTTAGGGATGACTGGCAGTGTTTATTCTAGACCATTTTGGGGGGTTCCCCCCAAAGTTTGAAAATTCCCCAAAATTTCTATATGTTGCATTGGGGATGGAAATTTCCCCTCCCCAAAAGTGTGACGAGAGGGTTTTTTATTTTGGAGAGGGGAAAAAGAGAAGGATATGACCATATAGAAGAGTATTTGAAAGAAAACGAAGGATGTGATGACCTTTTTTGCTCGTCAAGGTTTTTGGGCAGACAAACCTTCTCCCCCCAAACATTTCAACCCCCTCCCAATGTCAAGGTGGCTAGAATAAACACTGGATGACTGGGGATGCATTCTTCTCCCACCGGCCCACCAAAAATGCGTCTTCAATGGAAGATGATCGTCTAAACGGATTAGCCTTGATGCATATCCACAAAGATATGGTCGCATCCATAGACAATGTCATCGACAGATTCGCTTCCAGCAATGGAAAACTTGATGTTGCACTATGACTTTGTACGACCAGACTAAAATGGCCTTTATACATTGTCAGTTCTGAACATTTTATTTTATAAATCAATTCTACAGATTTCTTCTAAACCGTTTACATATAATTCCTTTGACAATAATTGGCGGGATCTTCCTAGAAATTCATTGCATCCACCCCCACCAAGAGTTCTTGGAACCGCCACTGCGCGTATCTGTACACTGTAGTAATGTTGGCCCATCACGGAATAGGTCTGCTTGTAAAGAAGACGACGTCCGCTTTGAATTGCGTTTCAGGTCTAGAAAGAATGCAAGGAATGTCCGATGGATTTTCAGCGTCTTCTGACGCCTCTATTCAACATAAATAGTGTTGGAAATTTCACATAAAAGCCTTAGCGACAGCAGATCTTCGTCCATTCTCCTGTGCCTATCTTTTAACTCATCTTTTAACCTATCTTCTATGCCTATCTTTTAACTCATCACAATTCCATCTTTTTTTCAATATGCAGGTAATCCCACGGGAACGCTTCTGAGTGATTCTTTAGAAGAGACGCAATACAAATAATCTTGTGACATTACATTACATTACGTGATTTGATCGGGTAAATTAATATCGTTTTCCTATCGGACGATCGCTGCTGTCGCCTGCGGTGGCTTCATTCCGCGATCTCTTTGTGTTAATTTCTGTTTCGTTAATACATTTCTTCCCAACGACGTAGCCAAGTGAGGCGGTTCGGAGGGGTGGTTAAGCCCCCTCGGTTGGTCGACCAAATTTTTAATATTGCGTATCAGTTTTAAGGTAGCAGAAAAGAAGATAGCAAGCATAAAATTTCAATATAGCTGCATAGGCCGTCCGCGCTCAAATAACTACATAGCTAACCTAACCATAGCGAAATAATAAGCGACGACCTTTTTTGCCTGTCAGGATTTTCCGAAGTTGGGAAATGGTTGTTCGTAACACCCCCCCTTCGGAAAATCCTGGCTTCGCCACTGTCTCTTCGTCCTGTTCTTTGTATTTTGTTCCGTTTTTTGCTAACATCACATTGATCACAATTCCAATGCTTAGCTTCTCTTCTGATTCAGTGACATTCATCGTTTAACTTCATTTTCTAGCCAGAGCATCAGTGGCGTAGCGACGGGGAAGGGGGCAGGGGCAACCGCCCCGGGCGCCGAGGCGGGGCGCCAAATTGACTCCGACAAATTTGCAAAAGAGGATAGAAGTTAGTCTTTTAATATGGTTGGATATACTGAGAAGGAAGTTCTAAATATAGTCTGACAGGCAAAATCCAAAAAGGCCGTCGCCTACTAACCTACTATGTAACTTAATTAAGCGACTGAGCAAAAATAAGTGAGGACCTTTTATCTTTGTCAGGATTTTTTAGCGTTGAGGGCGCCACCAGTACGATCCCCCCACCGGGCGCCGGACACCCTCGCTACGCCACAGCTGAGCATTCTTTTTTATCAAGTTCCTCGTCATAAGAGCCTACTAGTACTCAGCCTATGCGACGAAGACGAACAGTAATTCATGAAAAGAGCATCATTTCTGCAGGTGACGCCCGTCGGCCGAAAAACTAAGTCTGTTGTGGAAGACGACTCAAAGTGGGAAAAGCGCAACCGTTTGCTTCATCGCCATCGTTTCCCGAAGCAGAAGCTCCGCGCCTGACGACCTCTGGCGGCGGCGGCGATCGGCTTAGAGGCTTAATAACCTCTCATCTTTCCAGGTCTAACGAACCGTTTTTCTTTTACTGGACTCGACCCTGATCCGGATTTCTTTCCATTAACCACAACCGTCTTTTCCGTCAGAGTTTCCTCTGTCCGCCGGTGCGGCTGAAGCACTTGAAGCGGCTATAAACCTACCTACCGGATCTCGTATCTCAAACGCGCCTGCGTTGTACCGGAGACAAGAAGACGTCTATTATAAACGCACGAAAATGCGCTCAGCTGTTCGTGTGTGTGTGTGTGTGTGTGTGTGTGTGTGTGTGTGCCGTACACGAACCTTGATTTAGTGCGGTTTCTGAAGAATGTTGTTTCGAATAGCTGCCATATATTTCGATACTGGGTCAGTCGTAGAACGACGCATTCGCTTGCTTTTAAACCGTCTTACCGTAACCATTACATGCAGTAACATCT
>CM030858.1:5422800-5725300 GCA_018105865.1 Metaphire vulgaris
AAAGTTTTCTGAAAATTATCCGAAACTTCGGTATTTACAGGTATGAGTCCAACCCAACGTGTTTCACAAAACAAAGGAACATTCGCAATTAAAGCTCTTGTCTTTGTGAACTTTCACGGAAGAAAGATATAACTGACTTTACTTTTCCAACTGTGTTGCGCAGCCACCTTGTTCAATCGTTCACAACAAAATTAAGACGATGTTAACTGCAGTGGCCTAAAACGCTACGCAGACCCAGGGGCGTCCGGCGCCCGGGGACAAATCATACTGATGACGCCCCTCCCCTCGACTTCATGAAAACCCTGAAAAGCAAAAAAGGTCACTACAACTATATTGATGCTACTTTTTACTTTTTTTGCTACCCTAAACCCGATTTTGGCGCCCCCACCTCACTTCGGCTCCCGGGAACATATGTACCCCTCCCCTCTAGCTACGTCTCTGCGCAAGCCATATTGCTGCCTATGGGCGACGCTTGACAGACTGCGCGAATCCAGATAACCTGGGTTCGATCCGCGTACTGAACAAATATATAGTTTAGACGGTAAATACAGTAGCCTACATAACAAATTTCGCAACTTATTTGCGTGTATATACCAGAATAAAAGGGATTTATCTGCCTATTCTTTATATAGGCCTATAGATTGCTAAAATAACTGGCACAATAGTTACGGCTTGGCCGGGCTTGCAAGGACCTTCATAGAACGAATTAAAAAAATGAAACTTTACGAAAGCAATGAGCCTGCATGTACAGTAGTAATAATCTTCCTCCGAGTCGCAGTCGAGTCCACCTCCAGTAACTTTAAAATGTTTTCTTCTTTCCATAACGGGTTTTCTCCGTTGATTGTGAAATGAAAGAACCAAAAGACATCGGTACACCATGCGACATGGCGTGCGTCCTCCTCGTCCTCGTCCTCGTCCTCGTCCTCCTCCTCCTCTTAGTTCTCTATCGGCGCCGCTGACTTCACCCTGCGGGGTAGAGGGCGAGTGCTGCGTACGGCGACCGACCGGGCGATTACGGACAGGACCGTCGGAGCTGCTGGGACTTCAGTCGACGCAATTTCCATCGGCAGATTGTTCAACTAAAGGCCGCCTTTTGAAGTTCAATGCGTCAGACGAAACGAGGACAAATCGCCCATCATCCTCAGCGCTTAACAATCTGAATGGAATTTCTATCTGCCCATTTACTGCTCTGTTATATAGCCTTTGGTCATTTTAACAAATCTATGCACATATATATATACAGTAGGTATATATATGTATATATATGTAGATATATATATAGTATATATATATATATATATATATATATATATAGTGTGTGTGTGTGTATGTATGTGTGCACACTAGTGTGTAAATGTGCCAAAGGGTTCAATGAATAGTCGAGTATTTATAAGACTTGTGTATTGCTCAAGACACTAATAGAAGCAAACGGTGATTTGGGCATTACGGAAACGAACTTCTTCTACAATCAACTGATGCAAAGTAAGTGGAAATTAAAGGCGGAAGCAATTAGATTCTCGCAAAGTCTTTGATAAAAATATGAGCACAATTTTCATCAGAGCGACGTGAAATAGAAAATTTTTCAGGTTAAAAATTCGGCTCAAAAGAGGCTTTTAGTAAATAATGACACGTTTCGATCATTTTGAAAATAAAAACAATATTCATTCTATAAAAGGACATCTAAGTAAACTTCTAAGCCCGAAAGACTATCATCAACTTGCACGTACGTTTAGAATCTTGATCTCCGTGGCTATATCATGGATCTCAAATGGTATGATTGGCCAGGTCCAGAGATCAGTCAGAGTGGACGTGGAGAAGAAATAAGGCAGCCTATGAGAAGAAACAAAGACGTGATTTAACTCTACTGTTGATTCGGTAGAACGAAATTGTTATAGCGCGGAAAATCATCCTCGATCCACAATGTTGCCTCTGTACTGTGCAGCAGACTAATGCATTTGAAAGATGCAGGGATTAAAGAAAGTCAACTCAGTCAAGTTGTAGGCTACATGATCGGCTCATAGTCACACAGCAACTCTGGAGCTCAGCACATAAAGAACAGTGCTAGCTGATGTTAGTATAAGAAACAAAATTATGTACTTAGTATTCCAATTTAATAGAATACTAATTAAATTTCATACTAATTTACTCGTTTCATTAAATATAACTCGTTTCATTAAATTTAATACTAAATCACCGACACTAAATCCAAATTGAATTAGAGCCAGGTCCGGTCAATCCGGAAAGATCAGTCAGAAACGGCGGAGGAGCAATCTAAGCCAGCGGTTCTCAACCTGTGGGTCGCGGCCTCTTTGGGGGTCGATTGACGATTTGCCAGGGGTCGCCTGAGACCATTGCAAATATGGAGTTGCCTCTTTTCGAATGTGCAATTTTCTAATTGTACAAGATTTCCACATTGGTAGTTACTAGTTATTAAAAACTGTGATTGTCATTCAAGGATAGACATTTCAGACAATTGAATCAGAATGATTTCAAATATTTTTATTGTCGTGGCATTATTATTTGTAACACTTTACATTATGAAAAAATAATTTTACGGTTAGGGGTCGCCACATCATAAGGAATTGATTTAAAAGGGTCGCGGCACTATAAAGGTTGAGAACCGCTGATCTAAGCGGATAAGCCAAGTCAAGCAGGTATGTTTTAAGACCGGATCTGAAAGATGATAAATTGTTAGTTATACGAAGTGATGTTGGTAATGAATTCCAGAGCCTAGGGCCACACACCGAGAAACAACTAGCGACAATGACTGTACGAGAATGAGGAACTGCAAATGAAAGTCCTGCCGAATACCTAGTGGGGGTGATTAGTAGGTCGAGGGACAGATGGTGCCTTCTAGTGGGCTAAATAAAATGTTGTACGTTGCACCCTAGTGGAAACATTTCTGCCGACCGAAGCCCATGTGACATGTCTATGTCTGCGTTACGCTACATGATTTGGTGTTACTCGGTGAGTTCGCTTGGTGTAGGGCGAGTTGTCATTCATCGCCGGCCAACGTGAAAGTGCTGTCTTAGAACTAATGGTATCTGGCATCGAGTAGACGACGAGCACATGGAATGGGCGTGCCTACCTCGGACGCAGCTAAGCGCCATATAAACTGGACAATTAGAGTCGCTATTGACAGTACAGCCTGTATCCGATATGAGAGAGAGAGAGAGAGAGAGAGCTGCTTCCGAGATCTTACAGGCAAGAGACGAAACACGACATCAATCCGACGATTCTCCTAATTGTCAAGTTGGAATTCAACGAAGCTACGCTGTACATCTGCTACTACTGTGGCTATATTGAGGTAAGAAAATACCATAGGGCCTACTTTAATCGGATATATAATAGATATAGGGCCTACTAAGTAGTTGACGCTCAAGTAAATTTAATCAAGCACACGTACTGCTGAGTAGTGATGATTTGAACCTTTTCTACTTCAGGTCTAGGGCCTACTTCATGTACTGTACAGTTATTTAGCCCACCAATCGAAGCACCTATAAGGTGCTATCACAATCCATCAGTATCTAATATACTGTACCTGCACGCAAATATCTAACTACAATTATGTAATTAATGAATATTTTGGCAAAAAACAGGGATATGCGACATTTCTATATATCTGTCTTGTTTTGAATTTTGATGCTATCATCCACTAAACTTTTATACTGAGCCTGATGAATCGAACAATGTCTTTATTTATTTTTATGTCTGCTAATTTTTTATAACCAAGCAACTTAATTTGTAGTTTCCAAAGCGGGTAGACTGGATTTTTAAGTCGCATAAAAGCTAGAATGACCCTTAGAAATGATCTGTTAGTAAGTTACTGAATTTTTCAAATTGAGAGATAAAAGCAAAGAATCCAAGCGTAACAACAGAAGACCTTTACGACAATCCTTCTATTAACGAAAACTTAAAGCTACGGCCGTTTCATATACAGAAATAAATTAACTGTTGCGCTTTCATACTAGTTTAGCGTGTAATCTTTTCAAGTGCTTCACAAAGTCAACAGTTGCACTCATTTATAAGAGTCGTCTTTTGCGCACAGAATTTTACATTTGCGCTTTTTTATTGTAATATGCAGCCCACCGAGAAGATGGAAAATGTCTAGGGGCCCAACGATTTGTAGGGTCCGAGGTCGACCGGCAATAAACGTATTCAATATTTTTGATTGAACGGTAGGCCTATTGTTGTGCGCGCCCCCGGATCAGTGCCGTTTTAAGAAGTTTGGGGACCCTAGGCATTTTTAAAAAAGTAGCGACGACCTTTTTTAGACACCCAATAACGGCGATTACCTTTTTCTGCTGTCGGGCTTTGTTTCGACTTTCGGGAATCAGAAAATCGAAAATAATCGTACATTCAAAATGAAGCACCGGACAACCTTTTACCGCGGTCCGCCGGGTCCCCTGTTTCGCTGGGGCCCTAGGCACGTACCTACCATGCCTATGCCTTAAAACGGCCCTGCCCGGGGTGGCCAAGCAAGTCGCTACAACAGGGATGACACGAAGTCGAAAAGTCTTTAAAAGCCTTGACAAGAAAAAAGGCAGTTATCTATTATCGTATGGTTATTATGGCACTCTGCTTTCTTAGACTGTTCTCATGAACCTAAAATTGTTTATGGGCCCGTGACAGGCTCTGCTCAGGGGCCCGAAACTTTCTGTCGACGGGTCTTGGTCTGTTCTCAAGTGCAACTGATATGACGCTTGGAAGATGTAGCGTTTTTCTGAAATAATCTAGTATTAGACCTACGTGCTCCGTGTTGTAAAGTATTTAAATACTTTAGTAGGGATTTAGTAGGGAGCTAGGATGACATTTTTGCCCGCTAACATTTTGTCCGCTGACATTTCGTCGCCCAATGACATTTTGTCCTAGCACCCTCCAGATGCGTTTAACCGTATGGTTCTAAAGATTTATTCTAATTTCTTAGTCAGCGTCAGTGATGATAAACTTCAGCTCCTGAAGCTCTTCTTATGTTTGCTTTTCGTTCTGTAGACACCAAAAACTGGTGCCATTTACAGGATCAACAAGATCGAGGATCCTGGATTGAACTGTCGCTTTCAAATTAGCAAACTGCACGGGTAAAAGCAAAAGTGAAAAAGCTGAAAAACTGAAAAAGCTTCAATTGACTCATCTTGGTCGACATCGATTCGTTTGAACTGGACGCTAGGTGTAAGATTTTGGGTTACGATGTAGACTAGGATGTTGAGTATATCGACGTTTAACCGTTCTTTGAAGTTCCTTTCTATTGGCATAAACATGCGTTTGCGAAAAGAATGCTGCAATAAAAAAAACGGAACCGTTTTAAATGAAGAACACTGTCATAAACGAAGCGTTGTACTGAAATAGCGTATTCGATAGCATAGCAGCTACCTACAACATGTGACAGCTTCACTTGCTTTGGCGACGCTCTTGTTCCCGCTCTTGGCGATGCAAGAGGGTCACGTGAAGCGTCCGATGAACGCATTCATGGTCTGGTCTCGCGGTCAACGTCGCCAGATGGCGCAAGACAATCCGAAGATGCACAATTCCGAGATCTCGAAGAGACTCGGCGCCGACTGGAAGCTGCTCAGCGATGACGAGAAACGCCCGTTCATCGACGAGGCGAAGCGACTTCGGGCGGTCCACATGAGGGACCACCCGGACTACAAGTACCGTCCCCGGCGCAAACCGAAGTCCATTCAGATGCGCAAAGAGCTGGCGGCGGCGGCGGCCGCGGCGACCATCCAGACACCGTTCCAGTTTCCTCCGCTGCCCCGGTTCATCCCGTTTCCGACGACGATGACGACGACGGCGGCGATCCAGTCCGGTCTGCTGTCGTCCGCTTCCGGGTTTTCGCCGACGAACTTTCCCCTCAAGTCGGCCGCCGTGTCGCTTGCGGCCGCAGCGGCCGCCACCAACGAGCGCGCCCGGGCGTTCCAGCTCCTCCACGGGCCCCGCGACGCCGCCGCCGCCGCCGCGTGCCTGGGTCCGACGTCGCTGATACCCAGCATCCTCCAGGACTTCGGTCCGTCCGCCGCTGCGGTCAAGATCAAGGAAGCCTCCTGCGACCCGTCGTCTTCGACCGCCGCCGCTGCTGCTGCTGCTGCCGCTGCCCTCCGGGCCGACCTGTGCAGCTCGCTTCAGGCGGCAGCCGCCCTCAGATCCATCTACTCCGGATACGGTGTTCCGGGGATGTCGTCGCCGGATCCTCCAGTTCGGTCGAAACAGTTTCGCGAATTCGTTCCGGACCACGGCTTCATCGACGACTGCTGTCCGAACCCGATCGGATATATTTCCCATTCGACGGACTTCGGTCGATCCCCCCTTCCACCCTACCTGTCCGGCTTCCATCGCTTCATTTAACTGCTCGAAGCTTCTATAGGCAAAACCGGGTAACAGTGGCGTAGCTAGGTTTATTCTGTGCTTTTGCGCAGAGCTTCGTTGGTGGGCCTCTGGAGATACCAACAGCAGCATCAACTTTTGCGATATCTACACGTTTCACTGTTTCGGACCCTTTGTTTAATAGCCAGCATATAGGGTGTATTTAAAAACGTACAGCCTGTGTTATTAAATATAGTCATTTGAGTGTGCTGTATACGCTGTTCGTGGAATGCACTTTTACTTTTGGACTTTGTCAATATTTAAAATTACAGTCTGAATAGTTTGAAAATTAAAAAAAATTATACTCGCTGTTGGGGGCCTCTGACCGCCGTCCCTCCCCTGTGCACTGCACAGCCTGCACAACCCAGCAATGCTACGCCACTGCCGGGTAAATGTAAAATTGGCACAAAATGTAGGATAAACTAGCGATGTGCCGTATTTGAAAATGCTCGCCAATAATATACCGTATAGAAATACCGCTATACCTGTAATACTGTATATAACGCTGTATTTCGTTAAGTCTTCATTTTTGATAAATTCTATTCAGTTATTGACCTGTTTATTATTATTATTATTATTATTATCAACGTACTGATTAATGTGGTAACTCGTCCGAACGAACTGCGTGAACACATTACAAAGTTACAGATAACTCGTTTACTATAATCGCAAGTAATTGTAAATTGTATCATAAAGTAAGGGCTATGGCTGAAACGGTATTCAACAAGCCCACGGCACATGATACCGTAACTTTTATTACCGCGGTATTTTCTCAATAACGATATAAGTTACAGCGTATCACTAGGATAAGCATAATTAGATAATGTGCAGTCATTGCACCAGTAACAGCCAGTGTTTATTCTAGGCCTTCTCTAGGGGAATTCCTCCCCCCAAGTTTTAAAATCCCCCCAAAAATGTATATGTTGCATGGGGATGGAAATTCCCCCCCCCCCCCAAAAAAAAAGTGTCACGACGGGTTTTTTTATTTTTTGGGAGAGGGGAAACCCTTTTTTTGCTTGTCACCACATTTTGAAAGGAAACTAACTTTAAAATAACCTTTTTTGCTTGTCAAGGTTTTCGGAGACTCAGACCTTATGTTTCTAAACATTTCAAAATCCCCCCAATGTCAAGGTGGCTAGAATAAACACTGAGTAACAGCTGCCGTTCGACGCTACATTAATTTGAGCTCAAAAGTTCGGAATTCGCATTTCTGTTCTCGAATTCAAGACACTCAATTTAGAAGAGTGATCTCTGAGTCTTAGGTGAGATTTTTATCTAGTATGTGGTTAACGTGTTATGTGATCGTGTTAGAAACTGTTATCTTGGATACAGGGAACTTCATTTCAATAAAACATTTAACGACCACAGCTTTGCATACATAGGTCTATGACCACCAAGTCAAGTCATTATGTCAAGGGCGATGCTAAGGGTGGGGTCCAAATTCCCCCTAGACTTAGGCCTACTTACTGGACTTGCTAAATTTCCTCTGATTAATGACTCCACTACAATGACGTCGATACAAAGTTTCATTAAAATTATTCCAGTTTTCGGGAATGTGCGTTTTATAAATAGGCCTATAGTTCGAACTAACACATAAATGCCTGCTCAAATATCCTATTGTACTTTAATGGTTTTCACACAGCCTAACGTAACTTCCTAAACCACTTTAAATCACTATTATTATTATTATTATTATTATTATTATTATTATTATTATTATTATTATTATTATTATTATTATTATTATTATTATTATTATTATTATTATTATTATTATTATTAAATTGATTAGTCGAGATTTTAATGTCAAAATGCTTAGCGCTGTTACCGCTGTAATGTATCGCGCAGAAAATTTTGAAAATCTACAACGACCAATCTGTGATGAATCTTACTTTAAAAGTTTAAATAGAACCTAGGCACGTTGCTTACTATCTTAAGCAAGTAAGTAAAATCTTGTGAATTTATATAGCGCTTTTGTAAGTAGTACCACAGTAGCGTTTTACTCTTAGACGCCTAATATATATTTGAATAACTACAGTCCATGCGTATGCCATGCATTTTATTTTATATAAGCTTATTATTTATGCATGTAATTAAATTAATTAACTCTTATATAAGGGTGCACACTGTGAGTTGACCTTAGGCTTTAATGTAGCCTAGTTGGGATCAAGACTATGAACAAGGAAAGAAGGATTGAGATCTAATTTAACCACTTTATTACTAGTTAGTCATCTTATTTATATTATACAAGTTATTCAAAAGACATGTAGAATTGCAGATCTAAAACATAAATATGAATAGTATACTGTATACTAAGTGATAGATAGACCTAGCTACTAAAACTACAATAAAAAACAAACTGAACTAATAATAATAATAATAATAATAATAATAATAGTAATAATAATAATAATAATAATAATAATAATAATTTTAAGCTATATACTGTAACTGCGCGTAGGATAATAATGATGATGATGATGATGATGATGATGATGATGATGATGATAATAATAATAATAATAATAATAATAATAATAATAATAATAATAATAATAATAATAATGTAGAACTTATTGATTGGTACATCTTTAAACTCTAATGCGAAGCCTCCACTTCTTAATGATTACTGACTTTCTCAAGTAAGTAAGAAGCATCATACATATTATGCGCATAAGTTAAAACCCACGCAGCTTAGAACAAGGAAAATCTGCTCTAAAAATCGATTGAATTCAAATTATTTCAGTCCTGCTGCATTTAACACCTGCGAAGTCTGTCTGCCACTGCTGGAGGTCGTACAGGTTACCTGTGCAACAGGTCGTACGTACTCGCGCAGACGTACGCTGTGACGACGGTGACACGCCACGCAAGGTAGGTGACCTGCGGCCTACTGTAGGCCTACAAGTTAAGATTTATACCAAGAAATCGATAGGGAGAGACGTTGCGGTGCGCTCGTCAAATGACGACCAGTATTTTAATACAATAGCGTGCGCTTCTATATTGACGGAGTGCGCTCTAGAGAAAATAATTGTTTTCCATCCGCTGTAGAAGGAAAATGATCGAATTCAAATATTGCATTAGAAGTCTTTCTGCTTAAACAGGTCGTTGTGGGAGAGTCTAAACAAGAGGATGCGCTCATAAAGCTGAGGCCTTCGGAGACTGATATAGCTGAGAGACTGTTCAGTCATTGTTCGTCGTCTCGATTGCCACAGGTGACAAGCGTCCCGATCGCTCGGCTGACGGTCAACCTGTGATTGCATACAGGTAGGCTAGGCCTACTTATCAGATCTGTATGTTCAAAATTATCAAAAGATTGTATTTGATAGGAAAATATAATTATTAGATAGCATATCCAAACAAAAATCCAAATTCGAAAGTTACACAACATATTAATATATTGTCAATATGGTCTACAGCTTCAACAACAATAGTCTAGATATATTAAGAATGACAGCAGTCCATACTAGCCTCTCATAATTATAGATAAAGTAAAAGGAAGTACAGTAAGGTAATCCAGTACTCGGATCCAATCATAGGTAACGATGTTTATTTACCTTGTCAAGTGCAAGAAGCGACGCCGTTTGAATAGGCCATTAATCTACAGTAGTAGTTTGCCGTTGCATTCTCTAGACCCGCGTTTTAACTTCGCAGCTTAACGCTGCAACCGATTTATCGACGCCTTGGCGATGAACGACTTGGTTGGCAGCCTGCGCCACGACTTGATGCCTGGAGGCCATCCATCCAAGTACTAACCGCGCTCGACTTTGCTTAACTTGGGTGTTCTACTGTATTATGGGATTCGGTCGCACGGTGCCAATTAAGCCGATTAGCTTTTCAAACAGTAAGATGCACAACGGTGATCGTGGTTCCGAATGCAAGCAGCATTAAGGCCACTTTAGTACATTGGCCAAATTAAACACATTGACACACGCGGGTATAGATTAACTCAGTGTTTATTCTAGGCCTGTTTTGGGTGGAATTCCCCCCTCCCCAAGTTTTAAAATCCCCAAATTTGTATATGTTGGCTTGGGGGATGAAAATGTTCCCCCCAAAAGCATGGAGAGACAAATCTTGTCCCCCCCAAAAAAATTTCAAACTCCCCCCAATGTCAAGGTGGCTAGAATAAACACTGGATTAACTATATATGCATAATAGCATATATGCCTACGTTGTCAGATTGTATTACGCCATGGATTTAGTCGAGAATGAAGTGAGTTCAACTGAAATTACTGACATGCGAGTCTTAGGCTACTCTATATGGCGGTGTCGGAAAATTTCCATGCGGTCATTTATGTTATGCTATTAATGTAATTTTAATGAGTTCGGCTAACTAAATTGAAGCTCGTCAATAAAACTGATAAAATTTGCATGGAAGAGTCTAACACATAGAGCATATGCAATAGCGCCTATCCGGTATAGGCTAACGAGTGCTAAATTACAGTGTACAATTAAATGTCGTTATTATGGCCGTTAAAGCTACAGTGCAACTGCGTTATGATGGACTTGGTTATAACGCATACTCGGTTATAACGTTTCGCAATGTACGGTCCCGCATGATGCGTCACTGTATTGTATGATACTGGTTATCACATACCTCGGATATATCGTACTCAGTTTTACTGCAGACCCGCTAGCACGCACAGCGAAGTTCTACTGTAATAGATTTGCAATATTGTTAAAACGATGCCGCAATAATAATAATAATAATAATAATAATAATAATAATAATAATAATAATAATAATATTAATAATAATAATAATAATAACAAGATTTAAAGTGGTTCAGGAGGGTTTGCTCTGTGTGAAGTGGGCCTGAATACGGGGTCAAGTTCATACGGTGCCTTGAAGTTGTAACGGGATCTTACTGAACCAATAAGTGGAATCCTATTTTAATAGAGGCTTTTATTTATATTTTATGCTGTAATGCGCCACCGCGGCCAATGGCCGAATTCATTTTATGCGAACGAGGTTATAACTTTCTAACGTGATCGGTGACATCTTGTTCTCTGTGTGCGTCTGTGTTTTCTTTGTTCGACGGAGTTGACGAGATCAATACGAAACGCCTGTCGCCTTAAAAATCTCGTTAGCGTCAGCGTTATTCTGTCGATCATGCACAATCCTAACGCGGACTAACATCTCGACTAACAATATTAGATTGCGATCTCTTGTGTTGCAGGATGAACATATTTAACTCTGACGTCGCGTTCAAGGGCCAGAAGTATTCTGCGCTGAAGAAAAAGGCTCTCGCTTCGGACCAACTGTTCCGCGATCCCGAGTTTCCTCCCGTCGAACAATCGCTCTTTCGGTCCCCTGGAAAGGCAGAAGGAATCGAATGGAAAAGACCAAAGGTTAAATCTGACCCCCACTCAGTTACTTCCATGCAGAATTATTTTTACACCCCCTAACACCCTCCCAACACTCCCCAATTTGAGACCGATACCCCCAACACCCCCAGATCTGAGTCTGTGATTACCTTTTTTTGCCTGTCAGGCTTGTTCGGCAAGGATGGACCCCCAAAATATGCCGACACCCCCAAATTTATAATCCTAGAAATAACCCTGCTTCAATGACTTTAATTTTTGAAGGTAGAGCGATTAATGGCAATGCATCTGTTGAAAATGCCTCTCTTGCTCAAACTCAGCGGATGCTTTAAAAAGTTTGTTAAAAATGAGATAATGCTATGAAGATCAGCAGCACAATAGCTTATAACCATCAGTCCATATCATAATAACTGCTATCTCTATCCACTCTGTCCATCAACCTCGGTTATACACTGTAATTGGGGTGATTGGCGTAGTAACGGGGGGCACGAGGGCCTGCCCCTATTCTAGCTGAGGTTAGTCGTGGGATTCGATTTGGGCGAAACCGTAGAGAACTTTTTCGGGGGTGTGGTAGCCTCGTAGGTATGGTGTACGTGAATGTGACAAGAACTCCTTAGCGACCTTTTTGGCCTGTAGACTCTTAATGTCGACTTAGCCCCCCCCCCCACCCAATTCTGGAACCACGGCTATGCCAATGATTGGGATATAGTCGATTAGCATGTGTTCGCCTTTAATGCTGAAGTTGTAAGTGTGATAAATGAAATAGTCAATAGGGATCTTGTTCATGGCTGGAGGATTTCTTCAAAGACTGGAGATCTTATTTCTAGGATGCTAGCTGCTCAGTTTTCCTGTCCATTAAAGTGCGAAACGTCTCGAAAATTGAAAAACAGCGATGAACCTATATTGGAAATGTAATCTCTTCATGCTCAGAATTGATCATTTCTGTTGGCTTTAACGTTCACGTGGATATGCAAAGTAATCTTTCTTAGACTATAAATCTTTGAGTGGTATTTTCACTTCCTCTGACCTCCGTCAATATGTTTACTTTCTACCGGTGACAAATGGCATACTCGGCAGGACTTGCATTTGCTGTTCCTCGTCATTGCAGAGTCGTGAGTGAAATTAAATAGATCACCAGCATTGATGAAGCAAGGTTCACACAGAATTAAGCGATTTTTTTAAACATCCCGGTTTATTTTAAACCGCAGTAAACTGTTCGCACTACAGCAATGGGTTTACTATAGATCTATGACAATGACTTTGCAGTTCTAGTGCCACTCGAATATATTGACCATTTCCTGCCTGGCCATTCATCTTTCCCATCAGAGGCGTCATTTGGGGGGCTGGAGGGCCGTGCCCCCCAAGGAAATGAAAATATTAATTAATAATGTATTAATGTGCAAAAAATTGCAAAAATTGCCAAAAAATATCAAAAAATTGCAAATTTTCCAACATTGGCCCTAAAATTTGCCAAAATTGCTCAAAATTTGCCAAAAAATTGCAAAAAATTTGCAAAAAAAATTTGCAAAAAATGCCTAAAATTTGCCAAAAAATTTTCAAAAATTTGCAAAAAAATTTTCTCGCCTCCCCAAGAAAAGTGTGAAATGACGCCACTGTTTCCCATATCTATTTTAAGAAAGGTTACGAGCAAAGCGCTATATAAATCCACGAGATTTTCCTTGCTTACTTACTTAAGATGTAAAATGTTGTTAAAAACGCTATTTAAGTCCTATGTTGTTTATGTGCAAAATTGCGATATTAAGTGTTTTTACAAATTCAAAAGAGATTAATTTTAATTTAATCTAATGAAAGCGCTTTGCTGGACTGATGTGCGCTTTTGGGTCATATCTGGTCATCGTAAAAGAAACACGCAGCGCACAATGTGACTGTATCCGTTATCTTACAACGACCTCGTCGAAGTATGCGTTAATGTTAATATCAGCGATCACAAAGGCATAAAATTATCGTAAAGTTGCTGAGACAAACATTTAAAACCAGCATGGTTGTTGTTTACAGGGATTTGAGCTATGAGCGCAAAGTGTAGGGCCTAAGGCCTAAATATCAAACAGTCATGTGGCTCTTTTCAAAACAATCTTCATACTTCATTAAATGACCCTGCCCGAATGACTCATATGATGAGTCATATCTTTTGGCTACGGCTGTTTCAAATTTAGACGAAGCGTCTAAAAGCAAGCAGCTACTGCAGTGCTACTCACTAAAGCGCTACAAAAATGTACCAGATTTTAATTAGGCCTACTTAGGGATCGTGCGACGCAATCCTCTCCTATGGGCAGTGGCTGATTTACCACGGTACAAATGGTACATTTGCACCGGGTCCACTAGCAAAATAAAAATGTAGGGACCCGCCTTTTCTATTAATTATAATATTTCATAATGTTTTTAATGATTTATTTGTTCTAGCAACTTTATTTTCTGAAATGCAAGCATTTGTCACGCAACGTGTCTTGAAAAAAGGTTATCGTCAATATTACTCATTCACCTTATCTGCACCTCTTCCGCTCTCCCGAAAGTTTCCTCCAGAAAAGCTTAAAAATTTGGCAAGCAAAAAATTTAAATGAAAAGGTCGTCTCTCCACTTTTCACACTTGATGTGTAACTTTTTAGAAGAAAGCGTACCGGGGCCTAAAAATGTAAATCCGCAACTATAAATGTAAAAGTGTAAATCCGCCACTGTAAATGTAAAATTTAAATCCACCGGTTATGGCGAGAAACTCCTTTCAATCTTTATACATGTAATCACTCTAAACTAAGTTTATATAAATCCTGCAGTTCACCGGTATTTAAATTGGACAATATTCTGGTTCACAACATGTGCAGTAGGCCTAATCTTCGAACGTTCTTTAATTAAGAAATTACACTCTTGAAAATGTTTTGAAATCTTGACGTGAATTTATCGGAAGTAGTAGTAGAAGAAGAAAAAGTTTATTTCAATTCAAACATCATAGGAAAAACATAAACATTCCAGGCATAGCACAAACATAAACACAAAGGTTAGGCCTACTTTGTAAAAGAATGTTGATAATTTTAAAAGACTTTATTATGGAAATGTAGATTAATTATCATAGAAAACAGTAATCGTTAACAGATTATTGATACACTGTAGGCCTATACATGTAAAAAGAGATCCTTCGTAGATCTTTAAATATGAAAGTATGTTTAAGTCATGACCGTGCATTATTAGTTATCATATGATTTTAGGCGAGTAGAAAAAGCTACAAGAAGGCAACACTGTTCTCGCTAGTATAGATATCTTATTAATATTAGTTAATAGTGATATATTAGGCGAAATAATAGTAACAGACTAAAAGATAATTTGAATTGTCTAATGATTCTGTTTAATTACTGGTATCTGTATTGCTTTAGCTTTCTTTTAAATTTGTTAAAATTAGAGATATTATTAATGAGGTATAGGGAGGCTATTCCAGATCCGAGGACCAAAATATTTAATAGCAAAGTCTAGTGTTAGTACGAACAACTAGCATTTATATATTAGGTAAAAATATATATAAAAATATATATTAGATAAATTCATCGTTGTACTGTATTTCATTTAAGACAGACACAGCTAACTGTCTTAAATATATTGTTGCGTGTAATTGTAGGATATTTGTGAAGATCCTCACCTGTTTGTAGACGGTGTCAGCACCCAGGACCTCATCCAAGGAGAGCTCGGTAACTGCTGGTTCGTCGCAGCCTGTGCCTGCCTTGCTATCAACAAACGCATTTGGTCACGGGTTAGGAAAGCATTAAACACGATTAAAATAGCAAATATAGGCAGCTAGCTGCGTAATCTCATTCTTTGCCATCTTGTACTCTGGTAGGTTTGCTCCTGTATTCGCTTTATTTGTTTTCTTGTCTTTGCATATACATACAACAAAACTTTACAGTATACACTGTTACAAATGAGGCAATGCCTCTCATCCGGTTACTGTACTGTATGCACTTCCACAATACTTTTTGCGTTTTGCTTTGCATAAGTTTTGCATTGAGACACAAACAGCACTTTTTTAGTGCAAGAGTGACGGACAGATGGAATGAACTGGATAAGAGGATAGTAACGGCCACAACTGCGAACGAGTTCAAAATAAACCTCAGTAGTTTAGGATATTAGATTGGACGGGAACAACAGTGGTTCTCACACAGGGCAGTCCCTACTGAACCACCTTAAACCTTTTTATATTATATATATTATATTATATTGCATTGCTTGTGGAAAGGTTATTCCCGACCATAAGACCCAGGAATGGGATCCGTTGCATCCGGAACGATACGCCGGCATCTTCCACTTCCGCTTCTGGCGATTCGGTCACTGGACGGACGTGGTCGTCGACGATTTTCTTCCGACGCGCAACGGTCAACTCGTCTTCATACATTCCAAGTCCCGCAATGAGTTCTGGAGCGCCTTGCTGGAGAAAGCCTATGCAAAGTGAATTAATTATTCTTATTCAGCAAGTTTCATCAGTTTTAGATTTCTAGCAGTAGGCCAATGTTCCCTCTAAGGCTTCTAAGCTGTTCACGTGCGCGCGCGCACAGTGGTCGCTAGGCAAGCGCACAAAGGAAAAAATGGAGTGCAAAATTTTTTGGAAATTTTTCCATTGCTTACATATCATACACATACTTACTGATAAAGATTTACGCTTTGTTGTGAACTTGTAACGGCTCCATACAATTACTAACTTCTGGTCTAGACTATGGGAAAAAGGTCTTTTAGGCTATTTAATGATTCGTGCGAAGCACGCAGTTCCAATATAGCCTATATCTATAATCTATAAAATCAAAGGAACAGAAAGCCAGCGATAGAAATGTCCTAAAATAGAGATTTGAAATCGTTGACGTAAATGTAGGCATAAAAGAAAAAGTGGGAGAGCCGAGCCCTGTACCTTCCCCATTTCCCATGGTAGCCTCTCGAAAATGGTGGACTTGCGCCTATAGAGGCCTAATAGGCTAGAAGTTTACGCCTTTGTTTGAAATGAAAACGAACAACGACTTCATTTAAGAGTTCGTGGTTGCGCTTGATTGTGAACAGTTTCAAGATCTAGCAAATCGAATGGATATAGGAGGAACATGTCTGACATTCAGCGCAAACTGTGAACCGCAATTTAGCTTAATGAATATGTTGAAAAACAATAGAAGGAATCAATTAGAGCAGGGTTTCCCAAACATTTTGGAACTGCGGCCCACTTCAGCGGTTTTGTAACGTGTCGCGACCATAATCAAAACATGTAATATCAGTGGCGGTTCCAAGAACTCTTGGTGGGGGATGCGATGAATTTCTTGGAAGTTGGTGGGAGATGCAATGAATTTCTAGGAAGATCCCGCCAATTGTCGAAGGATTTATACGTTAACGGTTTAGAAGAAATCTGTAGATTTGACTTATAAATATAATGTTCAGAATTGACAATGTATAAAGGCCATTTTAGTTTTCCATTTCTGGAAGCGAATTTGTCGATGACATTGTCTGTGGATATGTTCATATCTTTGTGGATATACATCAAGGCTAATCCGTTTAGACGATCATCTTCCATTGAAGACGCATTTTGGGGACCGGTGGGGGATGCATCTTCAGTCATCCCCAACGTGGAACTGCCCCTGTGCAATATAAAAAAAAACAGCATTACGCCATCTGGCGAACGTTGATTGAAAGAAATCTTTTGAGTTTTAAATAAATGGCAGAACAAAAGCTCTGATTCAATTCGAATAACAAATGTGGCAAAGATATTAGGCAGATTTATTCATATTTTTGCCAAATGAGACAAAATGAGAAAAGTAGATTTTGAAATTTTTGAAAATTAGATTTTTTAAATTTTACCATGAGCATACCTTTGTTATGCGTCTTAAAAATCCTATAAATATGGCAAAATTGCTTAACCGCTAGGTTTCTTAATCCTAAAGAAAGACATGCTATTGTTATTGGAGTTTCAGAGCAAAATGGTCGGAATACGCTTTCCTTGCGTTATGGCGAAATAAGATTAATTTTAAAAAGTACTATAGGCCAGGGCTGCCCAAACTTTTTGAAACTGTGCGACTTACTTCAGTGGCTTAGTAACATGCCGTGACCCTGCAAACTTATTGAAGTTATTGTCAACTAAAATTGGACAAAAGTTTCATAAAAGACTAATCATTCTAATATTAGCCTTTTATGAAGGATTGCAGACATATAAATTTCTTAAAACCTAAGCTTATTTGCAACTTTCAAGGCTTGTGACAATGTGGTATTGGTCGGAAAATGACGCTTTTGAATCTAATTTCGCCCTACCCCGCGACCCACTAGACTGAGTGAGCCCTGCGACCCACTTTTGGGTTGCGGCCCACAGTTTGGAAAACATTGCAGGCCTATTAGAGGAATGACATCTAGACATGATGATACGCATTAAAAGTCATCTTCTTGAAGGAAGCGTCACTGACCTGGATCGAATGGGCACATAGTAAGGATCTAAGAGAAACTATATAGGCATTAAAATCATAACCCCATTTGCAAATTTGTAATGCTTGCTTTGTGATGCTTGAATATTTAAACTATAATGAATGTCTTATATTGTTAAACCGCGTGTGTAATCATAGTCTTAAACTACTCTCAGGCTTCTAGACTCGAACCCCAACTTTTTGAGAGGCTACCATAAGAAAAGGGAAGACATAGGGTTTGGGTCACCCCTTTTTATCCAAGCTTACGCCAATGCATGTGTTTATATTCTAAACTGGTGGGAAAATTGTAAAAAGCGGATCACTGACCGATAACAGTGTTCTGAGACGTATTAACTTGCTAGTAAATAAGTAATGTTAATTTCGGGAAAATTCTCGGCGCGCACAGAAGTTGATTTTCCATGTAAAATTTTGCACAGAAGAATATTCATGCGCACACGTACTACAAAAAATTAGAGGGAACATTGATTATGTCCGATGCTTCTGTACAAGAGCAACGTTGTAATTAGACTATCTGATGATCGTTCAATTACAGTAGGCATACATCATAACTGTTGAAACAATAAAGGAATTCAAAAGTTATCTGTGAAAACTAGGTTATTGAATGTGGGAGAGTTACTACAGTGGTTTTCACAGAGGCTTAGATTCCTAAACCACTTAAAATCACGTTATCATTCATTCATTGATTCATTCATTGACTAAGTAGACCGCCTTCGAGAAGGAATTGAGGGGTAAATAACAGCATCGAATTAATAAGAGGATGTCAAGATCGATCAGAGTGGAATCCATGGTCGCTAGCGTAGAAATACACAGCACCTGCTGTAAAGAAGAAGTTTATTTCGCTTGAAGAACTTCTATATAGGCCTATGGAGGTCAGTTTTCTAGCAATAAGTTAGGCTAAGTTAGTCAACTATAGGCTACGTTAGCCAACTATACTGTAGTGTAAAGTACCGATGGCTTTCGCTTCTTTCCAGATTGTTCGGGAGCTACGAAGACTTGAACGGCGGAGAATTGGCGGAGGCGTTGGAGGATTTCACTGGAGGAGTCTCGGAAGTCTTTGATTTCGAAGAGGAAAAGCTTTTCGAAGACGGAATAAAGAAGGACAATTTCTACGATTGGATTAAAAAGGAAATGTCTAGTAACTCGCTTATGGCGGCCGCTATACCGGTAACTACATTCAACAGCATAGCGGCCAAAAATGAAAAATTATTCACACCAATGCTCTTCATTTAGCAATCACTATTATTATTCTAGTAAAAATGTGCTAGAACTCGTCTTTATGCCAGAATTGTCATAAGAAATGACGTTTAAATCAACACAATAAACTACAATTAAGAGACTTAGCGGATGTGTAAATTTTAATTCAAAAGCGGATTATTTATTGCGTACTGATATGAAGTCGATTAAACTTGTCGAGGGATAAGATTTGTAAAATTAGTCAGATTAAACTCATTGCATTTCACTTCTGTTTTTATATTCATTAATGCACATAGCATTGCTTTCCCTGAAATTATGGCGCAGTCGCTTCTGTGAGATTTCTCGAAATATGCCTGCATTTGATAATTATCAGCGCGTAGGTTAAGTTAGGGCCATTTCATATAAAACATAAATGTTTTCTTAATTCAAAACGCTCTGTACATTTACAGCATTTGGATGTAGAGAAGAAGGTTTAAAAAATTTTCTAAGCTAAGATGCATGGTGTTAAACAATGTTTTTCAGCGAACAAGATTACTTTCTTTTTTTTACAAATAATCATTAAATTTCGAATCAAATGGACAGTGATGATTAATTACGTCCTGTTTTCCGTCGAAGGCCAAATCGAAGGACGAAATGGAGACGTCGACCGAGGCTGGCCTAGTACGAGGTCACGCGTACGCAGTTACGGCGGTGAGGCGAGTCGCCGTAAAGGGAACGGGAATATTCAACCTCTTCAATCGAGAGAGATTGTCCATGATCCGCCTGAGGAACCCGTGGGGTGGATGCGAATGGAAAGGATCCTTCAGTGACAAGTTTGTGAAATAAAATTTTGGAAACAGTTTTTGCAAGGATATAATAATAATAATAATAATAATAATAATAATAATAATAATAATAATAATAATAATAATAATAATAATAATAGCTCAGTGGTCTTCCACGGAACTTTCACATAATGATGATGATGATGATGGTGATGATGATGATGATGATAATACTACTACTAATAATAATAACGTGATTTCGAGCGGTTTATGAGGCAAAGTTAGCCTGTGTGAAAACCAATATAAATACTCTTAAATTTTAAAATCCAGTTTTCTAGATAATCTTTGAATCCATTAACTATTTCAACTGTCGCTGCTTGTTCGTCCAGACTGTTCTATGTGTCCACTATCCTTGCACTAAAAATGTTCTTCGCGACGAAGCAGTGAAGTGTCATTTGAAGCAGTGAAGAAGGATAAATAAATGTTTAAACTTTTGTTGAACAATTAAAATTTCTCACAAAAATTATGCAAAATCGAAGGTATGTCGGTGAAAATATTGCTGGCTAATCTACTCACTGGAACAGACCTTATACTCGTATACGAATGTTCGTTACTAGGGTCGCTATGTAGGTTAATTATCCATTGCGTCTTTCTTATATCATACTTGTAGCACTAGCGCCTGCGAAATCAGAATAATTAAGGAATGCCACTTTTTCAGTAAATTCCAATAATAATAATAATAATAATAATAATAATAATAATAATAATAATAATAATAATGCGATTTTAAGTGGTTTAGGAGGCTAAGTAAGCCTGTGCGAAAATCACTGTTAAATGCTCGAATGCTCGAATCCATCATCGTTTGTGACTTTCTGTGTGCAAAACCAAAGTGATGCGTGGGTCAGTATGCACTGGCTTCTAGTGACCACCTGTTCATTAAATACTAGAATTTCTGTAATTGCAGTCTTCTCTTGCTATACAGAGCTACTTCGCGCCTATATGCAGATACGGACAAATTCTGTCAATTTGTCCTCAGGTCAGCAGAATGGTCAACAATTCCGAAAAAAGACAGGCATAGAATCGGATTAACGTTCGATGACGACGGAGAATTTTGGTTAGAAGGGATCTTTCAGTTGAAAATATTCCAGTACTTCACTCTCGCACTGATAATTTCAGTCACAATTTCAGATTACGTAGGCTATAGCCTATCTGTGAAACTGTTACATTTCATTGTTTGAAATAGGTCATCCGTTGGAGTTTCTTCTTGCCTATAGCTATTTCAAGAAAGATTAAGAGCATAAGAATAAGCAGCTACTGCCGTACTGCTTTCCGGGGCGCTGTATAAGTTTACGAGATTTTACTTACTTACTTACTTGCTCTTTTTGCAACAAACTTTTATACATATTTAGTGTCTAGGATAATTCTCTAATGCAAAGCGCTCATTATAGTTTGCTTTTAAGGGGAATAAGATTCACTCTCGCCAAATAAAACACGGAGACACATTCTACATTGGTATTATCAATGTAAGTTAGACTGTAGGATTAATTAGGTGTGTAGGTCAAACGTGCATGGATGCTCACATAAGATTCGTGGATTCACAATAATGCTGACTTCGGTTCTCTTGAATCTGCAGAGATATTTTTGTAACTGTTGATTTTAGGATGACGTTCGATGACTTTTGCAAACATTTTGTCAATATGGCGGTGTGTCATGCTGTCAACACGTCATTGGTCAGCCTGCAAAAAACATGGCACGAATCCGTTCTTCACGAGGAATGGTCGATTCCTCATCATGCCGGAGGATGCATCAACAACAAAGGCACATTCCTCAACAATCCACAGGTACATGTGAGAATTAGTATCACAATGCATATCATGGGTAGAGTAAGGAACGCTGCGCTGTTAGTCCTTACCCTTGTCCTTTAAATACTCTTATGCGCCAATTTTATGTCCTTGTCTTTGCCGTTCTGGTCCTTGTCCTTGCCGTTATGGTCCTTGTCCTTGTCGCTTTGATCCTTGTCCTTGTCGTTTTGATCCTTGTCCTTTCCTGTCTGGTCCTTGTCCTCGCCGTTTTGGTCCCTTTCCTTGCCTGTCTGGTCCTTGTTCTTGCCTGTCTGGTCCTTGTCCTTGCCTGTCTGGTCCTTGTCCTTGCCTGTCTGGTCCATGTTCTTTCCGTTTTGGTCCTTGTTCTTGCCGGTCTGGTTCCTGTCCTTTCCGTTTTGGTTCTTGTCGTTGCCGTTCTGGTCCTTGTCCTTACCGTTCTGGTTCTTGTCCTTGCTTTTGTGACTCAATCCTTTAAAGTCCTTGAAATGCAATTATGTAGCATGCTATGCTACATTCATTCGCAGTCATAATATGCTAAACTCGAGAGTTGCAAGCTGATTGATAATTATAATTGCATCTTAACTCGTTCAGATCATAGACCTACCTTTCTGAAAGCATCGGGTGACCAGCAGAACTTGATATTTTTACTCGTACGAATGCATTCCTTGATTATTTGATTTCTTCGCTAATGATTTTTATCAGAGTTCTTGTTGTTGTTCTTGCACGGTTGGGCCTACTTTTTTATCGTTATGGGTTCAGCCCTCATAATTTTTGCTGTCCTGGTTCTTGTGGCCCTTAATGACTCAGTCCTTGTTCTGGCCCCGGTCTTTATAGAATCCGTCCTCCGTTAACGTCACTACAGGAACGCAGCAGATAAATGCACTGTATGCGATCCACAGAAGAGGAAGAAAAGCACCAACTTTGAAACGACGTTTCAAGCCAAAGAACTGCTTTTGTTCACTCAAATTTAGTAAAAATAAAAATTGTGTAAAAATAAATTTCAATATTTTTCGGCTAGCGAGCTTAAACCGGTCATCTAGAATTATCTAGATTCTGGACGAAATGTCTAGTAATTGCTGGTAAAGCTGGCACAGAGATGTACCCTTACATTGTGTATGATTCAAATGGCTTTTAGGTTATTTTCAAAAATCATAATAATTTTATTAATATCAAAATATCTTATCTAATGAAAGATATTCCGATTTTTACTGCACATAAAAAAGTATGTGATTAATACTTGAAATAAAAGTGAGTCGCAAATACAATAGTTAATTGAATAATTAATGGGATTTATGAATGATTATATTTTGTCGTTGTAATCGCAACGTAGGCAGTATTTGCGTAATTTATCTAAATGTTATCCTTTTGATTTTTTACTGTTTTGGGACAGTTCATGTTTGATATGACTGAAGAGGAGGAAGTCATGATTGTGCTAACACAGAAGACACAGAGAGTACAAGGAGAAGATCGACTTACCGTTGGATTTACTCTCATTAAAGTATAACTGTTATTATCATTATTGCATATGTCGTCATCATCATCATAATCGTCATCAGCATCAACTAAGACGAACTGCATTATATACAGTAAGACTTATAGTAGCAGCCCATAGGAGAAAAGTATAAATGTTCTGTGTGGTTTGACTCCGCTACTGAGAATAAAGATTGCCGAGAAATTTTGGTAAATTAATTTTGCTTCTCATAGATTTTCATGCATATTCATGGCTGAATAATAAGCGATGAGAAAATTTAAAATAACGCACTATTGTATTGTAATAATATAGTAATATAACAAGGAACTTATATCGCCCCTCTAATATTTCTACTCAGAGACGATCCCGGTTTTGGAGTAGTTTGATAAGAAACTGAGACGCTAGACTTCGCAATGAGCTGAATGCGGGTGTGAGAAGCGAGGCTCGAGTAGATAGAGACAAACCATTCCAGAGAGAGGATGGTCCAGTTACTCGGAATGACGAACTCTGAGTGAGAGTGGTACGTGATCTAGGGACATGGACATCCGTACGACCAGCGGAATGGAGCAAGTCACGGCATGCTAAGTAGCGAGAAATGTTCAGTAAGCTTAATGAAAGAAGGCTGGCTTGACGTGGCTCTCACTCGGATTGGATCTGGTGCGCCATCGGTTGATGCCCTGGACATTATGATAGTGGCCCCATATGAGTATTTTGATTGATTGATTGATTGATTGATTGACTGGCTGACTGACTGATTGATTGACTGACTGACTGACTGATTGATTGACTGACTGATTGATTAATTGATTGACTGACTGATTGTTTGTTTGATTGATTGGTTGATTGGTTGGTTGGTTGGTTGATTAAGGCGCCTGACCTCGTAGTGTTGCAGAAGTAGGAATAACCACCTGTCTATACCCGATGCTCATATAGACCGATGCGAATGTTTCTTTTAGACGGAAGAGAATCGTAAGTATCGTCTGCATACGCTGCAGACGGTCGTTGCTTCGTCCGCCTTTCGAAACAGCCGAGGAATCTTCTTGAGACAGAGACTGGACAAAGGACGTTACGTCATCATCGTCTGCACCTTCGAACCGGAAATCAAAGGTCGATTCCTGCTAAGAGTCTACACCGGCTGCCAGAGCAAAGCAAAGTAAGGAACTGAAGGGCTAGAAGTAATAGGCCAGCGTACATATAAAGACACCCACCGCAACGGCGGTACCTCGAAGTCAGGCGCCTTAATCAATCAATCAATCAATCAATCAATCAATCAATCAATCAATCAATCAATCAATCAATCAATCAATCAATCAATCAATCAATCAATCAGCCAGTCAGTCAGTCAATCAATCAATCAATCAATCAATCAATCAATCAATCAAAATATTTATATGGCGCCACTATCATAATGTCCAGGGCATCAACCGCAGTCTAGTCTAGTTATTAAAACATGTCGAAACGGTAAACGCTTTTTCTGAATGGGGCGCAGGCGTAGACTTCTATTAGGCCTCTTAACTTAAGATTGACCCTCACGCTTTGAAAGACTGCCATAGGCAATGGGAAGGTTTAGAAGGTCTAGCCAAAGTTTTGGAAATTAGTCTGTGAATAGATAGACATATCAGTTTGAATATTTCGACGATATTACCCTATTGCGCAACGATTAAACAAATCGAAAATAAAATTCATTTTTCAAAATCTTTTAAGCCGAGTGTGCAGCAGACGTCCTAGAAACCTGTCTTAATTTTGTTCACTTTAGCGACAAATAAATAACTGGAAATAAATATTAAATAAATGATTAGGTGCCAAGAAATACCTGCGTGGGCGTCCGGAGGGAGGTGCAAGAGGGTGCAATTATTGCACCCTCCTGGAAAAATTGTGGAGTTTATGAAAAAAGTAACAATTACTTGTTTCTTTCGTCACAAGACCTTGTTTTGCACCCTCCAGTGGAAAAATTTCTGCGGACGCCCATGAATGCCTGCCTGTTCAAGTTGTCTTTGTCAACTCCAGGGAGTTGGAGCTGGAAAAACCGGAGAAGAGTCCGTGCAACTGTATTGCTCTGTTTCGTTATCCGATGTGCGTTACGCAGATTAAGATTCTGAAGGGCATCGACCTCAGGCGACCGGACGACGCTAAGGGTCAGTATTCGCTAATAATCGATCTCTTTATCCGTAAAAAGAGCGACGATGTGCAGAGATGGCAATGGGTCACGGCAGTGGCGGCTCCACAGGGAGGGTTCCGGGGGGGCCCGTGCCCCTCCATATTGAGTGCGTAGCTCCCCCAGTGGCCCCCTGTTGGGACCCTATACTTAATACTACATACCTAACAACAAATGGTTACTACATACCTAACAACAAATGTTTGGCTGTTGGCTCCCATGATTATAAGCTGCCACCCCAACAGCCCCCCTCCACTTGCCAAATCCTGGAGCGGCCACTGGGCCATGGGTCAAAGGTGAAATGAGTCGTCATCAATCATCAATGGGTCAATAGGTCTTGACCTATGACCAATTCGGTCATACATCGCAAAGTTCAAGTACGGTATTTGCAATGCAATGTTTGCATTTGCAGCGTATTTAGTCTTTGATGATGATGTGGTTCTTGATCACTTCAGTGAAGGCGTATGCAACTGCTCTAGTCTAGTCGATTGAAGTAGGCCTACGTCAAATAATCTATGGCAATACTGTGATCTTCTGCCTGCCTCCCTTTAGGCATCAGTCCGTACTGCGTCATTCGTTGTGAAGGAGAACAGATAAGAACTCCGATCGTTAAAGACTGCAGCTCTCCAGAGTGGACAACATCAGCCATCTTCTATCGTAAAGAACCGTTTGAATATCCCATTGTTGTCGAGGTTTGCTTATATGATACCTTTCTTCCTCTGCTGCACTCAATAGGTCGATCATGTAGGCGCTAATTAATTGCAATTGGCATTTGAACAATATTAGGGATGTGTGGGATGTGTGACACTCGCTAGAGCAGAGTTTCCCAAACATTTTGGAACCGCGGCCCACTTCAGCGGTTTTGTAAAGTGCCGCGACCCTAAACATGACATGTAATATTTTTTTAAAATACATTGCGCCATCTGGTGAACGTTAGTTGAAACGAATCTTCTGAGTTTTGAATAAATGGCAGAACAAAATGCTCTGATTCAATTCGAATGAAAAAACGGCAAATATATTAGGCAGAATTATTCATATTTTTGCCAAATAAGACAAAATGAAAGAAACAGATGTTAAAATTTCTCGAAAATTATCTTTTTAAAACTTTGCCAGGCACATACCTTTCTTACCCGTCTTAAATATCCTATAAGTATGGCAAAATCGCTTAACCGCCAGGTTCATATGTATTAGAAGAGATTCTCTATTGTTAGTGGAGTTTCAGAGCAAAATGGTCGCAATAGGCTCTCCTTGCGTTATTGCGAAATAAGATTAATTATAAAAGTACTAGGGTTTACTAAACTTTTCTGAGCTGTGCGACTCACTCCAGAGGCTTTGTAACATGCCGCGACCCTGCGAACTTATTGTCAACTAAAATTGGATAAAACACTATTCATTTTATTATAAGCCGTGCATGGAGGATTGCTGGCATATAAATTTCTTAAAACCTAAGCCTACTTGCAACTTTCAAGGCTTGTGACATTGTGGCATTGGTTAGAAAATGACACATTTTAATCTAATTTCGCGCTACTCCGCGACCCACTAGGCTGAGCCCTGCGACCCACTTTTGGGTCGCCACCCACAGTTTGGGAAACACTGCGCTAGAGGACAGTGCAGTGTGCAGTAAATGAGCGACAATGATATAGCTAAAAACTAATCAGAAAAAGAAAACCGGAGAATAAGAAATGTAACACGCCGCATGCTTTAAAAAGTACTTCAATCTCTCGATAGCGTTACCGATACCGGTAATCGGCAATCAGGAAAAAAACTCATTTTATCATATTCGATAATTTTTGCGCATAAGTACTTTGGTCATAAACATCATTACAAGTACGTGTTCCTCAGTGTCAAGTACTGGCGTAAACTTGGATAGAAAAGTGGGGGGTGCAACTAATATACAGTACCTTCCTCTTTCCCTATGTTTGCCTCTCAAAAAGCGGGAGATCGAACTTAGGGTTCTAATGAAATTTTCGCCTATATGAGTAAAAGTTAAAAGTAAGTATTACCTGTACTTGAAATAACACGAGTGCAAGTAGGAGTACTGGTGCCAAAAGCCTATTCGTGGGTTTTTTTAGCATTACATGCAAACATTAAGACTTTGTAGAATAATTTGTTGAATGCTTAGGTGTGGCATAGGGGATTGGTAATCGACGATTTCCTCGGTCGACAGCAGTTTCTCGGTTCAACGGACGAGGTGTCGGAGCAGATCCTGGATCTTCCGCTGCTCCAAAAAGATTCGAACGAACCGAGTAAATGTGGCCGACTGGTCGTCTCCATAACCAACAGCTATAACCTACAGGCGCTGTAGCACGTCGCCCGCAAATAATTAATACAACACGAAAGTCCGAATGTAACAGCGCAAAACATTTCTACATTCGCTCAATAAAGAAGCATTGCTGCGTATTATTAAACAGTATACACCTTTTCTGACGTATTTTAAACGCTAAGCCATCGTTTTCTCTTGATCTAAGCAGAGACATTCAGGAGGAGCTCTTGTTCGCCAATGTTCAGCTTCTGTTATTACAATCAGCGCTTTTAACGGCTTCTTTCTTTAAGACTTCGATATTGGTTATTAAAGTTAACACAAAATGTATTTACTATTCGCATTAAATTTACACTAAATAATTTTAATGTGTTTATATAAGCCTAATACAGTAGCTGTGTGATTTAGGCTTATTTTGCGGGTAGTAGGATGCCCAGGTAATAAAATTATGCTACTACGTATTCCAAGAGCAGGGAGTGACCAACCTTTCCGTTCAAGGGTCCATTATAAAATTTGATCGATATATAGACGGCTGAATGCGTTTGTTGTATGAATCCAAGAAGTATGAATCCATCTCACCAATGCATGGAGACAGCAAAAAACGGAAACCAAATGTTGGGAATGGTGAAAAGGACAATTGTGAGTCGTGACAAAGAGATAATCATTAAAACTTTATAAGTCATTAGTAAGGCCTCATCTGGAATACTCTGTTCAGGCTTGGAATCCATTCTTGAAAAAAGATATAGAACTTTTAGAAAAAGTGCAAAGACGAGCAACGAAGATGGTCAATGGGTGCCATAATTTAAGCTACGAAAAAAGACTTCAATATTGTGGACTGACAACATTAGAAAGGAGAAGAGAAAGAGGGGATTTGATAGAAACATACAAAATAATGACTGGGAAAGTAGATGTGCCATATGATCGATTCTTTACATTGGCACACTATAGCAGCACAAGAGGCCACAAGTGCAAATTGTTTAAGCAGAGGGTTGGTCCAAGAAAGAAAAACTTTTTTAGTGCAAGGGTTGTGGACAAATGGAACAGTTTGGACGAGGTGGGAGTGACAGTTGAAACAGTGAACGGATTCAAAGGCTATCTAGATAAACTAGGTTATTGAATGCAGATGGTTACATCAGTGGTTTTCACACAGGCTTACTTAGCCTCCTAAACCACTTAAAATCACATTATTATTGCCATTTGAATGCAAATATTAAATGTTAAAAGTTAACTTTATAACTTCGAATAATATTGCAATAGAGTTCATTACAATATTGCTCGGAGCTAAAACATTAGCATGTGGACTGTCTGCTACAAATATGATTAAATATAAAGTTTTACAGAGCATCTGTCATTATATTCGACAGCAGTGGCAATCACTGCAATTTATTTAGTAAGACTGGCGCCATAGAAGTTCCTACCTTAGTTCGTTCTTTCAATACGAGCAAATTCAACCTGGATGATTCACTGTTAATGAGTTCTCAAATCTTATTTCTAGAAACTCATAGTTAATTCCTTGACCATGTTGTGCTCATTGCTCTAAAATTTAAAAAACACTGTACATTGTACAGTCAAGTCAAGTAGGCCTATATAACTGTCATTGTCGTAGCGTGGGGGTGGGACCGAGGCTGCCGCACCGGGCGCAAAATTTTGTGGGTCGCAAAATTCCAAGTAAAAAAATTAAACTAGTGGAAGTAATAATAAACCCTAACATAGGTTGACATAAAGTAGGCTGAGATGCAATTGACGAAGAGTGGATTACTGCAACAGTGTACTACTTGGCCTACCAGATAGACAACTTAACCGCCTCCAATCGGTCCTTAACGTCTCAGCGCGGTTAATCTTTCGAGTCAGATGGAACGAACATGTCACTCCGCTACTTCGCGATCACCTCCACTGGCTACGGATCCCTGAACGGATTGTTTACAAACGATGTGTGTTGACTTATAAGGCCTTGCACGATCCGGACTGCCCATAGTAGGCCTATATTTCGGAACTGGTGCGCAGAACTCTGTTAACTGACAGGCGGATGGAACTCAGATCCAGTCGTCGAATTCAGCTAGTTGTCCCCCCTCCATCCAAGACAGCTAAATATGGGGACAGATCCGTCTCGAGGGGGAATCCCATACTTTGGAACGCCTTCCCTGAGGAAATAACCAGGAAGACGACACAAGAGAGGTTTGCACAGAAACTTAAGACGCACCTATTTGAAATCTCATATCAGATGTCTTTGTAAAGCGCTCTTGACTATGGCCTTCGCCAGGCAGATAGCGCTATATAAATTGAAGTTTAATAATAATAATAATAATAATAATAATAATAATAATAATAATAATAATAATAATAATAAAGAGAAGAATTGCAAGTTTTTTAAGACTAGGTACTACGTGAGACTTTCTGAATCTATTATTTATTGGATTATGAAAATACGATCGCTTGTCAAAACATTTTAGGGAGAATAAAAAGTTAAAGGCGAGAAATCCCACTTTTGACCTGGTTGCTTGCAACCCAGGCAACGCCACTGATCGCTGTACCGTTGGTTTAGCGTAGTCGACAATCAAGGCTTTAAAGTTTAGATCTCTGAATAGGCTTATCATCATATCTGAATAGCCTATCATAAACATCGCATTCTTCCTTAGGCTAATAATCTTGTTTCGCAGAACTGTTATCTTTGAAACCACGTAACTAATTTGATGGTGAGATACTAAAAGGACAGGAAGAAGAGAATTATATCTCTGCTTAACGTAAAAATCTACCTTCCAATGAACACTGAACAGTCAAGAGTCAATCAGATGTTATTAATTAGTTAATTAATTAATTAATTAATTATTCGTCTTTCAGATCTTGTCGATCTCCTCCAAAACTGTTTCGAACAAAGCTGTGGTCGTTGCGAAGTCGTCGCCTACAATATGAAAGAGAAGATTTACAGAAGATTTAAAGATTTAATTTTAGGCTCAAACCTTAAGACACAGAGCTCTTGAAGCTCGCGAATTAATAACCAGCTTCTTATCGTAAAGCAATAAACAGAATAGGGTATAAGTAGTCTACTCCATATTCTGTCAGCTAAGCACAGTTTATCAAGCCAATGATTATGGAAATAGGATGAAAATTTTATTTTGATCCATAAAATAATTGCATTGATGAGCGACTGTTATTTTGAATGATACTTTGTTTAGGTGACAGTTTGAATTAGTCAGCTAATCCAGACGTGTATTTTCTCTATTAAACACGGGATATCCAACGTGGTTGTCTCACCTGTCGTTTGCAGTTGTCGTCGTATGATTTGTCTGATGAAGTCTTCGTTGAATCCCACTTCGTTCACCAGATGTCGTATCAAAGGCAAATCGAGACGTTGGTCGATCATCGATTCCGCTATGCTGTGCATTGCTTCATAGCTCTGTATTCCTTAATTATCCAGTGGAATACAGACTAAATACCACACGAAAGACTGACAATATAGTGAATCAATGTTTGATGTAGGCCTAGCAGGATATTTATATGACATCTTCTTTGAATTGCGTTCACAGTAAGAAAAATATTTAGAATGGTTCTTGCAATTCAGAGGCAGGCTAGCCTATTAGAATTAAATGGTGATTAGGCCTATATTGACGTATAGATAAAGGGAGGAAAATTATCTGCATGAAAGTTGTGGTTCCAGCTGTTCACGGGCTGCTCCAGCTGTTTATGGGTTCATGGGCTGAATATTTTTTTAATAGTGTTTTAGCTGTTGACCTTTGGTCTTGAAGAATGCTCGATACACTTACTCGTATTGTGTGATCTCTGCGCGTAGCCATGAAGAGCTGTAAACAACAAAATAGAAAGTGAAAGTTAAAGTCGGAATATTTCATAAGCAATACAAAGCGTTGGATCGAGAATTAACTGCCAAATGTTTATAAATTTTAGCAGAGAGCTTACAACGTGATAAAGTCATGCAGAGATCGAAATTAATAGAACTATTACTACTGTCGGTGAGAAATGTGTTTGCCATTCGACATCGGATGTCAGATTGTTACCGAATTCCGGGTAACTATTCTGCTATTCCCATCCTACATTTTAATTACATTTTGAAAATCAAACGTTTCGCCATTCAGATCTACAAAGGTTTTGTGAAAAAGAGGATTTTATCATTAATGAGCAATTGATACCAATCAGAAGGTCAAGGATAATGGAGAAATAGCATACATCTACCGATGGTTTGATTTGGAGACAGCGTGTTGCTTTTCGATTGAAATTGTGGCTATTTGTAGAAGGGAATTTTTCATACTGCGCTTATTCTGATTTATTGATATCCGCAAACAGCTTTACGCAATTATTTAACGACAATACGCCTTGAAGTGTCTTCTAATCATTAACACTTAACACTGAACATGAGCCTCAAGAAGATCGGTATAAATAATCTTTCAATTAGTGGGAGATTATTCTGAGCAGGCTTATGGCCTGAAGAGCTCCAATTAGTGTGAATTAGGAATCCGCTTCCCGGTAGGTTATATCATAAAAATTGCTGCTAGAGTGAACATGAGCGTAGGCTACATAAAACATTAATGCGATTTAAAGTGGTTTAGGAGGCTAAAGTAAACTTGTGTGACTCTCCACATTCAATACAGCAACTTAGTTTGTGAACCATATGCCGGAATTTGGATGCTATGGATTCCTATTTGAACTTGAGAACCTACGAATTTTTCACGGCAGACGGTTAGTCGAATGGGCGTCGGATAACTCGGGGCTTGTCGAGGAGATAGAAGCAGGTACGAATGAGTAAGGTGCTGTGCTCGGAAGACTCAACTCAGTCAGGTGTGACGCCATGGTCTCAGATTGATGATGATGAAAGAGAGTTAAAATAAAATGTAAATAGCAATGTTTGTCTATCACATTTGGAGTGCGCATTCTGATTCTTAAACAAACAAGGACGTAGTTTTACTGGCCGTCGTAAAATACGGTTCGAAAGCATCCATAAAACGAAATCCCAGATACCTCAATAGGCATAAAATATAACTTAACCAGTCCAGATTCGACCTTGAGAGACGAAGACTACTGATCCACATTAGTTCATCTGTGGGTAAATTCTTAGTAGCCTACTCTCGCACTCACAGAGAAACCAATTCCTTAGAATAAGCGGCTATTGTGGTACTATTTCGAAAGCGCTATAAAAATTTACGAGATTTTACTTACTTACTTCTTTTGAGAGTGCATATATTGTAGTTCAATTAAAGAATTATGTACAATTACACTGCTGCATAGCGACTGACGTGCTGTACAAATACATGGTTTGAGCCGTTGCCATAAAAGTGAGCGTTGTGTCCGATAGGAAGGAGTTAGTGTCTCTTAAATCTAAGCGGATGCTTGTTTGCAATGTCAAATTTGCATTTGGCACCTTTCAATTTGAAAAGATCGAAGAGCTGACATGAAACAAGTTTCAAGTTTTACTATTTCTCTGTCTTGAATTCCTATGCATGAATAACGATTTCTTACGCCTGCATTTCGGTATGTACATGTAGCCTAACCGTATGTTAGGCCTACTTGTGGATACAGCGTTTTCTCAGTATAGGCCTATAGCCAGTGTTTTATACAGGCCTGTTAGGAGGGGAGATTCCCCCCACCTCAAAATCCCCCTCCCCAAAAATCTCAGCACTTACACAAATTTTGCATTGAACTGTGTCTTTTCCCGTCCGACCAAGTCGATCCCTCCCCGAAAGCCTCAATTCCCCCCCAAAGGCCTGGAGTCTGGATAAAACATTGCCTATAGCGTAGCCTTCTGCTGTTTGAAGTAGCCTACGTTTTAGGCCATGCTCGAATGCTCGGGAGACAGAGTTGCTTGCGATATTAACCGACACAAGATTGCTTCGTTAACAAAGGTGCAACATACCCGATTTTAGTGGAATAGTTGCAATACCATTCGAACTCGTATTCCGATAACAGGCAACCGGCAGAATGCGATGCGTGTTTTCCACATCCGGATCTACGTTTTCAACTCTGAATTCAACCGAGCAGCAGCTGCAGACGACTCGATTCTTCCAGTCGCTCGAATAGTAATTCCTGTCGGCCATTCTGGAAATATTAGCCTATATAAGCGAATCGGTTAAATAACTTACCGCGTTGAAAATTATTCCTTAACTATGTCAGTGACTAGAACACCAATCTGACGCCTTGTCTCGTAGTTTATTCCGTCCACTTCAATTCAATGTCAAGAAGCGATGGGCGTCTAATCCTAAATTCCTAACAGTTTCCCAGTAGGCTATGTAGGCTTCTATTGACTGGCAGGGTCGCCCTAATCAACTCCTTGACACTCATTCGTGGATCAACTCAAAACGCTCAAAAATTGATTTGTCGCGTCGACTGCTTATAATCACCTTTAAATGTTGTTTCGAACTGTGTCGTTTCGATTCTCAATCACCGAAAATTGTGCGATAAGTCATCCAGGGACAGTCATTGAATTCAAGCGCCGTTTAGGCCTACTATAGGCCAATCAGGAGAGTTTAGATCTTCGAAATCGCCGTCAAGTGTAACTGCACTGTTCGATATGTCGATTTACTTTGCTCTCATAGTCTGCAATTCATTATGTCAACAGGATGATAGTGATCTCTGATTCTCTGTTTATCTTAACACCATCAAATTTCGATGACGCGCGATAGGACGATTTGCGTCATAGATTGGGTCCCGAACGCGTCGGCATCGGTCGTTGTCTGCCAGACCATGCAGCGCTTGAGGCAGAAGGTTTGGGCGGTCCGGCCATTTGTTACGAAGTGTGACGACGAGGGGGGTCCGGAAATGTCACGTAACGCAAAAAAATTTAAGTGACCGTTTTTGGCTTGTCAGAGATTTTGAAGAGGAAAACAAGGATGACCTCTTTTTTGCTTGTCAGGGTTTATCGAGAGGAAAAAATACAAGGACATGAACTTTTTTGCTTGTCAAGACTTGGGGGGGGGGTCGGCCCGTTGTTACGCAATATTTTACGGGTCTGACGTTTTGTTACGTCGCGTTACGTAGGGGGGGTCAAAAAAGTGCCAAAATCGCGTTACGTAATTTATGTACGGCCCCAGGTCATCGAGTTGTATGACTGATGATGACTAACTGTATGAAATACCAAAGTTGCTTCAGCAGCATGGGGTTTCTGCAATTGCTTTGTGTGCTTAGAATGAAGAAACGACGTCAATTTCATGGATGAAACTTTATTGATTTGGTTTCTATGCCTCTCACTCTCTACACGGCGCTCTAAGTCAAAACTCAAAGCTCCCTTATTACCAATGGACAAGTAACTATCACAGGTCATACACTTTGCCTCATTCTCGTTGCGTCGTTCGACGAAGCATGGAAACTTACTTCTCATTGTGTCTGAAAACTTGCATTTTCTCTTTTCAGAGCCATTGCCGTAAAATCGGGCGTTCAAATTAATTTAAGAACTTTAATCAGACGAATTTTAATTTACTGTTTTCACGTTTACTGTTTACGGACTAAAATGTATGAAATTCTTCAATACCGCGAGAACGAAAATTGATAGCATATAAAATCGCAAAAGGAGGACATTTTACAATTTTTAGCTTTGCCGGGAGGACGGAGGACACGGACCTAAAAAGAAGGACATGTCCTCCTTTTGGAGGACGTCTGGCAACCCTAAGCCGAGGCGCATTTGACTGTAACTGCGCCCTGGAAATTGGCTTATGAATGAATGAATTTTCTGGTTGTATAATCGGCATTTATCATTTTCCTAATGCAATCGAATCAATTTGCAGTGATGTTAACAAGAACAGACCCCCCAAGGACGAGGATAAAGACAAGGACCGACTCCCCAAGGACGAGGATAAGGACAAGGACCGAACCCCCAAGGACGAGGATAAGGACGAGGACCGACCCTCCAAGGACGAGGACAAGGACGAGGACTTACCCCGCAAGCACAAGGACCACAAGGACTGACCCCCAAGGACAAGGATCAAGGACAAGGACAAGGACTAGCCTCTGTCAGACAAAAAAGTCGGATAGGAAAAACCAAACACAATTTCAATTCGAATCACAAATTTAGAAAAGCAAAATTTTTTTTGAAAACATAATGTAGTCAACAGCAATGCTGCATTTCAAGTGCGCCTTTGACTTTAGCCACCTAGCTATGTTACTGCGCTTAAGAAATTGTCAAGTTTAATAATAATAGTAGTAATAATAATAATAATAATAATAATAATAATAATAATAATAATAATAATAATAATAATAATAATAATAATAATAATAATAATAAATGAAAAAGTGTTTCCAGCAGCTGATCAGTCATGCACACACGGTGAGGTCTAATTATGAGACCACTTTGCGAAAACACTCGTTCAACTGGAGCCGACGTCGCTGGGCAACAAAGAATTCTGCTAAAGAAGCAACTGGTATTATAAAGGAAACAATGACTAAACATTTTAGAGTAACTCAAAGCAAGTATGTAGCCTAAATATAAATCCACATACTACTCTTACCTTGGAACATAATTATCAATACAATTGAAAATGGTATACAAGTAATTTGGTCCTTATTAGGACTTTTCAAGGACTAAGTTACAAGGACCAGGACAAGGACCGATCTGCAAGGACGAGGATAAGGACAAGGACCGAGCCCCCAAGGACGAGGATAAGGACGAGGACTGACTCCCCAAGGACGAGGACAAGGACAAGGACTTCAAATTGGTCCTTAAGGAGTCCTTAAGGACAAGGACCAGGACAAGGATTAACATCACTGTCAATTTGTTCGGTTCTAATACGGACTTTGGCGGTCGATCTGCCTGCTCTGTCGAATTTCCATAATTTTCGTTTTGGAGTCATCTCCTTGTGATGTTGTATTAATTGGTGTCACTTGGTGCGGCTCGCACATTCCCCTAGCAACGCCACTGATTTTGTATAATAGCTTTATCATAGTGTGTGTTTTATACAGAATTGTATGTTAAACTTTGACGGGAATAGACGATTTTTATGGTAAATGTACTAAATGGTGATCGGAAGTACTTGCTATGGGAGAATTTGTATTGGCTCATTTTTTCATTCGAAGATTTTAAAATCATCTGACAGACTGTATGCCAAATTGCTGTGCATATGTTATTAATAGTCTTAATCCCTTAAAATCATTTAAGATAAAAATGCCGTATTGCCTTCGGAAAATTAGAACCATGCTGCGCCGGAAAGATACGTGTCTCATCATCACTCTCGTGTTCGAGCGCCTTACATAATTAATTGGTGTTTTAGGAAAGAACTGGCGAGAGGATTCTTTTAGCTTCATCTCTTCAGACGGAGGACTTGTTCATTTTCCCTTTCAAGTCCATCGAAGTCTGTTTTCAGAGCTTCCATTTTGCCAGCCGAGACTTTAAGAATGTCCTGCGTCGTTCCTATATTGCCACCTTGCTGCATGCCTTCGTTGTAATCAGTGCAGCGGCGTGCAGAGGGGTAGCGACAAAGCAGCGCACCCAGATAAGTCTATCCATATCAAAAGGGCATCTCCACCTCTAAGCCGAGCCGCCGAGCCGTCGAGCCGTCGAGCCGTCGAGCCGTCGAGCCGTCGAGCCGTCGAGCCGTCGAGCCGTCGAGCCGTCGAGCCGTCGAGCGGAAAATATTTTGTCGTACCCATTTGCCCCCCCCCCCTGATTTTTAGGAAAATACATTTTTCGCCAGCGTTTGTCTTATTTAGTTTTTACATGCCCTAAATGAGTGCTTGATTCCTTTGATTCCGAGTAATCTGATGTAGTAACTAATCGTAAAAATGACTGACAAGCAAAAAAGGTCGTCAACTTTTTCGCAAACTTGTCAGGCTAAAAGTGTTTTGCCCCCCCCCCTGAAAAACAGTGAAATGACGTCTCTGGTTATTCCGGTCTGGGATATAATCATTATCGAGAAACGATAAATCAACTATAGCAATAGCATGCGTTTCCCATAAAATTAATAGGCCTACACAAATAATTAAATTCAATGTGGGCTGTTGTTCCGCATAAAGATTTTATTTTGATTACTGAAGTTGAAAAATTAGAAAAATTAAGCGAAAGACTTCTAAATCGCGTACATATTTAGACAAAAATGTTTATTCAATCATTTTTCGGCTTATTCGAAAAGCAGCCGTAAATTCTATTAAGGAACCCGATTCAGAACAGTTTTAAGGCAGTTTTTTCCCAAACTGCGGGTCGCGACCTAAAAGTGGGTTGTAAGGATCAGTCTAGTGGGTCGCGGGATGCCGCGAAATTAGATTCAAAAGTGTAATTTTCTAGCCAATACCAAAATGTCACAAGCCTTGAAAGTTGGTAGTAGGCTTGGGTTTTAAGAAATTTATAGGCCTATGTCTGCAATCCTCCATACACAGCCTATATTAAACTGATTAGTGTTTTATTCAATTTTAGTTGACAATAAGTTTCCAGTGTCGCGGCATGTTACAAAGCCGCTGAAATGGTCGCAGTTCCGAAAGATTTGGAAACCCTGAGCGCCTATAGTACTTTTAAAATTAATCTTATGTGTCAAAAACGCAAGAAAAGCGTATTCCGACCATTTTGCTCTGAAACTCCACTAACCATAGGGAATCCTTTTGTAAAATGGTCCACCTAATGGTATAGCGATTTTGCAATACTCATCGGAGTTTTAAGACGCGTAATAAAGGTGTGTTCCTGGTAAAATTTTAAAAACATATTTTCAGGAAAATTCAATATCGAATTCTCTCCTTTGGTCTTATTTTTGGCAAAAAATATAAAGAATTCTGCCTAATATATTTGCCAAAATTTCATTCGAATTGAATAAGAGCTTTTATTCTGTCATTTATTCAAAATTCAAGAGATTCTTTTCAACTAACGTTCGCCATATGGCGTAATGCATTTTTTATATTACATGCTATGATTAGGGTCGCGGCACGTTACAAAACCTCTGAAGTGGGCCAGGGTTCCAAAATGTTTGGAAAACCCTGTTTTAATGCATAGACATGGTAGGCACGTGTCTAGGGCCCCGCGATATATGAAGGGCTACGGCGAATGGTGAAAAATAATCTGTTCGTTGCTTGAGATTCGATTTTCTGAAGCTCGAAAAGTCTGACAAACGAAAAAGGTCTTCAATTACCGCTGTTTTGGTGCTTTATTTTTGATTTTGTCCTCCGAAAGTATGTGTATGACAACAGTGGCGGCTCTAGGATTTGGCAAGTGGGGGGGCCGTTGGGGGGGCAACTTCTAATCATGGGGGGCCAACCATTTGTTGTTTAATGTATGTAGCATTAAGTATAGGGTCCCAACTGGGGGGCCACTGGGGGGGCCAGGCTCTCAATAGGGGGGGCACGGGCCCCCCCTGGCCCCCCCGGTGGAGCCGCCACTGTATGACAACCAAAAAGATCATCGTCTCTTTTAGTGCTACTTTCTCTTTTTCAAAATGCCTAGTGCCCCAAAACTTCTTTAAATGGCTTCAAAGTCTGTTGCATGAAAATAATTCGGCTTAGGCGCCTAAGAGCATCAATTTAAAGACATAAATAAAATGTTAGTATCTACAAATAAATTTTATTGATTTGTATTAGAATGGAATAGCGTCATTTGGCCCATTATTTGTTTCAAAATGTTATCGTTTTGAAATTTTCTCGGTTAGGTATTAGGCCTATATATATAAGTAATTGAGATTTTGGGGCATGCAATCAGAAATTTGCTCCACGTATTACCAAACCCATGCATGTCACTTAGTGAATGAGGAAAGAAGCAAATCATATCTGAACTAGTACATGTAGAATCTCAGTCTGAATCAGGCCCAATGCTTGATTGGCTCGTGTTTTTTGACGGTGAGATACCAAAAAGAGAGGAAGAAGAGAGTCGTTCCTCTGTTTACTTTTAAAATCTGCCTTCCAATGAACACAAAACAGTCAAGAATCAATCAGATGTTATTAATTAATCAATCGTCTTTCAGATCTTGTCGATCTCCTCCAAAACTGTTTCGAACAAAGCTGTGGTCGTTGCGAAGTCGTCGCCTACAATATGAAAGAGAAGATTTACAGAAGATTTTAAGGACTTAATTTTAGGCTCAAACCGTAAAACACAGAGCTCTTGAAGCTCGCGTAATAAAAAATCAGCGCCTTATCGTAAAGCAGTAAACATAATAGGGCAGTGGCGTAGCCAGGATTTCCGAAAGGAGGTTTTGGTTTCGATCGTGCCCAAAAAAATTGACAAGAAAAAAACCTCCTATTTTTATGTTATTAGAAGCTGACAAGCAACAAAAAGGTCGTCACCTCCCTGACGTCTTACATTCTTCTATTTTCTATAGCACTTAGACATTTTTCCGTCGGCAGTCAGCCAAAGGGAGTTTAACCCCCAAAATCGCGTCCGAAAATGAAAAATGTTTGGAAAAAATTTTTTCGTCGGCAGCCAAGGGGGTTTAACCCCCCCCCCCCCCAAACCACCCCTTGTCTACGCCACTGTAATAGGGTCTAAGTAGTCTACTCTATAACATGTCAGCTAAGCACAACTTATCAAGTCAATGATTATTGAAATAGAATGCAGATCTTATTTTGAGCCACAAAGTCATTGCATTATTGAGCGACTGTTATTCTGAATGACACTTTGTTTAGTTGGCGGTTTGAATTATTATTATTATTATTATTATTATTATTATTATTATTATTATTATTATTATTATTATTATTATTATTATTATTATTATTATTATTATTATTATGGACGATTTCTGGAGCGCCGTAAGCAAAGCTAAAAGGGCCTAAGTCAAAAGCGCTTTACAAAAATGACATGTTAAACAAGTGTGTTTTCAATTGTTTTCGGAACCGATCCGGCAGTGTCTCGACTGTGAGCAACTTCGGAAGCGACTTCCAAGTTGTGGGGCCCCCTCGTCGAAAGGACCTGTCCCCAAATCCTGCTGTCTTAAGCGGCGGAGGGACGATCAGATGATTGGTCGCTCCCGAGCGTAGCTGAGAGCGTCGTTCAACCGTCGATGATCTTTCGGACAGGTAGGTCGGACAGAATGGGTCGTTAAGCGCTCGATGCATAAGCCAAAGACGTTTGAACATCACGCGCTCGGGGATACGCAACCAGTGTAGACGATCCTTCAGGAGCGGCGTGACGTGGGCACTCCACCTGGTTCCGTAGATGAGGCGAGCCGAAACATTCAGAACCATCTGACTTCGATTTAGTTGCCTATCCGGTAGTCCGTATAGCAGACTATTACAATAGTCGATGCGGGCAACCACCAGTGCCCGGATCAAGTCGATGACCGCCGATGTTGGTAGGTAGCGTCGCACTTCCCTAATCCGTCGCAAGTGAATGTATCCCAACCGGAGAGTATTGCTCAGTTGTGCGTCGAACGAAAGCGACTCATCGAGGAGTACACCGAGTAGACGGAGCTGGATAATGGGTGTTAGTGAATTAGTCAGCTAATCCGAACATATAATATGTTCTCTATTAAACACGGGATATCCAACGTGGTTGTCTCACCTGTCGTTTGCAGTTGTCGTCGTATGATTTGTCTGATGAAGTCTTCGTTGAATCCCACTTCGTTCACCAGATGTCGTATCAAAGGCAAATCGAGACGTTGGTCGATCATTGATTCCGTTACAGGTCTACTGTGCACTGCTTCGTAGTTCTGTATTCCTTAATGACGGCAGTAAATATTCACTTTATCCAGTGGAATGCAGACTAAATATCACACGAACGACTGATAATATAGTGAATCAATGTTTGATGTAACAGGACATTTATATGACATCTTCTTTGAATCGCGTTCACAGTAAGAAAATATTTAGAATGGTTATTGCAATTCAGAGGCAGGCTAGCCTATTAGAATTAATTGATGATTAGGCCTATATTGACGTATAGATAAAGGGTGGAAAATGATCTGCATGAAAGTTGCGGTTCCAGCTGTTCATGGGCTGCTCCAGCTGTTCATCGGTTCATGGGCTGAATATTTCTCTAATAGTGTTTTAGCTGTTGACCTTTGGTCTTGAAGAATGTTCGATCTACTTACTCGTATTGTGTGATCTCTGCGCGTAGCCATAAAGAGCTGTAAACAACAAAATAGAAAGTGAAAGTTAAAGTCGGAATATTTCATAAGCAATACAAAGCGTTAGATCGAGAATTAACTGCCAAATGTTTATGAATTTTAGCAGAGAGCTTACAACGTGATAAAGTCATGCAGAGATCGAAATTAATAGAACTACTAGAAAGATGCTCGCTTCGCTCGCGCTCGCTTCGCTCGCGCTCGCTTCGCTCGCAGTGCAGGATAATACTAAAACCCAATCATTGAATTCATGCTGCTGAACAACGTTTCAATGACGTACATACGCCACGTAGCCAAGCTCTGACGCTGTAACGTACGCTTCGTCAAACGCTTCGCGTGGCCGTTCGCTTCGCGTGGCCGTTCGCTTCGCGTCGCCGTTCGCTTCGCGAGTTGTAGGCCTACACACTATGACGCTGCAACGTACGCTTCGTCAAACGCTTCGCGTGGCTGTTCGCTTCGCGTCGCCGTTCGCTTCGCGTCGCATTTCGCTTCGCGAAGCCTAAGATTCCAGAACGACCAATCAGAACGCTCACCCAGCTAACCAATCAGAACGCTTGAAGGTAACGAATGAGAACGTCACACAGCCAACCAATCAGAACGCTCACACAGCCAACCAATCAGAACGCTTGAAGGTAACAGACATACAGAGCAAGGATCTTAATATTATACAAAAAAATGCTCGCTTCGCTCGCACTCGCTTCTCTCTTCGCACGCAGTGCAGGCTCGCTTCGTTCGAGGCAACGAATATTCCAACAAACAAATTAAACATAAACTGCTTACACAAATCGGGCCTAAATGTGCTCTATAAAATTAGCCTTAAGCGAAGCGTAACTGCGTCTTTCTAACGTTTATAACCGCTGAGATATAGGTGCTATACGAAGCTCCTATTCACCATTCGGCGCTGCACAAACATGCATTTAATTTAACTAATAATCGATGAATAATTAATTCCTTTGCAAGAAACCCGGGGATAAAAATTTCAGGAATCGATAAAAACGTAAGGAATTATAAAAAGGGACCTTTAAAGTTTAAAGTACTAAACGGAACATTTGAAACTCATAATGCTAATCTATAGGGCATGACGTTGCACATTTGCGTCAGATTGCGGTAGATTTCCGTAGCTATGCAAAATCTCATAATGCTAATCTATAGGGCATGACGTTGCACATTTGCGTCAGATTGCGGTAGATTTCCGTAGCTATGCAAAATCTCAAAATGCTAATCTATAGGGCATTACGTTGCACATTTGCGTCAGATTGCGGTAGATTTCCGTAGCTACATGTATGCAAAAATCTCATAATGCTAATCTATAGGGCATGACGTTGCACATTTGCGTCAAATTGCGGTAGATTTCGGGAGGGGAAGGGGGTATATTCCGGAGGCACACAGCCAGGCTCAACCAAAGGGATGGTTCGTTGGGAGATGGATGGGGAGAGGGGGTGGAAGAGGGATGGGGAGAGGGGGTGGAGGGAAGGGGTTAGGAGAGGGTTGGGAGGAAGGGGTTGAGAAGAGGGGTGGAGGAATGGGGTTGGGAGAGGGTTTGGGGTTGGGAGGGGAGGGGAGGGTTTGGGGGGTTGGGAGGAGGGGAAAGGGTTTGGGGGTTGGGAGGGGAGGGGAGAGGGTTTGGGGGTTGGGAGGAGGAAGGGGGTTGGGAGAGGAGGGGGTAGAAAGAGGGAGGGAAGGGAGTGGGGAGGGAGGGGTTTGTTTGAGAGAGGGATGAGGAGAGGAAAAAGGGAACGGGGTTTGAGCTGCAATTAAGACGCTTCGAACGCTCCGTTGATTAGAAAATAAAAGACAATGGTTGTCAATGGCAACAGCCTCGTGCACAGCCCAGGACAGAGGTTACGCAATTCGATTGTTACACAGTTTTGATTAAACAATAGACAATGGTTGTCAATGGCAACAGCCTCGTGTACAGCCCAGGACAGAGGTTACGCGTTCGACTTCGCAACGTCGATTGATGACCAATCAGAACGCTTGAAGGCAACAGACAAACTGGACAAACAGAGCAAGAATCTTAATATTATAAATTACTACTGTCGGTGAGAAATGTGTTTGCCATTCGACATCGGATGTCAGATTGTTACCGAATTCCGGGTAACTATTCTGCTATTCCGATCCTACATTTTAATTACATTTTTAAAATCAAACGCTTCGCCACTCAGATCTACACAGGTATTATGAAAAAGAGGATTTTATCATTAATGAGCAATTGATACCAATCAGAAGGTCAAGTATAACGGAGAAATAGCATACATCTACCGATGGTTTGATTTGGAGACAGCGTGTTGCTTTTCGATTGAAATCGTGGCTATTTGTGGAAGGGAATTTTTTGTTATGTGCTTTTTCTGATTTATTTATATCCGCAGACTGATTTCTGCAATCATTAAATGACATGAAGTGCTAAAAGAAGGAGATCGGTACAAATAATTATTCACATAATGGGAGATTATTCTGACCAGGGTCATGGCCTGTAGAGCTAATCGAAGTTTAGTTAGCGTGAATTAGGAATCATACATTTATTGTGCCTGCATTTCGGCTATGGCTACGCCGTTGTACCGGTAGGCTGTATTATTATAGAAATTGCTGCCATGCAGAGTAAACATAAGGGTACATAATAATTATGTGATTTAAAATGGCATAGGAGGCTAAGTAAGCCTATGTGACTCGGCATTCAATAACCTGGTTAGTTAATTACACTGGAAAACATGATTCCCTTAACTGAAAAGGTAATAGGTGATTCAGATGGGATACGACACGCTGATTCCAAATCTGTAAGCGGTTTTGCTGTAGCACGTCAGGTTTAAAAGTTATCCCCCATCTAATTGTTTTGCAATGTGCATACTGTCGAGTGTCGTGTCATGCATTATATACTGTATAGTTTAACATGTGTTTTACGGAAAATTATGATGTGATTTAAATATGTTTTCTTTATTTATACACTGTAATTGTATAAAATTATATGCCAGGAAGACTACTGATCCACATTAGTTCATCTGTGGGTAAATTCTTAGTACTCCCACACTCGCAGAGAGAATCCAATTCCTTAGAATAAACGGCTATTGCGGTATTACTCGAAAGCGCTATAGAAATTTACGAAATTTTATTTTACTTCTTTCCTTTGAGTTTGCATATATTGTAGTTCAATTAAAGAATTATGTACAATTACACTGCTGCATAGCGATTGACGTGCTGTACAAATACATGGTTTGAGCCGTTGCTATAAAAGTAAGCGTTGTGTCCGATAGCAAGGGTCTCTTAAAGTGTCTTAAGTGTCTCTTAAACCTAAGTGGATACTAGTTTGCAATGTCAAATTTGCAGTTGACAACTTTCAATTTGGAAAGATCTAAGAGCTGACGTGAAAAACGTTTCCAGTTTTACTATTTATCTGTCTTGAATTTCTATGCATGAATAAATATTTATTATATTATGGCTGAATTTTGGGTTGTTACCTATGAATACGACGTTTTCCCAGTATATCATAGAAACTGCTGCATGAAGCTCATTTCAAGCCAAAATTTCTATCGAATGCTCGAGAATAGTCGGGACACAAGATTATCTACGTTATTAACCATGGGCGTCCGGATGTGGGGTGCAAGGTGCAAGGGGGTGCAATTGCACCCCTGGAAAAATTGTGAAGTTATGAAAAAAGTAGAATTTTTTGTTTCTTTCGTCACAAAACGTTGTTTTGCACCTCCCAGGAAATTGTTTTCATTTCTCTCGTCACGAGACCTTGTTTTGCACCCCCCTGGAAAAATTTCTGCGGACTCCCATGTTATTAACCACCACAAGATTGCTGTGTTTAAAAGGTGCAACGTACCCGATTGTGGAGGAATAGTTGGATTACCATTCGAACTCGTATTCCGAAAACAGGCAACCGGCAGAATGCGATGCGTGTTTTCCACATCCGGATCTACGTTTTCAACTCTGAATTCAACCGAACAGCAGCTGCAGATGACTCGATTCTTCGAATCGCTCAGATAGTAAGTCTTGTCGAAGTTGTCGGCCATTCTGGAAATGTGAGCAAACCGGTTTAAATAACTTACCGCGTTGAAAGTCATTTATTTATTATTAATTAATTATTTACGACAGTGACTAGAAAACAACTCTCACGCCTTGTCCTGTAGTCTACTATAGTAACCGCGTTCACGTTAATTCAATATCAAGAAACGATGGGTCCTATCTCTAAATTTACCGGCTAAGTTTACTAGTTAGGCTACTAAATACTTTTATTGACTTGGTATTGTTCCAATTTAATCAACGCATGGAGTAACTTCGACGACGGTCATAAGTAAGCTTTGAAGTTTCGCTCTGCTGAGGATCTTTTTTATACGAGAAAACCCGTTGAAATACGGCAGCCGCAGCAGCACACATCCCGCGCTGCCGCCGTAGCCTTAGTGATGATAACGTCGATCAATACTTAATGAAGGAGCCGACAGGCGGAGCGAAGGTCTCCTAAGTTGTCTTTTATTAGCAGCGTCTCTTTCCTTCATCCGGTCCGACCAACTCTGCAGCCAGACTCAGCCATGACTCAGCTTTTCTGTGGAGGGCACAAACTTGGGGTCCTGCTGCAACTTGGCAGCCGGACAGGCTGAACTTATATCATCATATAAACGTTCTTGGGTGAGCCAGACACACACAAACACACACACGCATATATATATATATATATATATATATATATATATATATATATATATATATATATATATATATATATATATATATATATATATATATAAGAACGTGGGTGAGCCGAGTCGTCGTCGTCGAATGTGAGCGGCAGACAATAGAACATCCATACTTGCGATATCGATCTCTGCGTAACAGCCGGTTGATGTTTTCTGTAAATTTTTCTCGGATAAAATATCTAATATCCGCATGAAGTTTAAGAACATTTCTTCAACAGGTTTCTCCTTCCCAAAATCCCCACCAACTCCTCTCTCTTCCTTTAAGCCTACCACCCTTAATGAAGTTCGTCAGATAATATTTACATCTCCATCTAGTCAGTGTACCCTGGATGTCCTGCCAACTCAACTTCTTAAAGATTGCTTTGACGTATTATGCCCAATAATAACACGCCTCATAAAGCTCTCACTGCTCGAAGGGTGTTTCTCCTCTTCATTCGCCCATGCAGTTATTCACCCACTACTTAAAAAGCCATCTCTATCTCCTGACGACCTGTCCAACTATAGGCCTATATCTAACCTCAACTTCCTATCTAAAATTCTTGAAAGAATAGTTGCAAAGCAAATACATGCTCATTTGTGTTCCAGTCCGCACTACCTCCCTTTTCAGTCAGCCTATCGAAAATATCATTCTACAGAAACAGCTCTCCTGGCAGTTCACGATTACATTGTTCGGGCTATTGATTCTGGTAAAGTTACTGCTCTTTTACTTCTTGACCTATCTGCCGCCTTTGATACTGTTGATCACTCTATTCTTCTTCATTGCCTTGAACACTGGTTTGGAATCTCGAATACTACTTTGCATTGGTTTACTTCATATTTACACCCCCGCACTCAATCAGTGATAATAGATGACAATCTCTCAACTCCCACCAATCTCTCTTGTGGTGTCCCCCAGGGCTCTGTTCTTGGACCTCTGCTGTTTACTCTCTATACAACCCCCTTGGGTTCACTTCTTGATGAACATCAGGTGGTCTATCATCTTTATGCTGATGATACACAAATTCTCATATCTTTTGACCACTCCTCTTCAAAAGCATCCCTTGATACTTTATCCAGTGCCTTTACTAATATTCAGTCATGGATGGATTCAAATAAGCTTCTTCTAAATTCATCAAAAACCGAGTTCCTGCTATTGGGTACTCCAGCTCAATTGACCAAATTTAAATCTCTGGATTCTGTTATGCTCGGAGATTCCACTGTTTCTAGAAGCACTTCTGCTCGCAACCTTGGTGTGACATTTGACTCTTGCCTCTCTTTCACTAGTCACATAAATTCAGTCTGCAAAATTTCTCATTATCATATTCGGGATATTTAACGTATTAGGCATCTCCTCCCCAAGTCTGTTCTTATTCAGTTAGCTAATGCATTGGTAGCTAGTCGCCTAGATTACTGCAATTCCCTGCTTTTCGGCATCACAAATTCAAATATGCAGAAACTCCAGAGAGTACAAAATTCCTTAGTTAGAGTCATATCCAAAACTCCAAGATTTGAACATATAACTCCAGCTAGACAGTCCCTACATTGGCTTCCTATCAAATACCGAATTAATTATAAAATCTGTCTTTTAGTATTCAAAACCATGTTATATAATGAACCCAATTACCTCAAGGTGCGACTTATCCCTCGACCTACTAATCATTCCACTAGGTATTCGGCAGGACCTTCATTTGTCGTTCCTTACTCTCGCACAGTCATTGGCACTAGTTGTTTCTCAGTGTGCGCCTCTAAGCTCTGGAATTCACTACCAACATCACTTCGCATAACTAATAACTTATCATCTTTCAGATCTGGCCTTAAAACACATCTCTTTGACTTGGCATATCCCCCTTAGATTGCTCTCCCGCCGTTTCGGACTGATCTTGACCTGGCTCTAATGCTATTTGGATTTGGTGCGCCATCGTCTGATGCCCTGGGCATTATGATAGTGGCGCTATAGAAGTTGATTGATTGATTGATTGTATCCGTATAAAGAGCGACGATGCAGAGATGGCAATGGGCCAATGGGTCATCATTTATCGATGGGTCGCTTAGGTCATGTGTCAATAGGTCTTAATCCATGGACAATTTACTCTTTGAAAATGTTACTCTTGACCACTTGTTGTGTTGGTCACATTTGCATTGGGTGATAGGCCTATTCTCTATTGTCGGCCGGTACTTGCTTTTATACTAAACATTAGTTTGACATGACTACGAAATGGTATTACATGCAGTGGCGTGCTTAATTAGCGATGATCAAATGATCAAGGGTTCAAAGGGTCACATCGGTCAATTTGAGTGACCTATTGCCGCATCTGCGACGATGATTAGCCGTGTTATTGTAAAGTGGGCGAACACAAACTGGTCGACATCCAGGGTTTTCCTTGTAAAAAAAAGTATTTTCCGGAACGCAATAGTCTGAAGTCAGTTGTCAACATGACGTAGCGGCCGAACAGTTACTACAATGATTATAATCAATACAACATTAGATTCATACATAGAAAATTTAGAACTATATCAGTTCTAACATTTCTATTTATGAATTTAATGTTGCAAAAAAATAACAGTCCAGATTTTCCGGAACGGCGTTCCGCCTCGTTCCGACACAAAAAGCCCTGTCAACATCTATGTTTTAAATATTTTCTTACAATCTGACACAAAATGGTTTACAGTGGTTCTCACACAGGGCAGTCCCTACTGAACCACTTTGAACCTTGTTATATTAATGCTTAGGCATATAATAGTTACAATAAACCGCTTGGCGATTCCAGGTATTACCTGTTCCAAAAAAATCATATTTTCCAACCCGCTCTATTGCACTGGGTGAGAAAGTATTTGTGTTCAAATCTAATTATGTAATTTCAACCAGTCTTTTCCAATTGCGTACTATAGCTGGCTACGGTCGAGCTGATGTCTTGCTCTATTTGAGAGCAATGCGCATTTGTCGCACAGCTAACATTTACTAACTTCTCACTTTTTAGACTTTTATATAGTACTTTTGTCATAGACATTACATATATAATATATTTTATATACCGGTAATCATATTAAGAAAACAACTTTTACTTAACATTTTACTTCATATATTTTCCCGTAATGCTTCATATATTTTACTTTTGTTATAAGTAGTAAAATTAGAAGTATGGAAGAGGATAGAAGAGAAGAAAAGCCTAGTTAACACTATTCTTACAAGACAAAAGAAGTGGATAGGTCATGTTCTAACCACTCCCCTTCGAAACACGACGTAACAAAAAGTCAGACCCCCTAAAATATGACGTAACAACGGGCTGACCCCTTTTCTAAAAAAAGTCATTCTTATATTTTTCCCTCTCCAAATACCCTGACAAGCTAAAAGAGGTCACCATCTTAAAAATAAAAATGTTGTATTGCGTTACGTCACATTTACGGAACCCCCCTTGTCACACTCCGTAACAAATGTCCGGACCCCCCCACCCCACTAAGCGCGTTACGTCATTTGTGGATGGCCCCTTAAACGATGCCATTCTTCCTTTGCTGCACTGAATATGTCAATCATGTAGACCTAACTAAATGCAATCAGGGGTGGCTTCAGAGTATTTGCCGCCCTATGCTAACCTGCCGCACTGCGCCCCCCCACCCCACCCCGCCCACGTTTCCGTTATCATAAGTGTTCAGTTTATCATGTTTTTCACGAAAAGAAAGATTTTGCGTAGGCCTACCAAGTACTCTACCTAAAGCAATCAGCCGTTTCAAGATTTGCTGCCAACACGGTTTCTCTTTTTTTAATGATTCACAAATGTTCGGTATCAATTATTTTCATGTGTCGAAGTCGCAGCTTAAGTTACTGTTATGACTGAAAATGTTTTTGATGTTCACTGCTTTTCTCATGGCCCGACAGAATTGCGGACATATTTTTCCAATCATGTGAACCTTTATAAGAAAGAGACTCAAAGACGACGCACCTACTGTGCTACTGGTAAATGGCTTGCAGCAGAAGCAAACAACGGAGTCATTGTATCATGATCCCTCTGCTAACAAAAATTGCACAGCAGACCCTACAAGGTGTGACAATTATAGGAGCATAACCCTGAGTCCAGTAGTGTCTAAGATTTTGAGCATGTATTACTGGGGAAATTTGGGGTTTTTGGGGGAGCTCTGACCTGCAGTTTGGGTTCAAAACTGGGGTAGGATGCTCAGATGCCTTATACACATTGATGATTGAGGGGGGTAATAAGTTATCTCAATAGAAATTCATGCACAGCTGTCATTTCTGCTCTTGACATTTCGAAAGCTTTTGACAAAATTAGTCACTATGGGCTGTTTTTGAAGCTGATACAAAGGAAAACCCCTTGGTATTTCATTGAAGTTTTACTCAACTGGTATTCCAAATGTAATGTTATGGTTAGATGGGGTAATGCCTTATCAGAATCTTTTACTGTAGTGGCTGGGGTACGACAAGGAGGGGTTCTTTCGCCTTTGCTATTTGCTGTTTATATTGATGATGTAATTTTAAAGTTGCAAAATTCTGGATATGGCTGCTATATCAATGATTTGTTTGTTGGATGTTTATTGTATGCTGATGATATCTTATTGGTGTCACACTCTATTTCCGGCATGCAGCACATGCTGGATATTTGCACCAATGACTTCGTGGATTTGGATTTGAAATTTAATGTGAAGAAATCTATGGTCATGAGGATTGGAACACGTTGCAATATCGCATGTGCTGTATTGGTACTGGATGGTGTTGCCTTGCCATTTGTGGAGGAAATTAGGTATCTTGGAGTGACACTGAAAAAGGGCAGGCACTTCGGGTTATCTATTTCGGAAGTTAAATTAAAATTTTTTCGTACGTTTATTGCTTGTATAGTCGCAGCAGAGCTGCCGCTTCTGAATTGATATGCGTTAACCTGGTAAAGAGCTATTGTCTACCTATTGTATTGTATGGCATGGGAGCCACATGTCCAAACAAAAGTAATCTTAATGCTCTTGACAGACTGATTCAAGTAGTTGTATGCAAAATTTTTAAAACATGTGAGGCAGATAATGTTGAGTATATTAGAATCCTGACGGGTTTGGATAGTATGCATGCTATTGTAGAAAAGCGACAAGCATCCTTTGTTAATAGATATGAGAAGAAGCCACTGTACTTTGCTCAGTGCATTACTAGAATTTGTCTGAGGGCAGAGGCTGTACTGTGTAAAGTTTGTGCTTAGTTTATTTGTTTATTATTAGGTTTATTTTATTATTTTTTTATTATTTAGTTTTGTTCAGTTGATTTGTGTTTTCTTTGGTTGTGTACTACTGGTTGTGTACTACTTTTTAATGCTGTGCTTGTCACGAATAAAGATGATTATTGCATACAGAATACTGACGCCAATGTCTGCGGAGTTCTTCTCCATTGATAAGCTTGCGATAGCAATACATGTTGAGAATCTTCTTCAGGGACGTCAATTAACTGTTTTTCAGGAGGGGGCAAGACACTTTCGACCTGACAAGTTTGCGAAAAAGTTGATAACCTTTTTTCTTTGCTTGTCAGCCTTTTAATGGTCTTTATGGGATTAATCACTCAGCATCATGCTTCCTTAGGGGGTTGATGACCTTTTTCCTTGTCAGTCTCTTTAATCAATTTGCGTTTAAAAACTAAAAAACACAAGCATTCGTGAAAATTTTTTCAGCTAAAAAATCAGGGAGGCAACGGCCTCTCCTGCCCCCCCCCAAATGACGTCCCTAATTTTCTTTGAATACTGTCTTTACGAAAATCTAACTGATCAACTTGCTCTGGTCCATGTTCTATCAAATGGATGAAATGCGGTCCAAAGTAGCAGGAGCGTCATAGTTAGCATTTAAACCAGTGAAATTATCAATCTGATGGCCCCTTCAGCTTTTGTTTCTTGGTCCGTTACTACGTGCGTACCGTGCATTTCATTTTGTGGTTCAAGCTCTTCTGATAGGCTTACTGTCTTCTCAACGGATTCCTCCGCTTGGTGATGTTTGCTTTCATGAAAGTTTTGTCGCGTGAAATTTTCAATGAAATTTATATAAATGTTTCAGAAATTTATGAAACTTATGAAATGAACAAAAACCCGATATATTTCTGTTGCTTTTAAGTATCTACCTTGTAGGCTTATCAGTGGCTAGCACTTTAATGTCATGCGATTTACTGCTAGACTGTGCTAGTGTTCTGATTTGTGTTTTTAGCTGTAGCGATCTAACAGCAAGTCCAAAGCTACTCAAGTAACAAAACAAAATATTGCTACTTTTAAGTGAAATGGAAAATAGGCCGTGAAGGATTAACAATATAAATTATGGGTCAGACTAAGTATAGTATTAAAGTTAAATTTAACTATCGAAATCTTTAAAAAATTGGGCGGGGGGCAACTTATGCTCGAGTCATAAACATGAGTACAAGTACGTGTTCCTCAGTGACAAGTAGTCTACTAAGTAAGTAAGTAAGTAAGTAAGTAAGTAAAGAGTAAGTAAGTAAGTAAAGCCTACTAGCACAAGCATTGGCGTAAACTTGGATGGAAAAGTGGGGGCGCAACTAATATACCTTCCTCTATCCCTATGTTTGCCTCTCAAAAAGTTGGAACTCGAACCTAGGGGTCTAATAAAATTTTCGCCTATGAATACAAGCACGCATCACCTATATACTTGAGATAACACGAGTGCAAGTACGAATACTGGTGCCAAAAGTCTATTCGTAAGATATTTTAGCTTCAGTGTTTATTCTAGCCACCTTGACATTGGGGGGGATTTTGAAATGTTTGAGGGGCAAGGTCTGAGTCTCCACACTTTGGGGGGGGAGGAATTTCCATCCCCAGCCAACATAAAAATTTTTTTTTGGGAGGGGGGAATTTTAAAACTTGGGAGGGAGGGAAATTTCCCCCAGACAAGGCCTAGAATAAACACTGTTTTAGCATTATATGCAAATTTAATAATAAGACTATGGCTTATATGGAATCATTTTTTTTTGATTGCTTAGGTGTGGCATAGTGCAGTGTTTCCCAAACTGTTGGTCTCGACTCAAAAGTGGGTTGCAGGGCTCAGTCTAGTGGGTCGCGGGGTAGTGCGAAATTAGATTCAAAAGTGTCATTTTCTAACCGATTCCACAATGTCACAAGCCTTGAATGCTGCAAATAGGCTTAGGTCTAAAGAAACTTCCTGCAATCTTCCATACACGGCTTGTATTAAAATGATTAGTGTTTTATCCAATTTTAGAGATGGCAAATAAATATTTATTCATATTCATTCTAACGAATATTGAGCTCCAATGAATATTAACGATTAAGACTGATTAAAACATTCGTTACTTTCTAACGATTTGCACTGCCGCTAATAGTTTCGAGACTACGAGCATTGGATTGCTTGTTGGCTGTTGCTGTTCCCGGAACTTCCCGCCGCAAACCCGCGTTATTCCGATTGGCCGCCAGAAGATGAGGAGACGTAACAACCAACGGCCAGAAGCTGTTCCAGCCCACCCCCACCCAGCTGCTAGCTGGCATGCATCTCCATTATCTACTATTATACTGGATAAATAATTAATCTAACGACTTGGCAACTAGCCAAATCTAACGATTAACGATCCAGGCTGAATTATTCATTATTCACACAGTTTAAATATAGTCAATATTAAATATAGTCAACTGCATTGCGTCCATTTAGATTACGTACTGCAAGTTTATTCTTTTGCGTGCAGCGTGTTAATAGTGTATAGATTCGATTAGTGTAAAAACTTAGATTCTGATATCTTCCAGGAGGAGTCGGTTGTCAGCAAAACTGTTCAAATGGTCATATTTTTGAATCAGAATTATAAACTGCTGCATGTGAAAGCATTCGTATAGGCCTAGGCCTATGTTTATGCTGCTTAACACCCAATTCTATGGCATTTCAGTTAAAATGACCTAACTAACAGTTGTTTGTACTTAAAAGTTTTTCTTCTTTTAAAATTATATTTGTGGGCTCCGCATGATACTTAATTAAATTTTATTGTGCCTGTTAGAATAAACCAACAACTGCATCGCAATGCTATAAACCTAGTAGCCTATTGGGCACATGTAAAACGTACTAGCGTAGCATATCTCTATTCTATATTCATTTCTATAAGGTCGCATCAGGCTTGGAGTTGCTGGAGGGGTTGGGGGAGGGGTAACCCCCCAGCTAACTTTGCAACCCTCCCAAACATCGCATTTCTGGTGCATGAAGTTTCTGTCATGCATTCCTCAACCAACCCCACCCCCTCCTACCCCACCCTCCTTTCAAATTTTACAATTCCAACAATGGGTCGCATTAAACAGCTCAAGTTCTCCCTGCACGAATGGCGAGTTGAAAAATCTTATTACATCAATGTCATCCATTAAGTCGGTGGGCAGTGGCGGCTCCACCGGGAGGGGCAGGGAGGCCCGTGCCCCCTATTTAGTGCCTGCCCCCCTGTTGGGACCTATACTTAATGCTACATACATTAAACAACAAATGGTTGGCCCCCATGATTAGAAGTTGCCACCCCAACGCTCCCCCAACTTGCCAAATCCTAGAGCCGCCACTGTCGGTGGGTGACAAAAGCCCGTCTGAATGCTAGGTGTAGTAGGTGTCAGCCAATGACGCGTGCCAACGAGCAGAGTAACGTTTAACGTTTAACGTCTAATGAATATTTTCTAATGAATATTTTCTAACGAATATTATCTAACGAATATCTGAAATGAATATATTCATAGTAACGAATATTCATTTCTAACGATATTTGCCATCTCTATCCAATTTTATTTGACAATAAGTTTGTAGGGTCGCGGCATGTTACAAAGCCGCTGAAATGGTCGCAGTTCTAAAAGATTTGGAAACCCTGGTTGCCTGTAGTACTTAAAATTAACCTTACTTCGCAATAACGCAAGGAAAGCGTATTCCGATTTCCGACCATTTTGCTCTGGAATTCCAATAACAACAGAGAATCTCCGAGCAGGCTGTTGGCCAACCTGAGGGTTAAACGATTTTGCCATACTCATAGGATTTTGAATGCGCGTAACAAAGGTATGTTCCTGACAAAATTTTAAAGAAAATAATTTTCAAGAAATTTCAATATCTATTTCTCTCCTTTTGTCTTATTTGGCAAAACATAAATAATTCTGCCTAATATGGATGCCATATTTTCATTCGAGTTGAATCAGTGCTTTTGTTTTGCCATTTATTCAAAACTCAGAAGATTCCTTTCAGCCAACGTGCCCCGGATGGCGTAGTGCCGTTTTAATATTACATGATAATATTAGGGTCGCGGCGAGTTACAAAACCGCTGAAGTGGACCGCATTTCCAAAATGTTTGTAAAACCCTGGCATAGTGAATTGATAATCGACGATTTCTTCGGTCGACAGCAGTTTCTCGGTTCAACGGACGAGGTGTCGGAGCAGATCCTGGATCTTCCGCTCCTCCAAAAAGACTCGAACGAACCGAGTAAATGTGGCCGACTGGTCGTCTCCATAACCAACAGCTATAACCTACAGGCGCTGTAGCATGTCGCCCGCAAATAATAAAACACGAAAGTCCGAATGTAACACCGCACTAGAATGTGGACTGTCTGCTACGAGTATGATAAAGTAAAAGTTTTACAGAGCTTCTGTCATTATATTCAACAATAGTGACAATCACTGCAATTTATTTAGAAAGTCATCCCGTGGACCGCCAATTAGCAACCCACGGGATGCAAGCGTCCCGCGGGTTGGCCAACGCTGTCTAAGAGAATGACGCAGGGAAACTTTTGCATAGGCCTATAATATTTCTATCAGTGGCGGTTCCAGGAATTCTTAGGGGGCTGAAAAAATGTATAGGAAGTTGGTTGGGGGGATGCAAAGTGAAGAAGAAGAAGAAGAAGAAGAAAAAGAAGAAGAAGAAGAAGAAGAAGAAGAAGAAAGAGAGAAAAGGTCTTTGTTAGTGTTTTTGCCCACTAAATATTAATAAACCTTGCCGGAAAAGGCTGACAAACAAAAAACGGCCATTCGCAGTATTTTTCAGTAGATTTTTTTATAAACTTTCCGGAAAATATGTTGACAAGCAAGAAAAACCCGGTGGGGATGTATGCATCCCCACTCCCAGTCATCAACATGGTGGAACCGCCACTGATTTCAATACTTCTACAGTATATTTCATCTATAGTTGAAAAGTGTCAACTTCATTGATTTGAGATTGTACGTTATTATGGCCTAAACCTTTTCGCCAAAGTTAGATACAACTATTCAAAGGCACATCCTGGCCGCATACGAAGACTCTCGTGATATCAATCGTGAGGTTCTTCTGTTCAGAGGTTTTGCCTATAGCTTCATAGACCTGATTTTCCTATGGGTTTTACGAAGAAAATGTATTGCATATACTGTTCTGCCGAGCATTTTGGATATCAATCAACATTTGTCAATTTCCTCCAAAACTGTTTCGACCAAATCTGTGATCGTTGCGAAGTCGTCACCTGCAATATCATAGAGTAGATTTATACCTAAAAGAATTAGTAGAATATTAAAAGTACATTTTAGTTATAAACCTCAAAACATGCGGTGCTTGACTTGTGATAGGGCCTATATATAATTGTAAATCATTATCACAAGTCAAGTGCTGATTATAAATAATCAGCACTTGATCAGTAATTATTAAATAAATAAATAAAACCTAAGTTGATGACCATATATATATATATATATATATATATATATATATATATATATATATATATATATATGCCTATCTTCTTCTTCTTCTTCTTCTTTCTTTCCTTCCGTCTTTCCCTATTGGGTTGGACGATGGGTCTGAATGAGTTCCTTCCACTTCTGTCTGTCTCTTGCTGCTCTGGTCATTTGGATGAAGTTCATTTGCATTTTATATATGCCTATACAGTACATAATTATACTACTAATGTTTTGTGATGATGTATTTACAAAATCACTGGGAAAGTTATAGACTGTCGATAGTCCTAGTCCAGATGACAGTTCTTTGGCTAGCATATGATACGCTTGAAAGAAATAGTATGTCGGCGAGCGACAGTTGGAGTGACAACTGCATTTAAGAAATCATTGAATGATGCAATTTGAGTGAGCATGAGTCCATGACGAATAAAGTTGTCGCTCAAAATATGTCACTCAAGCTATAAGCTATTCCAATGAATTATCAATCGAATTATGGCTATGCTATTCATACATGAAACTCGCACAAAAGATGTTGTATGTCGCTCCAATGATGTTAGTTCAATGCGATTTTGTCAGTTTCCATTAATTATAACCTGACCTACGCCTTCTACGCCATGCATTAATTACATTATTCAACTTCAGTGTGAATTTCAACCGCACAATAACTAATACAACGCTTTCTCTAGCTAAAAGCAGTTCCTGACTATAGTCTCGAAAACGCACGAAAGATATGCAACGAGATTTCTTGTCAAGACTTTTCTCCGAGATCCACAACAATTGTACTAGTCAATGACAAGTAACACACAAATCGATTCCGGTTTGGCGCCTTCTGGCTGCCTAGCACGTGTATGCGCGTGCCTCGAAGATCACTGTTCTTGGCGGTTTGTCGGCATCTGGCTCTTGTTTTTTAGCGCTCAATGTGCGGGCAGTGACCTTCTCGTCGTTATTCGGGTGGTCATCTGCACTTTCTCCGGGGCAGTTTTGGAGTTTTTGCATGCCGTTCGCCGTTGAGTGTCTGGACCGCCATCTTTTACCGTACGTCATTACGTCGACGTGGCCGGTAGCACTCTAGATTAGACACACGCTCGAAATGCGGCACTTGTGAATTCTATACAAGTGCCGAATCGGACTAAGTCGAACGACTGCTGCCCTAAACTTCGCCCGGAATTCCATCTCGGGTCGGATCCGCCAAGTTCGGCGATGGATTATACTCACGGAACGACCGCACCTGAGGAATTCACCGCCTAATCTTGCCATGCGGAGAGTTCCTTAGAACATATCTGCGGAATAATTTCAACATCTTCTTCAGTGCTTCGTCGACATGTCTGCGAACGTTTCTGCTGTGAAAGACCGCTGTCTATAATAGGATTCACCGCCGTTTTCGTTGAGGGTCGAATTCCTTCATTCCATCGAAACGGACTTTCAAGATTGTCATCCTACGTTCGTCATTGACATGCTAATGATGTCAAAGCCAGTGTTTTATACAGGCCTGTTAGGAGGGGAGATTCCCCCTCCCCGAAACCTCAAAATCCCCCCCAAATCCCAGCACTTACACAAATTTTGCATTGAACTGTGTCTTCTCCCCTCCAACCAAGTCGATCCCCCCGAAAGCCTCAATTCCCCCCAAAGGCCTGGAGCCTGGATAAAACACTGGTCAAAGCGCCTTTGGTGTGGACCTTCTCTTTGTTACGGCGCTATAGAAGTCGTCTTGGATAATAATAAAAATCACCAAAGCAGCCGAACCAATTTTAAAATGTCCCCTCATGTCATTCAAATACCATGCACAATTCGAACACATCTTTTCAACAAGGTTGTCTCACCTGTCGTTTGCAGTTGTCGTCGTATGATTTGTCTGATGAGGTCCTCGTTGAATCCCACTTCGTTCACCAGATGTCGTATCAAAGGCAAATCGAGACGTTGGTCGATCATGGATCCCGCTATGCTGTGCATTGCTTCGTAGCTCTGTATTCCTTAATTATGGCAGTAAATTCAATGTATTCAGCAGAATTACAGTGTAAGGCTAGAAATCAAATGTGATGATGAGTGATGTTTTTACTATCTGATGTGACAAAGTAATAATATGGTGGGTGCCTCTTTTGGAATAGTTCTCCGTAGGCCTACGATAAATACTCAAAACAGGTTTAGCAATTTGGAAGTATCAGAGGATGTTCATAACTAGCGAAACCACTCCCGATAAATTGCAATGAAACTCAAGACGCATCTTTTTAGCATTTCATATCAGAGGCTTCTGTAAAGCGCTCTTGACTATGGCCTTCGCTAGGCACAGAGCGCAATACAAATTGACATTTATAATAATAATAATAATTAGTACTAATAATTATTTAGTAGTGCAGAAAGCGGACGGCGATTATCTCTTTTTGCCTTAATGCTTGTTATGCTAGCAATACATTCGTCGGCGGGCGTTTAACTTATTTCAACCAAGGTTTCTGGCGCCCCCTCCAAGACGGCGCCTGGGGCAGCTAGCACCCTGCCCCCACCTATAGCTACGGCCCTGCCTAAACCCACAAAACATGAAACGCTGTTCTTCTAGAAGTAATTATTTAGCAGCAAATTCTTTAATGATTATCGGGAACTGTCATAAAGCTGAAAAACAGATCTCTGGACTTCCAGATCAATTGTTCTAGCGTGGACAGAATATCTTTGGATACAATCGATCACGATTTTTTTCTTTTAATGGAAGCAGAGGCGTAGCTAGGGGCAGGAGCAGATTCGTAGCGTGCACTTTTGCCGCCCATGGCCCATGACCATATCCGCCGCCCCCAGGAACAAAGGAAAGATAGTGATGGCGCGCGCCTCTTAAAAAATCTTCACAACAAATAACAAATCAGAATCCGAAAATTTGGTGACAAGCAAAAAAGGTCGTCGGAAAAATCCGTATATGAAAATCGCATGACAAGCAAAAAAGGTCGTCACTCTTAAATTTGCCTCCCCCAACTGTGTGCATTTCTCAAAATTTGCCGCTCCCCGTCGTGTGCCGCCCATGGCTAAAGCCATAATAGCACGCTACGCCTCTGGGCAGGAGGCATTTGCCCCAGGGCGCCAGATGATCAGAGGGCGCCAAAATGGAGTTCTAATAATTCAGCAATGAAGTTTTAAATAAGCGTTTTCCACAGACACCAAAAAGGTCCGAATTTAGGGCGTTAGAGACTCAAAATGTTCTGGGTAAAATTCCGGATGAGCAAAAAAAGGTCATCACCCGAATTGAGGGTTTTGGAGGCTAAAAATATTCTAAGTAAAACTCCGGATGAGCAAAAAATAAGGTCGTCGCCAGAATTTGGGGGGGGGCGAAAATTTCAAACCTTGTCCCAGGGCGCCGAATACTCTAGCTACGGCTCTGAACGAAGGTCTGGCGTAAAGGACAGAAAATGGTCAGTTTGCAATCTTGGGATAACCACCTTACGGGATTCTTATCCCTTAGGTCATCCCTCGCTCATTGTACTATGAACAACCTCTGATCAGCTAATTGGCCATCATTTTCTATGCTAAATTATAAACTTAATTATTTAGTTACTTAATTAATTTGTATTCGAGTTTTAATTTTGATTTTTTTTCTAGTATAAGCTAGTTAAGTTTCTTTAAGCGTTAAGCTCAAGCTTAAGTTTAAGCGTCTTTATGTATTTCTGTTTATGATGCTGGTCTTGAAATAGATAATGTCAATGTCAAAAAAATTTAACCGAATGGGCAGAATCAAGAATATCTGACCACTATGCATCTCTTGAAATCGTATCGCTACTTTAGCTTAAAACCTAGTTCCGAAAGAACGTTCAGCTTACTTACCGACAGAGTGTGATCTCTGCGCGTAGCCGTAGAGACCTAAAAATAAAATTGAAAGTGAAACAGAAGTTCAACATAAAGGATTAGAACGCTGCATAGTTAGAATATTTCATCTGCCGAAAAAGCGTACGATCAAGTATTAACAATGTAACAATGTTAATTCATCGTTAATTAATTAAAGAGAAAGCGATTCGGGTGTAAATATATCGAAATAAACCGAAAAGTTAGGTCTACTATTTCGTCTTCTGGGGTAAGCATAATTAGGCTAGGCCTATATTCTCGTCTTGTATCGAAATCGAATTGCGAGTAACTGTTCTGCTCATTCGATCCTAAACTTTATTTAAATCTTAAAGTATAACGTTTTACTCGTATCAGCATCGGCGACAGAGTTTTCAAACAGAGGATTTAGTCTTTAAGACTGAGTCAGAAGATTTAGCCCAGGGTCGTGACGAATGAAATGCATTGCTACTATTGGTTGAGCCGACTCAGCGCGCTGATCTGTGCAATGCACAGACCATATCAATTTCCACTCTGTGAGTGACTGGGAATCGAACCAGGTTTAAAGACGGACAGTGCTGAAGCTCTACCAAAACTGAACCGGCGAGGTAGGCCCTATGTTAGCTGTAAACACGTACAAACCTTCTATCGGTATAACTTGGAACATATATTATTTGCATTAGCGTCGCCACGGGGGAGGGGCAAATGGGGCAACTGCCCCCCAATCTGCCCCAGACCACCTACCAGATTCGCGCAAATCCGGTGAGAAAGTTTTTTGTGGAGGGGGGTGAGGGGTGGGGTGTGGGCAAGGAATCTGACACGCCAGCCCCTTTTGCCCCTCCAACCAAAAATTCCTGGCGACGCCACTGATTATTTGCTAATAATAGTGCAGCTGCCTACCTGAGTGCAGAGGAATGGCTGTGTCACTGTTCGAGCTCCTTCTCCGATAACAGGCAACCGGTAGAATGCGATGCATGTTTTCCACATCCAAATCTACGTTTTCAACTCTGAATTCAACCGAGCAGCAGCTGCAGACGACTCGATTCTTCCAGTCGCTCGAATAGTAATTCCTGTCGGCCATTCTGGAAATATTGTATAGGCTTAAGCAACCCGGTTTAGGGTTCATCCATATAGTACGTATGCCAAAACGTCATATTTTCAAATTCCGTCCCCCGTTTTCACAGCGCACGTAGACAAGTTCTCCTAAATCAACCGGTCCCCTGTCCCCTCAGTGCGTACGTACTATATGGATGGACCCTTAATAACTTACCGCGCTTAAAATTATTCCTTAATTATGTCAGAGATTTTTGAACACCAATCTGTCGCCTTATCCTTTAGCTTAGATTCAATTCCCCCGATCGTACGAATAGCGTGAGCGCCCACTACCTTTGAAATACGTAGGCTATGTAAGCTTATCTTTCACTTTGTCAGATATCACCTTATTTTAAGTCAGTAGCCAGGAAATATCGGTGCACTTGACAATACAATGTGCGATCGGTTTCTATTAGAACACTGATGTCTAAGCACGCCGAATGCGTCCTGCAGTTTGCTTTTATTGGCGTTTTTATTAAGTGCGCGCAGGGATTTTATAAACTATTTGCGATTAGTTGGCTTTACAGACAGGCGCTTTGATGGGAAACAAGATTTGACCTAAATAACTATGCGCAGAAGTCGCTTCACACGATCTAATCGAGGCTATCTAGGCTTACTCGGCGTCTGCAATCGCACACGTGACGAGTATGACAACCACTTCACGAGAAGCCCGAAAACGTAAATGACTTTCCTTTGTTCGTACATTTTGCACAAAGATCAACGGTGACTCATGACACACGTTATGCTGAAGTCCCATTGGAACGTATATACTGCAGTTTCTCCTACGCGTTGTGTTAAATTCTTCTTCTTCTCCTCCTCCTCCTCCCCCTTCTTCTTCTTCTTCTTCTTCTTCTTCTTCTTCTTCTTCTTCTTCTTCGTCTTTATTAGGATAATTATGATATTGGTCGGTTGAAATCTTAGATTAGGCTACTCACTTTCTACTAACAGTTTTATAAAGTCATGTACGTGGCTGTTCGTGGTTGAAAATTCGTGTCAGACAATCAATCAATCAACTTCTATGGTGCCACTATCATAATGCCCAGGGCATCAGCCGATGGCGCACCAAATCCAAATAGAATTAGAGCCCGGTCAATCCGGAAGATCAGTCAGAACAGCGGGGGAGCAATCTAAGGGGGATAAGCCAAGTCAAACTGGTATGTTTTAAGACCAGATCGAAAAGATGATAAATTGTTAGTTATAAGAAGTGACATTGGTAATGAATTCCAAAGCTTAGGGCCACACACTGAGAAACAACTAGTGCCAATGACTGTGCGAGAATAAGGAACAACAAATGAAAGTCCTGCCGAATACCTAGTGGATTGAGTAGTAGGTCGAGGGATAAGTCGCATCCTAGGGTAATAGGGTTCATTATATAACATGGTTTTAAATACTAAATGACAGATTTTATAATTAATTCGGTATTTGATAGGAAGCCAATGTTGGGACTGTTTAGCTGGAGTTATATGTTCGAATCGTGGAGTTTTGGATATGACTCTAACTAAGGAATTTGGTACTCTCTGGACATGTCTCAAACATCTAAAAGAACTTGTGATCCTCCATCAAAGAAGCCGCGTCTGATAACGAGCTTCCTTAACCAGCAACCACCTCTATACAGCAATTACTTGGTTTGGGCAGTACATTTCAGCGTCCCTAAATTGGGAATGACTATGATAACAATAACGCCTTATAAAGTGCGTCTTAAGAATAAGCAGCTACAGTTGTACTACTCTCCGGAGCGCTCTATAAACCCACGAGATTTTACTTACTTTCTTACTTGCTTACTTACATACATGTGAGTGTTCAAAATACTGGTACGGCAATTTAAAAACGTAATCTGATCTGTGACACATTCCTTATGCCCAGCTATGAGACACTTGAAGTAAATCGTCAATATAAATATTTACTCTGTTCCTGTCCAGAGCTTAGCGGCGTGCACCGCCTGTTATTAATAAGAAACCTATAATTATCTCTGTAGGAGGGCTTCGTTATGACTGCATTTTTTCGCCGAGATCAAAATTTATGCGTATAAAGCACGCGACCAAAACGGTTTAAAACTACGCGCTGAAGGGTCCCTAGTTACTCAAAGCAGTCGAGACACTCAAACTACGCTGAATGCTGGCGGACAGATTACGAGGATGGCAGAAGCAGGCAACAGACGACTCCGAGTCTCCGACGAGTGTGAATTGAGTCCCTGGTCATTCGTCGAGTTAACTGCGCGTGGCTTACTCTGAAGGTCCGTCAGTCCCTTCCGTTCCGTCGATACCCGAGTGACCATGGGTGTAAAACACGGGGGACGGCGGGGACGGTCCTCCCGAATAATTAGTTGGCGGGGGACAGAGTATCAATTATTCCCCCAATGTTTTGGGCTATATGGTAAAAAAATTATATCCTACACCATGATGTTATGATGCTGATGCCAGAATTACGCCAAATCCACATTCTCTCATTTCGGATGACCTTTTTTGCTTGTCAGGGTATTTGGAGAGAGAAAAATATAAAAATGTCAGGATGACCCTTTTTGCTTGTCAAGACGTATTTCATGGGCGATTTTAAGTCCCCACCATAATATGCAATATCCCCCATAATGTATCGGTATCTTGTATCTGTATCTCAGATACAATTGATCTCTATTTAGTATCTTCTGACTGCTTCAAAATACAAGATACTGCAAATCTACTGTACAAAGCGAAGAAACAGGAGTAGTTACAGTAGTTACCACAGGTCGTGAGCATGTTGAATCGAATTGTTTATTATTCAGGCTGACTCAGGCTCAACCTGTTATTTGGTTCTTACTTACGTGCCATGTAATTAATTGTCTAACTCTAAATTAAAGAGCAAATATATAGGACCTTGGTCTAAGCGTGCAGCCCACATTGCAACCGGAAGTGAATAATAAAATGGATGAGGACAGTAAAGAGAACCAAGTGTTAGATGGTATTTTTTAAAATTGTGTCTGCTGCTGGTCAACTTGAGGCAGCACGTCACAAGCGCTTGAGTGACAGCGTATTTCAGAAGCTGCTGTTACTGAAAGCAAATGCCTCCCTCATTCAGCAGACTGTGAAAGCAATTTAACACTAAAATGGTTGTTGAACACATTGATTGTTAAGGACAGGATTGGCCTTGTTTGCCATATGGCAGCTGTCTAAGTTTTAAGAAATGTCATAACTTTGGTGACATTATTCTGTTTGTGCAGACGCTCACCTTCGACTAATGAAAATATATCTTATGATGTATCTTGTATCTAGATACATTTCAAAAGTATCTGTATCGAGATACATATTGTCTAGGGTATCTTGTATCTGTATCTTAAATACATTTTAAATGCAGTATCTGTATCTGAGATACATTCAGAAAGTATTTTACCCATCACTGGAACTTATATATTTTAGTTAATTTGCTCTCGTAGTCTACGATAACCACTCTCTTTGCTGTTTCTGTTGCGTTGCTCCTTATTTGGACGTAAAAGGCCTGCAGTGGAAAACTACATGCTGGATCGTTGCGCGTTGATAATTTCATTGCGAATCTTCCCCTTTTCGTTCTGTTACTCTAACGGCTTATGATGTGCGATGAACCATTAAAGGTTTTTTATAATAGCAATAAAAGTACGCATAAATTCTTTCTAAATAGGCCTACTCTAGTGCAGGAGAATAAGTGATAGGAAACCTTCCTACGATAGTAGTAGTAGTAGTAGTAGTAATAGTAGTAGTAGTAGTAGTAGTAGTAGTAGTAGTAGTAGTAGTAGTAGTAGTAGTAGTAGTAGTAGTAGTAGTGCGGCGACCATGTGCCACAGATAGCATTATTATTATTATTATTATTATTATTATTATTATTATTATTATTATTATTATTATTATTATTATTATTAAAGATTGTTTAACTGCATAAATTTGTTAGTTAATAATTTAATCTAATTAATTAGCGTTTGTAATAATGTATTTGTACTAATTTTAAATAATAAATTAAGTTTTAATTCATGTAAACGGACAGAGTACGCGCTAGGCTAAGACGCTAAGGCTTCGGTAAAATTTTAGAATCGCCACGGCCGCCCAAAGACCGAGAGATAGGTTATAGAAACCGGCAACGATTATAGGTTCCCGGGAGAGCCTTCGGTCTTTAGCAAGTAGAGAGGTTGCCCGCCGAAGACCTCGCCTGTTTTACGGAGCCTGCACGGAGCGAGGCTTCCACTGGGAACCGTGCGTCCGGCTGTTCGACGCGTGCGACAGCGGTCTGCCGGCTGTGTAGTCGATGCGTACGCCTGAACACCGGCGCCCGGTTACCAGGGGTGATTAGCGAAGGGTTGGGCCGTAGACGGGGTCGCTTACCACCGATAGCGACGACGCCGCTGCCTAGGGTCTCTGCTCTCACGGCACTTAAGCGGACGTGGCCCTACAGTTTAAAATTCCGCCTAAAGAGCGGCGCCCGGGGAACAGGGTTCCGACGGCGATGCGCGTCGCCGGCGGCGAGGCACCTATCGCCGCGGCCGACGACGCTAGGGGGGTGAGTCCGAAGTTAAACTTTCTGACGGATAAAAAGCATAGATAGGGACATTTGGGAGCGAGCGCCCTCAAGGGCTGGTTCTAAAAATCGAAAATCTCCGAAATATGGGAATTTATGTAGCACGCGTCAATAGGCGGACGCAGGCGGCAGTTATAACTAAAGTTCGCTTGAGACGCGCCCCCAGCTGGCAGGAGCTATTGCTGCGCCGCTTAGCCGTAGAATAAGCCCCTGATCACCGCTAAGGAAAACGCTATTAGACAGGTCCCTACTTTTTCACATTGACGGCAACTACGCGAAATTACAGACAACTGACGAAAAATCCGCCTAAGTGTCCGTCAAAAAGTTTCAAAACTCTCAAAATTTCAGTCTTTGTCATGACATGTGCTTTTCGCACTATGCTCGCTTATATTGTGAGGCGATAGAGCAAAGAAAGCACAGCGATTGAAAGCGAGTATTTGGAGCCCGTTTAAAGTGCTAAAGCTTATCGTTTCATACTGACGTATTAAAGACTATTGATTGCATTTCCGTTGACGCTAGTTATTGTGGCTGCCGGACTGCGTCTAGTCACCGCGTCTTTGTCCGTGTTACCAGTGTTGCCACTGTAGCCATTGTTGTCATGGTTGCTTGCTTTATTAATAAAATAAAAATAAACCAATAGGCTAAAGGCAAGTTGTGTTCGCGTCTTTGAAAGTCGCTGGGACGCCGGAGTCTCAGCGCACTGTCCGTGAAGGTGAGCCTTGGCTGTGATGAGAATCGCCTACCTGAGGTCACGTTAGTGCCCAGGAGGCCAATTCTGAGCCAAGGGAGGAGACTGTCGTAAAGGTGCGGGGAGACAGTTTGAGTGAATCGACGGCCAGGAAAAGAGTGGACCGCCGTCCATTCAGGCACGGATAACCTCGGGTTTGGTGAAAGCGCTGATGAAGCAAACAGACGCCGCTGCCCGTCTAGAAGCGAGAGCAGAGATCACCCAGCAGGTGAGGAAGCCAAGAGACAACGCCGCCTGTCTATAAGAAAGCGGAAGACGGTTAGATTGCCGAGAATGAAGAGACGTGGGGCCAAGTCGAAGCCAGAGACCAGGAATACCTATCGAAATCGCTTAAGGCGCCGAGACCAAGCGGCGGCCAGCGATAAGAGGCATGAGTTAAAGGGTCTCTCGGACGAGGCCGGGGCCGGAACGGATAGAGAATCAGAGGAGGAAAATGAGAACCCTACGTTGAGGAGCGGCCATCCTCAGTGTGCGGCCTGCCCGGCAGCCGCGGACACCTCCTCTGATGTCGGAGAACCGGAAAGGGAAACTGACGCCGCCGATCAGGCAGAGTCGGCGGCTGATGGCGATCGGGAAACCGAGCGGGCGTTGGGGGCCGCCCGACCGCCGGCCGCGCTACGAGACCGCGAGCCGGCGGAGTCGCCACAGTAGTAGTAGTAGTAGTAGTAGTAGTAGTGGAACGGACCTCGTCCCACCAGTCGCCAGGGGGCAGGGTCCGAACGAACCCCGGTCCGCCCGCAGTCGCCAGATGGCGACGCGGCAGTATAAAAACACATGCGCGGCCATATTTGGCCTTCTTTCCCTTGGTCGGTTGGCTTGCGGCAGGAATTAGGCCGCTGGGGTGGAGATAGGAGGAGAGGGACATTTGCTACCCGCCCGTTTGGATTAAGGCTGTGTAAAAGAATATATGCTTATAGTTATCAAGTCGCTGTTCGTGTGGAATAAATAACGCGTATTGGAAACTTATTGCGTTCGTTCATGTACGTCAAATCGCCGACATACATCGAGCTTGAAGTCCTCGACCTTCTAAGGCACGAGGCCGAACCACGACGCGGGACGCTTTCGCCATCCTGGGGTGCAAAGGGGGGACGTTAACCCCCCTACCGTTTCACTGGTACCAGAACCGGGTGAGTTTTGTACGTCGGTCGATTTTGTTTTTTGGATAGTTTTCAGATTTTTGATTGCGAACGAACGGCCGTTTTCTCGAGTTTTCGAGCGCGTGCGTTCAGCCGGCGCCATTTTGTGTCTTTGTTAAGCGAGCGCGATCAAGCCGCCGCCATTTTGATTCGTGTGTTATACGAACGTGCGTGCGTGCCGACCGTTTTGCTTTGTGTTACTCGAGCACTCGAACCGCCGTGCGAGCGCCATTTTTCTTTTGCCGTTGAGCGGGCACCAGGCCAACGGGCGCAGTTGTTGGACGAAAAGCGCGCGAAATTTTAGATTTGTTGCGCGGCGCTGAATATCGAAGGACGCTTGGAAAATGGCGTCTTCGGTCGAGTATTTTCAGCGGGACAGAGTAAGTGAATGGGAGACGGGCGCCGGTAGGCCTAGAGAGGTACCGTATCGGCCGGAAATTGAGACGGCGGATTTGTATTATGATAAGCCGTTGGCACACCACGGTCCAGACAGGGACAGACGAAGTCTGCCCTTGGACAATACAATGCAACAACATCAGAGTCAGACAAACAATCGTGATTTATACAGCCCAAGAATGCGGCAGAGTTGTGATCGTTTAGACGATACTGACACCGTCGGAATGCGCTATAGAAGTTTTACGCATGAAGCCGATGCCGAGCGGCCGGACGTAGGAAGCAGTTTTTCGCAGATTAAAATTGGGACGAGAAATATTTTAGACAAAATTGTAGCAATGGTGAAAGACCAAGAGGCCAGACAAAGGTCTATAGAAGATCGTGTTGAAAGTTTAGCAGCGGCAGTAACATCTTTGTCGCGCGACAATGAAGCGCTATCTAGCGGCCAGACGACGCTTAACAACCGATCAATTTATACGCAGCGGCCGCCGGTTAAATTTGGTGATCAGAAAATACGCCGCGAATTAAACCGAAACACGCCATACAAATTTGAAACCGGAAATAGGGTTAACAGTATTAGATCTTTTCCATCTTGGCGATCAAAGTCCGGATACGAACCTAGCACTCGGCGCTGTTTCAATTGTTTATCATCTTTCCACACCGTGAAAGATTGCGTGGCCAGACGGAAACTTAATAGGAAAAATTTTGCGGCAACACGAATTAATCACAGCGCAGCCGGTCGTAATAGCAGAACTTTCGGGGGCCGAACGAATAACCACATAGCTGCCTTTCGTGAAAATGCCGGTGATGCAACGTCGTTGTACGCCGAAACTCTGATTAATAATCACCATCTTCTTTGTGCCGTCGCCTCCGGTTTTGGAAATAATATTTTACCAGCTCAGTATACTGGCGGTTTGGAAATTCGCCGTTGTAATGAAATTTTGTATACAGCGAACCGGACGCAAATTAATGTCTTGGGCGAATGCTTTATAACCGTTCGGTTTGGTAACAAGTTCGAAACGAAAATCAAATTTCTGGTTTCTGACAACATAAAGGAAGCTACACTTGGTTTAAATTTCCTGGAGAAATGTAAAATAGATTTCGGCAAAAGCGTTTTACATTGGGGCCGATTTCGGGTTAATCTGGTTGAAAGAAATAGAAGTTATGTGAGACAGATTCAAACAAACGAACCCTTCACAACGGCGTTTATGGGTTCTAAAGTGTCAGTGGAAAACTCGGCCGGCTGGCAGTACACTGACCGGCGTGACCGTTCGGACAATAAACAAATTGGCCCCGGGGAAGCCAGTGAGGCTGTAGATTTGAACAGCGGATCCGTTGGGTCAGAGGCACTCTCTGGGCTTTTTGGGTCGAGCACAGGTGAAGTGACTATAGGTAGACCATCAGAGAAAGGGGGAATTCCCACGCCTCGGCTGAAACAGGCCCCGAGCATTTATTCGGAGGTGGGAGGGGGAGCCGGGGATGACCCGCCCTCTGACATTTCATTCGAGCGCGATCTGCGGGAGGGGAGCGCCATTAAATCCCGACGCCGCCGACACCGGCAGATGGCAGTAAGAAACAGGCCTGTTTACAGAAGGCACTCAGTCGATTTACGCATTCAAACTTCTTCTGAGTCCGAATTTTGGAATTTAAAACGTCCTGTAGGCCCATTTAAATATTGTAAATTTACGGGGGATGATGAAGTTAGAGGGGGACAAGGTAGAAATTTTGGATGGAAAGAGGATATATACCAACCTAATTTGACCTAAATTCTAAGATGTAGATAGATTTCTTGAGAACTGAAACATATTTTATGTTGTAGTATGTAGCTTTAGAACATGATTTTCATTTATAGCTATTATTACTATGTTTATTATTATAATGTCACTATTATCATTATTACCGTGACATAATCGTCACGAAAATTATTATCATTATTATGTTTTATTATCATGAAAATGATTATTAGTATTACGGTGACATCATCGCTACAAACGTCGTCATTATTATAGTGCCCATTATTGCATTATGATTGAAATTATGATTATTGTGGTCTATCATCAGTATCATGATAACAGTTGTCGCCATTATCATTGCGCCCCTGGCGATTATTATTTTTATGACTTTCGTTGCAACTATTATTATTATCGTCGTCATGTTTATTAAACTATAGCAGTCAGGCCTAAATGATTAGCTTTGCAAATATTTTCAGTCAGTCATTTAAGCTGTTGAGACTATAACAGTTGTTGTCGTTTATTTTGTCGTTATTATGAGCAATATTTAATGTATATGGGGCTGGGCACAACTTGAGACAATCGGATTAAGACCTCGACCATTCAAAGGAGATGAACCCCATTCTGACGTCACTCAGACGACATGAGCACGACGAACAATGCTCAAGTCGCCGGAAATACGGCGCTGTCGACTTACCACTGTGTCACTGTCACTATCACTGCGTCCAATCCTATCGCGATTTCACGATGTCGGGTCGCCTAAAAAATGGCGGCAGTCGAACTATGATGTCACGTAAGCGACGTGAATCTACAGGTGGCGCTTGACCGCTTGGGGTCGCTGCCTAATCGACCTACTGTCGCTGACGTCACCTTCGCCGACTCCCGAGTCACTCCATGCAGTCGCGACACCATACTGTCGAGGGGGCGGAAACTTTCCACGACGCCCACAAGAGCAGACCCACTCCTCCCACCATTCTGTCGACGGCTATCGCTGAAGCCGCCGTGGATTGTCTCTATGCCTATTGGATCGAACTCCCGGGCCGCAGACGATGTCTGAGGCGCCAAGCGGCGCAATCACGAAAGACCTGGACGCTTTCAGGCCTTTGAACTCTGTTGTCCAAAACAGAGAAGGACGTCATTTATTGAGGCCTGACATAAATTTAACCCTGTTGTTTTAAGCCCATCATATGTTGTAACGATTTAAACTTCTATTTAAGTTTATGTTTTGTTTAGATTCAGTTCACTTTCGATTGTCACAGAGTGTTGGATCTATGTTTTAACTGGCTATGTAATGTTATGCATTGAGGGACAGTTTATGCATTGATGTAGGATGTAGATAGTATGTGTTTTTAGATATTTCTTTGCGCCGTGGGGACACGACGCTTGAGGGGGGTAGCTGTGGAACGGACCTCGTCCCACCAGTCGCCAGGGGGCAGGGTCCGAACGAACCCCGGTCCGCCCGCAGTCGCCAGATGGCGACGCGGCAGTATAAAAACACATGCGCGGCCATATTTGGCCTTCTTTCCCTTGGTCGGTTGGCTTGCGGCAGGAATTAGGCCGCTGGGGTGGAGATAGGAGGAGAGGGACATTTGCTACCCGCCCGTTTGGATTAAGGCTGTGTAAAAGAATATATGCTTATAGTTATCAAGTCGCTGTTCGTGTGGAATAAATAACGCGTATTGGAAACTTATTGCGTTCGTTCATGTACGTCAAATCGCCGACATACATCGAGCTTGAAGTCCTCGACCTTCTAAGGCACGAGGCCGAACCACGACGCGGGACGCTTTCGCCATCCTGGGGTGCAAAGGGGGGACGTTAACCCCCTACCGTTTCAGTAGTAGTAGTAGTAGTAGTAGTAGTAGTAGTAGTAGTAGTAGTAGTAGTAGTAGTGTGGCGAACCGGGCCTATCGAGGTTCCTACGCCTCCTAAACTCAAGATGGCTCCGCCCGATTCGGCGCACACGGGGTTATGACTCACTCTAAGGCACGTGGTCGTTCGTCCTAGCTTTTTGGCTAGAATTCAGGCTCCCTTGCTACCACCTGTACCTCGCGCACTGCACCTGTACTTCCCTTCGATGCTCCACACTCAATTCCTCTCTTATATCGTCCCTTTATCTATTCTTACCTCTCACCGTGCACCTTAACTCTATCCGTGCACTTTACTTCTCGCACCGCCCTACGCTCAGTGCCTAGCACTCACCTATCGCACCGCCTTACAACTCAGTGCCTCGCACCCACCTATCGCACCGCCCTACGCTCAGTGCCTTGCACCGCACCGCCTTATCTTCGGTGCCTTGCACTGCACCTCTCGCAATGCACCTTCGCACTGCTCCTATATCTCAGTGCCTCCGCACCTCAGCTGCCGCACCGCCCTACGCTCAGTGCCTCTTACCGCGCCAACGCACCGCCCTACGCTCAAGCACCGCACCTATAGTGCCTCCACTCAGGGTGTTCCGACCTCAGAGTGCTCTAACCTCTACGTGCTTAGCCTCAGGGTGCCTTCCTAACTGGGTGCCCGACTAAAGGTGCTCGACTAAAGGTGCTCGGGTGCCCTACTTTCAATTAGGCTGATCGCAGAACTAAAATTAGAATCGGTCCTAAAGGAGGTCACGCTCACTGCGCAAGCGTATGCAAATGTGGCCATTAGATAGTTGAATTCACGCGGTATTGTGTGAATTTAACTGAATTACTAAATAGATTTCTTAAAGTTTAATTTGTTCCGCGATAAAATTAAGTATGCCCATCAAACAATGTTGTTATGGAACATGTGCAAATGACAATAGGAAAACTGACATTTGTTTGAAAGAAGGGGTTCGTTTTATACAGTTCCCCGGCCCGTCGAGTCGTCGACTGACAGAGCAAAAGCAGAGAGGTGGGCTGTAGCATGTCGACGAGAGAACTTTACTATCGGGAACATTACCAGATGGACATACATTTGCAACAAGCACTTCTTAGATCCAACTGGGCCAACTCAGATGAATCCGGATCCTCTACAGGCCAACTCCACACATCATGCAATCCTACCTTCAAATAATATCAATTTGCATATTTTCATGGACGGGGCACAGGGCATACGTTCAGTAACTGTTAAAGTTTGATGCCTACTAGCCAAACGGAGTGGCGTCATTTGCCAAAATTGCCTAAAATTTGCAAAAATTTGTCAAAATTTGACCATAAAATTATCTCGCCCCCCCCCAGAAAAGTGTGAAATGACGCTACTGGTCAAACGTTTAACCATCCTACATGATATCACTGCAGTTTCACTCATACTCGTGGGTCGTCGCCTACTAAAAATCTCTATAACTAGTTAATTTATTCTGGCTAGGGTGAAGAGCCAACAAGAAATTTGTTTAAAAATTATAACTCAAAATTGAAATGTATTAACATTGAAATTCTCAAGATCGTCGTTTATTCTTTATTAGCATTGCTTAACTTAACATGTATGTTATTTTATATATATATATATATATATATATATGTGTGTGTGTGTGTGTGTGTGTGTGTGTATAGACAAATTAAGATGATTAAAAAAACGGCATGACCACATTTTACTTAACGCTATATTAGACATTGCCTATGCACAAGTTCATCCTTTTTCCGGTCTGCACTCTAGCCAACGTTTTAATTCAACAACTGAATTGTTTGTAACATCATTACGGCGAAGTTTTGCTCCTGGAACGTCTGATTCTAACAGCTTTATTTCGAAAAACGCGCTGCTTGCAGTGCTTGACGCCATGTCCACTAGCTCTTCGCTGTCCACATTTGCATAAACAGCTGAGCGCAGTTTGACCTATTTATTTTAATGACATGCATGACGTCACGGAATCGCTTAGGCGATCAGCCTAATTTAGATATATACGCACCTTCCTTTCTTCCACACGCCGCCTCGGTAATCGGTCCTGATCTGTGGCAGAACCGGCTATTTATACGATTTCTGCTGGCCAAGGGGAAGGGGTTACCACTCACTGACTTGCATGCGCTTCCCTTTCTTTAATGGCTCGCTGCATGCATCTGATGCTTTCTCTCTCACTACATGTGGTCATTCTATTATTATATTGGGCCTATCGGGCCTCAGCTCATTATTATTAATTACCTGCTAAATCTTACCTAGGCCTTTAGCTATTTATAAATTCGTCACAGTAGTAGTAGTAGTAGTAGTAGTAGTAGTAGTAGTAGTAGTAGTAGTAATAGTAGTAGTAGTAGTAGTAGTAGTAGTAGTAGTAGTAGTAGTAGTAGTAGTAGTAGTAGTAGTAGTAGTAGTAGTAGTAGTAACACTTAAAGTCACAGCTGAACTCTTTTTGATGTATTCCAGAATTGGCAAATCTGCCCACAAGGATCTGGTCAATACGAAAGAAGTCAGTCACATTGTGGAACATTAAGACTGTCGTGGCCAGGGACAAGTTAATCAATCCCTTTACAAAACATTTATCAAAAGATGTAGTACTTTCTGTTGAACGAGTGGTTCGTAGAATATAAAACGCCAAGAAGTGTAAAGTATATATAGATATAAAGACTTCATAATGACAAAGGCATATCAAGTATAAACGTCATAAAACTCAACAAAACAATCCATAATAAAACTGTTCGTGTAATATACTGTCAAATTTTAAGTGTTCAATCAGCTCTCATAATATTCGATTAATCCTAATCACTCCTACCTAGCTGGCAGTGACTTGTTATCTAGTGTTATCTGTTGACAAAACTGCTGACAGTGGAAGCTTTCATAAGCGCGTGTTCATTTGTAGAAAGCCTATCGTCAACGATGGGCGCCTGCTACTGATGGTCTGCAATTTGAGAGTCCAGGTTTGACCGAAAGAAATCTGCAACTTTTCGCTACTTTTTATTTGGTTCAGTTGGTTCTGTCTGATCTGTCATTGCAATGATCTGCATGAAATAATAATAGAAATAATTAATAAATGCCACGTATGAAAATTGACTTCATGCATACACGCCTACATACAACAGATTTCTGCTTTTTAACATGTCCTCACATTTAATATTTTAATATTTTTTTATTCCAAAATAGCCTACTCTCAGAAAAATTACATCAAGTGTACTGCAGTTTAGAATTTAACAAGTCGGCAGTACGAATCTATTTTCTGGAGTTACAGGATATGCTTACTAACTGGGAACTCAGACGTCAGAAGTTCAGAACCCCAAGAATTTCTGGAACCGCCACTGGTAGGGCCTACATGAACAAAATCTCCTTAATTCGAACTCCCTCCCCTATCAGTGCGTAGTACTACAGTACGTACCTAGGCCTACTATATGGATGGACCCCAAAACTCATTAAAATGTTATTTTCAGAGTTAGAAATTATTTCAATATCTAGAATAATACATTGCGCTAACCCCAATGTATTTTTGCATGTTAGATAGAATATATATTGTATTCTGTGACTCTCTTCTTCCTTTCCATTTAGTATCGCACTGTTAAACTAATAGATCGATTTGATTTGATTTGAATCAATTCTAACCTGAGAATCAGATTCGATCAACAATTCTATATCTGTCATTCCCGGAGTGCAGATTGAATCAAGGTCTGCCACAGTAAATGGCTGTTCATCGTCGCCATCCCTTGAATTCAGTAGCGGCTGAATGTCTCGATCTGCTGATTGTGCGCTTTCTCTGCAATCTGAACATGTATGCTCGCAAGTCAAACATCGATAATCAATTAGACAGATAATATAATGACACTAACACTATCAATATGTCAGTCGTCACAAAAAGGGTCGGATTAGAATCTCACCAACATTTGATTCTATGTGCAGATGATTTAAATCTTTCGCATTTCACTCTAGATAGTAACTCATAGGCCTAATCTAGTTAGGTAATTCAGAAGTGCCACAATCATAATGCATGTTGCCTCAAAGTTATATTCTTCGAGAGTTTTCTCACGAATTTGATATGGATGACATTAAGAGCATAGCATTTGAATAGGATATAATATAAGCAATTCGTTCTATTAAAAATGGTTTATTCCTTGTTTGTTTCCTGTTCAAATTTCTGCAGTCTAAAGCTACGGTTCCATTAGGGGATATGTTACCGGGACGTATTCCCGTAAGAGTCCATTGCATTGTCCCTGGACACTACGCGGTGGATCCTATGATAAAAAATAGCCACGCCTATTGTAAAGATGGCGGACGACAGGATTTTGCAAATTGTGTTGATATGCATTTTATAAGCTGCGTCTTCGATAGAAAGACGTGTCGCAAGCGTAGAAAGTTTCGTTCAGACCGTGGATGCTGCTTTGGAAAACTATTAGGCCTATTTGCGAATACATTTTAATGTCGCATAACCATTCGAGTTGAGGCAAGACCTACACTGTAACAGTCAACCTGACGATGACCTCCTAACCTGAAAGCTGATTGGTTGAGCGGAAAAGATATTCGGCTGAATTATCCGCTTGAATGTGCAAGCGCATTCGCTGCTCGAATATATCCGGGTGGTACATGTATTGTTTGTCCCAAACAATATGTTTCTGATATGTTTTTAAGTGGAGCACACGTCGTTTAATGCCAGCTTATCATTTGCGCCGATATTGTACCGGTAACTACATATGGAATATATCCTCGCAAAATATCCCATAATGGAGCCGCAGCCTTAGAGAAGTCATATTGCCATGTCCAGTGATGTGACGTCTCGAGACACTGTCTCGTCTCGAGACAGTCTCGAGACAGTATTTTCAATGTCTTGGTCTTGGTCTTGCGGGTCAGTGTCTCGGTCTTGGTCTTGGTCTCGTCATTACTGTCTTGGTCTTGCGATTCAAGACCGAGACAGTGCCGAGACAGCGAGACAGTGGGGTTTTCCACTGTGAGTAGGCCTAATAATGTTTTCTGTGGTTGATGTCTTCCGAATTATGGAGCAATAGCAGATTTTCACCGTGAGCCCTCCGGGAATAATATATATATATATATATATATATATATATATATATATATATATATATATGCCATGCGGCATAAAACTGTTTTATCTGTTTTCTTTATGTTTAAAATTACTGTCTCGGTCTTGAGCCCTAGTGTCTTGGTCTTGTTCTTGGTCTTGAGGGTTAGTGTCTTGGTCTTGGTCTTGGTCTTGCCACTTACTGTCTTGGTCACATCCCTGACCATGTCATGGCACTTCAAAACTTTCTTCATATGATCATATCTAATGGGCTACTGCATGTGTATGAATTAAAGCACAGAGGGCAATAGGGCACAGAATGAGATTATGCCTTAACAGCAGGATTATGATGTGAATCAAAGGCCAAGTAGAACATTGTCTAACGCACACAGGGCCGATCCTACTAAACCACTCTAGACCCTGTTATTATTATTATTATTATTATTATTATTATTATTATTATTATTACTACTACTACTACTACTACTACTACTACTACTACTACTACTACTACTACTACTACTATAATAATAATAATAATAATAATTCAACGAGAAATGTTTCGTATTTGCCAACAATATTATTCCGTTTGAATTTTGTAGAATTTTCTGGTTTGTTTAATGATTAAGCTTGTTTTCGCACGCGAATAAATATTAATGAATTAATCAGTGATTTGCACACTGCAAATTACATGCGAGTAATAATAGCGAATGCGTCAGTTAGATCATGTTCTACCTGAGCAGCGCCAGAAGTCGATGGACAGCAGCAGACTCCGCCACAGTCGCAGCAACAGGTGCCGACTGTACAGCAGACGACCGATGAACAAATCGCTACGATCATTTCCAAAAGCCCAATTACACAAACGGTTGACACAACTGACACGCCATGCTTCGGCTACAATGCACATCTAGTGTTTGAATATGCACGTACGCAGCTGCACTGATTAGATATTTATCAAATCTTAACTATTTAGAGTTAATAATGCGCATCATTGCATGCGTTCGATGTCAGCGCAGCAGACTTCCGGAATAGGGGACACATCGCCATTTAACGAGCAAAAAGGCTCGTTAAAAAGTTCTTGACACTTTCACCTACTACAACAATTACACGTTTGTCTTAACCCCTCCCCATTACTCAAAGATTTTGTGCAAATTCTACGACCGGTCCCAGCCAGAATAGGGGGCATGGCCCCTCGTGTCTCCCGTGGCTGCACCAATGGTCGACGTCATTCACATTTTTGTCTTAATCCTGCAAGATTTCTTCTAAATTTTATGCATGGCCTTCCATCCCGACGGTGGCGAGACGAATTTACTCAGGCCTCAATTTTGCGGATTTTGGCAATGAGAAACATTTCTTGGCATGTAAACAAGTCGCAATTAGAAATATATAAGCCTATTTCATAAATTTCTCAAAGGCTGACTTGAAAAACATTACTAATGTATAATGTGGACTATATATATAGCGCCACCTCTTATCACAGATGTTTCCCGGGTTATGTAGTAGTTCAGTAAGGAACTACTGCCTACCTTGGTCGCATAATGCGACCTAAAAATGTTTGACCTTGTCGCATAATGTGATCTAAAAATGTTTGATGTGTAGAAGTTCCTGCTTTGAGAAGAGGGATCCTGAAAATTGGTCTCTAAAATAATCTATTCAGAAATGTTAATGAATCAACCAAAATGGCCCATGACTCATGTGACCTTTGAACTCTTGACATTTGCGAAATTATGCTCAGTTCGCTTAGGATTTGCTTCATTAAATTTTCTGCTCATGAAATCACTTTTGATTAAAATGGCAGACAATCCAATAAGAAAACACTGTAAGACTAACGATAACATACCATTTTATACTGGTAATAGTCATTGTTATAGGCTATCGAGCAGTCAATGGCGAATGTGATTGCTGCATGGACCATGGGAACCTGCAAAAACTGTAGAAATAATGGATAGAACGTTGAATGTGATGACCTAAAATCAGAAAAAAACAGTAGAACGTGTTCAGCGACTTAACCTTTTAACTGGCACACTCAGAAGGAAATTGTTTTTCTTTGAAACAATGTTATATTTTTACCTCTTAGTATGAGACTAGAACAAAATAAAATAAGAAGATTTTTAAAGCCTTTTCTACATATGCCAAAACATCATGGTCCTGTACAGGAACACTGTCAACAAACGATAGCATTTTTCGCTATGTGTTCATTAACAGAAACTATTTGAAAGAGTGCTTAGTTAACTGAAACTTAGACACCAATTAGTGTTCAACAGTTGTCATTAAAGACTCAGAGTAAATGCTGCCATGCTCACATTAACCCATTAAGTCATGCATTAATGTGTTAAATTTTGATCCAATCTATTGAAACGGTATCATTGTTCAGTTAAGCTAATGTAATTTCAAGACAAGACAAAGGTTGCTTAATGGGCCTAACACCTTCAGGAGAACTTAACTCTCGCACTGATATGGGGATTGGGGAGTACTTGCCGCTCCTCGGTTTTTCCCAAATTTGTTTGAGACCTGATGAGATATTTTGAATCACATTTGGTTACCTGCAGAGGGGTTACTAAGCTACCACCATTTTACCAAAGGTACCCAGTGGTGGCTAGACTCTCTATGAATTCTCTTTTATTATTTTTTTAATTCTTAACACCCACCCCTTAATTATTTAAACCTAACACTCACACTAGCACAGAAGGGCATCAAATAGTAGCAGTTTTGGACAGTATACAGTGTTTATTCTAGCCACCTTGACATTGGGGGGAGTTTGAAATGTTTGGGGGAGAAGATTTGTCTGCCAAAAACCTTGACGAGCAAAAAAAAAGAAAAAAGTTAAAGGTTACCCTGATATAATTTTTTCTCGAATGTGGGGTGACGAGCAAAAAAAGGTCATCACATCCTTTTCTTTCAAGTGCTCTTCTACAGTATATGCTCATATCCTTCTCTTTTTCTCCTCTCCAAAACCCTCTCCAAAATAAAAATCCCCCTCTCATCACACTTTTGGGGGGAAATTTCCATCTCCCAATGCAACATATAGAAATTGGGGGGGATTTTCAAACTTAGGGGGGGGGAATCTCCCCTAAAAAGGGCCTAGAATAAACACTGACAGTATAAGCCCAGTAACAGAGCTGGAAACCGTATTTGAACTAAGAACTTCAATTTCGATATGTAAATTCAGTCATAATACAACCACAGCAAAGTATTTCTACTGTATAATACAATTGCTGCAAAGGAGTCTGCAAACAGTTTTCAAGGCATATAGTATGTGCAATAATTAATTAATGTACAGCATCCATTGCAATGTCGAACAAGACGCGATTGTCATAACCTGTGTATTTGAGGATATTCAGCAATATCTAGAGGCCCTATGTTTAATTTATTAGTGCATAAGTGCAGCGTAACTTAAATTGACTGCTTGAAATATTACAATAATAAAAGCTCTTATTATGTTTAGTGTCATTAATCATTATAAATTTTCTATAGCAAAATAGCTGCATGATTATACCATTCAGTTAGCCTTAAACGCGAAAATCTGAAATCGCAAAATATCTAAACTAGGACGGATACGACCAATGGCTGATAACTTGTACTAGGCCTATGTGAAACAGATCACCAACATGAAATATCAGTCTTGTATAACTTTGAACTCATAATCCAATGGCATATAGTTATTTAAATTTTTAAAGGCTGGGCTGAGATAAGTTGGGGTATCCACCCAGTGGCGGCTCTAGGATTTGGCAAGTGGGGGGGCCGTTGGGGGGCAACTTCTAATCATGGGGGGCCAACCATTTGTTGTTTAATGTATGTAGCATTAAGTATAAGGTCCCAACTGGGGGGGCCACTGGGGGGGCCAGGCCCTCAATAGGGGGCACGGGCCCCCCTGGCCCCCCGGTAGAGCCGCCACTGTATCCACCTCCCTTAAAGCTAAGCAGAAGACGTTATGAAAAAAGCAAGAAGCCTATTTTCGTGGTAAAAGTTTGCAATTTAATACACACGTGACATCTTCCTTTCTTTTTGTACCCACAATTCCAAATGGTCCAGTGACGACAAACTATACAAGGAAATAAGAAAGTATATATTTAAGACGAAAAGGGGCTGTCCATTAATTATGTCAACAATTTTTGGGCAATTTTTGACCCCCTCCCCCTTGTCAACAACTGTCAACTTTCAGTGATCCCCCTATAAATATGTCAAAAACTTTTGACCCCCAACTAAGATCAGTGACGGGTCTCACTAAAATGTTTTGAAGGTCATTAGGCCTATATTTGCGGCGATGACCATTTTTCCCTTTCTTTCGTTCATCAAGCACCATAATGTGGTGGTGATGACTTTTTCTTGCTTGTCAGGCTTTTTCCGTTGTAATAAATAGTATTCCATGAAATGTCTTATTTTTTATCATTTGTTAAAAAATGAAATTGTTGACGTCAACTTCTCTTGACTCCCCGCCTCTGTCAACAACTGTCAAACTTTTTCAAACCCCTCCCCCTAATTTGTTGACGTAATTAATGGACAGCCCCAAAGGAAATATAGGCCTATGCAATGATGTAGGCCTACTGTAGGCCAATATTTATCTATGTTGAACAATATCTGATCAAGTAGTGATCGCTTCAGAGTACAGTATTGAAAAATTTATTTTCTATTACGTATTTACCAAGATGCCAGCACTGATGCCACCCAACCCAACCCTTAAGTAATAGCAGCTTGCTGGAGTTGCTTGGGAGTAGCTGCTTGCTGAAAGCATTCCCATGGCAAAAGCGTTTAAGAAAATGGCTAAAATTCCAAAAACGTTTGCACTGCTCCCAATGTAATCAGTGATTTGGCCATGCGCGGCTTCATACGTTGATAAGGAAGCCGTAAATTTGTCTGGCGTTGGAGTCACCGATTGAGTCATAATGACCACAGGAACTCCGTTAGCGTTCAATGGTTGCACCGCGCGGCTCTGAACAGAGAAGTAAATGCACTGTTTGATTGACTAGTTCAAATTTATTAATTGTCAATAAAATCAGAACTTCTAAGTCTATGAGAACCTTCTCAGTCTAAGTAATATCACCGATGAATTAGAATGTGTAACAGATATTTGTGCACCTTGTGATAATCATTGATAATAGACCTCTAAGCCGAGCTGCCAAACCGCCGGACGGAAAATATTTTGTCATAGCTGTAAAACCGCCGAAAAATTACGGCTAGGCAAAGCTTTTGCCATTAGGCTAAGCCTAGTTAAAAGTGCTGGTACAGGCATAGGGAGGGAGATAGCATAGGGACCTCTATTCGGACTGAGATCAGTCGTGCGATTAGTGCAAAACCGATCACGGGAGTTGAACCACGGACCTCAAGAATGGCGGATCAGTCGCTAACCAATGCTCTACCGAGCATCGCTACAGGACCTTCCCTTATATTCATTGATCAGCATGTCACGTTCTCCGGAGGTGAGGGCTTATCTGCGCACCATGCCCAGTGAGCAATCTGAATTCCTGGAAATATTGCTCGACACGTTAAGACACCGTCGAATCCGTCGATGTATAGCCTACCAGATGTGCTTAATTTTGAACGGTTCAACATTACCTACAGCTTGGATCAGAAGAAATATCTGAGCAAGCAGCAAGTTTTTTTTTCTTCTTCTTCGTACTTAGCACAGAAGTACAGGTGAAGCAAGATGACCGAGCGAATAACGAAGTTGCAATTATTCGCAGAACACAGGCGGTGACCTAGTTGGAATTTGGAATGTAACGCTACTATAACATCGAATAGGCCTAACCGATATTTTTAGCTACCCTGAAACCTTTCAAAATATATTGTGTACGCCCAGCATCTGCCATTTCGACATGTTGTGCATATACGCATCGTCAAATACATTATGCATAATCAGCGGTCCGTGGCTGTCGCGGTTGTAGATCCATCACCCAGATCGGCAGTTTCAGTAAGACATTTCTATGGGGGTTGATGAAATTTGAGGGGAGTAGAATTGAAACGATATTGTCGTTTCGGTCCGTAGCTCATTATTCATTAGGTCACACCGTCACACCGTCCAGACCCATGCTCACTCTAAGGAATAACTCTGCGAGAGAAAAAAATAGATCATCGTGCGCATAAATAACTTGTGGCCCAAGTCCTGTGAGCACTGAGCAGTGAACAAGGTCATTTCGAACCATGCCAAACACAAATTACAACTTTGCAAGTAGGCCTACCAATTAAATTTTTAGCGCCTACAGAGTAGTACAGACAGACTTACAAACGGCATATATTGTTGCACATAACATTGTTAACAATATTAACAACTCAGAATTTGCGTGCGCAAAATTTTATGATTACCAGGGCGTGATTTGTAGGGGGTAGTGGAGAATCTTACCCCCACTGCCCAACTACATCCCCCCACTGAGATGGCTAATAACATCCCAGCCAGGGAAGTCAATCTCTCCCACTGTAACTGTGACAGGAAAATGCATTCACCGTCAGCAGAGGGAGAAACTTTTCGGCGCTTCGTAAAAGAATGAAACTTGATGTTCAGTGGTAACTGGGAACAGAATTATCTTAATCTTTGAAACAAATTTACCTGTGCTGCTGATTAAACATTTATACTTCGTCATGGCCAGACAATAAAATTGACCTGTCATTATTTGGTGACAGCTAGAGCAATAATTTACCTATAGCAGAACTGTGCAAAGTAGATCCGTCACTAGCCTTGGATCAGTTCCGACAGTACAGGAAGAACATTGTGAAAGCAATCGACAATGCATGTGCTTGCTTCAGTATTCAGCAGAATTCAAATTCTGCCTATCTCGTCAGCGGAATGTGAGTGGGGCTTCTCGTGCATGAATATAAATGATAGATACACTAGGCCCTAGTTAGAAATCAATTCGGTATTCATACACTTTCATTTCTTGGGTATGCGATGGGCTACATGCTGCCTCAGATGCACCAACTGGCAAAAAACTGACAAGACATCTGTGTCAATTCTTGCCATAGCAACTGTGTATTAGTGCTCAATGATACTTGCTTGAATTTAGTTGCAGATTTTCAATTGTTGCAACTTTCAGCTGCACTATTAGGCCTACATTTACGGTTTAAATAAATGGTGTGACAATTTATACAAATAATATTAAAAGTTAGAGCAAAGTACTGTGCATTAAACCATGCATTTCCTATGTCCCCCACTGTTCGTCATGTTCCCCCACTGCTCATCATGTCCCCTCCCCACTGCTCGCCATGTTCCCCTAATGCCCCCCCCCCCACTGCTCCGGGTTACAAATCAATCACACCCTGATGATTACCCGTGCGCAACCGAATATATATCGTTGTGGCAAAATACCAAATGTCAGGGATTCCATGTGCGCTGAGAGCGCGCAGTGCGGCTTAGACGGAACATTGGTCTAGACTCACCCGCTTCAGTAACTGTTGCAAGACGCCGCGTCTCTATAAAAACGCCCTACGTTATTCATTAATCATAATAATATTCAAAGCGAATAATTGTCAATATTGTACACGTAGAGCTTGGATTCTTCTTCTTTCGTAATCAATGAGAGGAATCTTTTCCTGAGAATGTCTTCTTACAGTTTAGACCAGGGATATTTTTACACTCCCCTAACTCCTCCCCAACCCCCAACCCCCAATTTGGGACCGATACCCCAATACCCCTCAATTTCAGCTATGGGATAACCTTTTTTGCTTGTCAGACTTTTTTGGCAGGGGACCCCCATAATTTACCGACACCCCCTCCCCAATCGATAATCCTAGAAATAGCCCTGGTTTAGACGGACGAACCCTGAATGCAATTTGTCGAATTACAATCCAACAAATATTCATCATATAGGCAGGCCCGCCGAGAGAAATTCCGGGCTCCTGTGCAGAATGGCCGGCGGCCCTCTGACAATCTTAAAAATATTTTGCTGACGACCTTTTTTGCTTGTCATTGATTTCACCGAAGTTGCAACTCTCGAAAACTAGCGATGCTTTTTTTGCTTGCCGCTCTTTTAACGCTGTTTCTTTTTCTGTGTCCTCCTCCGGTCCCAGCCCCCCTTTTTTCTCGCCGGGCCCCTCTGCTCAACATAACATTGTAACCTTTCTTTAGTGCTGTCATTGGTATTATTGTTAATTATACATATTCATCACCGGCCCGGGCGCCTTCCAGACCGCCGAGCCCCTGTGCATTTGCCCCCTGCACCCCTCTCGGCGGCCCTGATCATAGGCCCACTCGATGTTTAATTAGAGAAATGTAGGCCTATGCTTTGAGTCTGTGAAGTATTTGAGAGAAACTCTTGATCTCTGAAAGTTTGAATATATTCACATTTATGAAATCGTGTGCGATTCGTTCTGTGAAAGGAAAGAATAGGCCTATTAGATAATTTAAAGACATTATGCAAATAATAATAACAAGCCTAATGTGATTTTAAGTGGTTTAGGAGGCTAAGTAAGCCTGTGTGAAAACCACTGATGTATAGGTCTACAGTAAAGTAAGAATTAATGAGATAACAGATAACAACGAAACCGTTACAAACTCCTAGTACAGTATAAGAAGCAGAGCCGTAGCTAAGGGGGCGGGGACAAGTTGGGGGGGGGGCGGCACATTTCGCACGATAATGTTTTTATTTTTATATAGGCCTACCATATATTCCTCCGGCGTGAATAAATTCAAATGATTAAAAAAGCTCGTAACCCGAATTTAGCCCGCTACAGGTGTTAGCCTATAACTGTTCTTAATAAAACTCCCCGGATAAGCAAAAAAGGTCGTCACCCGAATTCAGGGGCGCAAATTTCAAACCTTGCCTCGGGCGCCGGATAGGGTAGGGTCTACTCAGCCTACGGCTCTGATAAGAAGGGGCCTTGTGAGTTGTGACACTATATTGAGGTTACAATTGTGCAAGCTGTGTTGAAGTTTAGGAATACACTGTAGACGTAATTAAGAGGACGAAGGACAGTGACACAGAGGGTGACAGAGGCGTAGCGAGGGGGGCAGAGGGCAGTGGCGGTTCCACCATGTTGATGACTGGGGATGCATCCTCCACCGGGGTTCCGGATGAACTTTTTTGCTTGCCAACCTATTTTCCGGTGAGTTTTTAAAACAATTTAGTGAAAACTACTGCGGATTACCTTCTCTTTTCTTGCTTGTCGACCTTTTTGCGATGTATACATTAACACTTGGTGGGAAAACACTAACAATGACCTTTTTGTCTCTTTTCTTTTTTTCTTCTTCACTTTGCATCCCCCACCAACTTCCTAAAAAAATTTCATCCCCCACCACGAATTCCTGGAACCGCCACTGCAGGGGGGCTGGGGGCATATGCCTCCGGGCGCCGAGGTGAGGAGGCGCACTTTGGATAAACAGTAAACAAGAAGAAGCAATTAATTGCGACGACGACGACCTTTCTTGCTCGTCAGGAGCATAGGGAGAGAGTTGAGGGGCGCCGAAATTAAACGCGTGTGATGACCTTTTTTGCTTTAAGGGCTCCAACAGTACGCCTTGCCTCCGAACGCCGGATACCCTCACTACGCCTCTGTAGTGACACGAGAAGAAGATCGAGTGGATCGATCGTCAAAGACGTGGCGTCAGTGGCGGCTCCACCGGGGGGGCAGGGAGGCCCGTGCCCCTATTGAGTGCCTGGCCCCCCAGTCGGGACCCTATACTTAATGCTACATAGATTAATTAAACAACAAATGGTTGGCCCCCATGATTAGAAGTTGCCACCCCCAACGGCCCCCCACTTGCCAAATCCTAGAGCCGCCACTGCGCGGCGTTATCAGATTTCGTTTGTTCTGGGCTCGTGATGAGTTGCAGCATGAGCAGAAGCAGGCTACGACTATAGACTTTCTTCAGTTTCTACACCTTTTCAAATGCAGTGGCCTTCTGTACTGTAGTCTGTTGCCTACCTTGGCTACATTATGAAATGAAGACAGTTTTCGGGACGATTTTTGTCCATCAATAAATCCGTATGAGGCTAACTATCAAATCCCGAGTTAAATCACGTCTCTTTCTGTTTCTTGATAGGCCTATAGTCTGCCTTTCTGCTCCCCACACCCACTCTGATTGATCTCCGTGGCAGTGTTTAATCTAGACTCCTTGACTCCGGGGGGGGGACTGAAAAAGCCGGGGGAACTGACACAGCCGGGGGGAATTCTGCTAGGGGCCGCTATTAGTCCATGTAGTATTCCAAAATTTCCGGGGGAAATTTTAAATTTCCGGGGGAAGGGCAATTCCCCCCGGAAACGGCCTAAATTAAACACTGCTCCGTAGGCCGTAGCTGACCTTTTCCGGCTGACCACTAAACTCTGGCTACATGCAGTTATTTCAGCTGTAGATTAAGCGCCTGTGAATAAGAAGCTACTACGTTATCTACCACCGCCACATAACGGTAACCTACCCTACATTCAGGAGATTTTACTTAGCTTACTTTTATAGGCCTACACAGTGTTTATTCTAGGCCTGTTTTGGGGGTAATTCCCTCCCAAAGTTTTAAAATTCCCCCCAAAATTTGTATATGTTGGCTTGGGGGATGGAAATCTCCCCCCAAAAGCGTGGAGAGACAAATCTTGTCCTCCCCAAACATTTCAAACTCCCCCCCCCCAATGTCAAGGTGGCTTGAATAAACACTGGGCCTACATACTTGGTCGATGCTCGATCAGAATCAAATTCGCACGTCTAAAGATAGTTTATTTGCTTCACAGTCGTGTGAAAGTCTTAAAATCGTAATTATAATATTATTGGCGCAATCAACTGTTGCAACGAATTAGAGCAGGGATCGGCATTCGGCAACCTTTTGGACAACGAGGGTCAAATTGCTGTGGCAGTGTCTGTCCGAGGGCCATGTAATTAAGTCATTTTTCGACGGGCCTCCAAAAGTTTTAGAGTTTATGTTTTTTTAGAAAGTAGTTTCTGCTGGAAAAAGATTAAAAGTTCTCAAAAATATACATATCTAGAGGGCTGTCCATTAATTACGTCAATAATTTAGGGGTGAAAAAGCTTGACACTTGACAGTTGTTGATAGGGGGGAGGGTCAAGAGGAGTTGACGTCAACAATTTTACTATTTACAAATAATCAAAAATTTAATAGGAAATTTCATGGAATACTACTTACTACAATGGAAAAAGCATGAGAAAAAAGGTCATCACCACCACATTTTGACACTCGATGAGCAAAAAATGGTAAAAATGGTCATCACCGCAAAAATAATAACCTTGTTATTGGGACCAATCATTGATCTTGGCGCGAGGGCAACAGTTTTTGACATAATTATAGGGGGTAACTGAAAGTTGACAGTGTTGACAGGCAGGCCCGCCGAGAGAAATTCCGGGCCCCTGTGCAGAATGACCGGCGGGCTCCGAAAAAAAAATTAAAATTGCTGCCGACCCTTTTTGCTTGTCATTGGTTTAACCCAATTTAACCGACACGATGTCATGTTTCAACTCTCGAAAACTAGTGATGACCTTTTTTTCTTGTCACTCTTATTCACACTCAGTAGCGTCATTTCACACTTTTCTTGGGAGCGAGATAATTTGTTGGCCAAATTTGGCCAAATTTTTGGCAATTTTTGGACCAATTTTGGTAAATGTGAAATTTTTTGACATTTTGGGGCAAATTTTGGACAATTTTGGCGATTTTTTGCACATTTCACCTTTATTTATTTACTTAATACATTATTTCTTCATTTTCCTTGGGGGCCCGCCTGCCCCTCTCCAAATGACGCCTCTGTTCACACTGTTCATTTTGATGATTTTGATGTTCTCAGGTCCGGGCCCCCTTTTACTCGCCGGGCCCCCTTTCTTTAGTGTTATTATTGGTATTATTGTTAATTATGCATATTCATCATTGGCCCGGGCCCCCTCCAGACCGCCGGACCCCTGTGCATTTGCCCCCCCCTGCCCCCTCTCGGAGGCCCTTTTCACAGAGGGGGCAAAAATTGCCCAAAAATTGTTGACATAATTGATGGACAGCCCCTATTGCGAAAAAGTGATGACCTTTTTGCCTGCCAGACGTAAAATAAGGGCGATAACCTGTTTTTACAAAAAGCTCTGGGGCCGGAGGGCCGGATTAAACTCACTGGCCGGACGGATGTGGCCCGCGAGACGTAGGTTGCCGACCTCTGAATTAGAGGAATTTCTTAGAAATGCGCTACATAATCATGGTTCATGTAGAATCCGCAATCACAACATAGCGCGTAGATTTGCGATTAAATGCTATTATTCTTTTAAATTTAATTTTATTCCTTTATTTGGAAACAGCAGTATGCATCGATAGATAAATTTGAATAAATTTGGCGGAATTTAGTGGCCAGGTGAAGTTTTTTTCATATTAAAAATGTGTGGAAGTTTATTTACTTGGTGGAAATTTCTGTGAAAGTCCCTGTGTGCGTTGGTCTGTGCGTCTGTAGTGCGCACCCGGTAGTATCCGAAGCTTTTCGATCGGTTTAGCTTGGTCGGTGTTTAGTTTAGTTTTTAAATTTATTTTTCTTATCTATGCTTTGCATCAAGTTTTGCGCATTCTGGGATGAAATAGAATTTTTCAATTCAATCGGTGTATTAGTATCAAAAGAGAAAATAATACTGTTATAGTGCAATAACAGATGAATAGCTAGAAGACATGTAATTGAGTATGCATTTTTCAAATATCAACGTTAGCGAGGATATACTAAATTGGGAGGACAGAGAAGAGAACTAACTCTAAAAATTCTGCCTTCCAATAATATGAATCCAATATAATAGATTTTGATCTAACAAAACGTATTAAAAATATAATGTTTTATTCTGTATGCTGAAATACGATGATTTATAATCGGAGAGTAACATTTAAATGAGCTTTTGTGCAGATGAATAGATGAGAGTGGGAAATGTGGTAAATGACTCCTAGTTAATAACAGTTTTATAGCCAAACTGGGATACTGATGTGCAGTTGTGAAGGAATGGGAAAAAGAAGGTCTGATGGGCTGTGTGATTGGGAATTAGGTAGATGAATATTTATTAGTGGAGGTGATGGATGCCATAACAGAAGTTTTAAATATATAAAAAGAATTTGTGTGTGTAGTTCTATATAAGGTGTTCCATGATCTGGAACCCAAAAATCTTAGATATAATTCTAGTTTGCAGGGATGTGTGTGCGTGTGTTCAATGGATAAATTAGTTAATAACATTACATGTATTCATCATCATCATAGTTTTTTTCTGCCAGCTCATTAGCGGCAATAGCTAGACACAAATATCTTTGTTTCGTGACTTTCCATAGCCTTATATATATTCCCATGCACTGGTCAGGACTTCACAGTATATTGAGGTGGCCGCAATATCCCCTTAAATTGAATATCAGCAGCCTCCCCTGCTCTCGAAGCTCTTCCGCTGTGTTTGATTTCACCATTGTCTTCAGGTACAGTTGGTCCACGGCTCCTTGTTTCATATTATTCACTGCAATCCCTGGAGGTTTCCCTGACCAGGACTTCCCCCATCTGCCACCAGGGCACGTGCCTCTATGCCTTTGCACCCCAGCGGGAGGATTGCTTGTATTATAAGAGTGAAATTGTGTACTGTGGTTGAAATATGGTCATAATTGAGTTTGTAGGAATTTTTTCTTAATTTTAGACATGACGATCATTGCTTGTACGGGTTGCATATGGGCTGCATATTGTGAATTTTAAAGTAGGTTCAGATGCTTGAAAGTAGGGCTGCGCTAACCGAGTAGTTTAAGAGTCGAGTAGGAGTCGAGTAGCTTAGCGAGTACTTGAGTACTCGCGTAAAACCGGAAATACATGATTTTTGTGTCATGGCCCTCATTTAACCAAAGCAGAATGCTAGATACAGTTACATATCAATTTTTCGGATATTCAAGCGTATTCAAGCGTAGTATAACAGAAGTTACAGAACAGAAACTATTTTGCCGGTAATAATTGTAGGCCAAATTTTAATGAAATTTTTTGGTTATTCTTTATTTATCTATTCTATTCCTTATTTAGTTATTCTATGCGAGTACTCGACTCCAAAAAAATTACTCGACTCCAATTTGGAGTCGAGTACTCGCGTTACTCGAGTTACTCGGCGCAGCCCTACTTGAAAGAGGACCTGTATGGGCTAGATGTGATTGTTGTTATTGCCTTTTTCAAAGCAGAAAGTCTATTCTTCTGTGTAGAGTATTTAATGAAGTATTGTAGATGACTTGTGGATGAGGAATACCGTATATACTCGAGATAAAGTCGATCCGAGTATAAGTCGACCCCTAGATTTTGGGTATTTGAAGGTGTCTAAAGTCATTGACCCGGGAATAAGTCGAAGTGACGTCATCGCGGCGAACCCTCTTGAGGTGATAGTGAGAGTCGGAACAATGGCGGACGCGAAGTGAGCATGTGGCGGCAGCGGCGCCATTGTTTTGATTGAAAAACTGCGTTTTAGCTTTGAACTATCGAGAAACTGAATGATTTTCACATTCCCAGATTGATTCCTGACGATTAAGAAAATTTTAAACCTGCTATTCGCTCATTCTTGACAATATAAAAATTTTAATTACCGGTAATCTTGAATTTTTTAATATTTATGTAGCGCCAATATTTAATTAATATTTTTGTGGCACCTATAAATTACCAATCTTAAAAGCGCTGATGTGAACTTTTATTTAGATGCCGTAGCGTATGTTGAAAATAATTACGCAGTTAGCTAAATTAATTACTTTCGACATGCTATGTATGGAATCTTTACCCAACAGTTAGTGCCTCGAGTATAAGTCGAGGTCAGGATATATAACCTGTGAATTGGCCTTAAATTTCTCGACTTTATCACGAATATATACGGTAGAATAGTCTCTAGCATGGAGCCTTGTAGGACTCCACAGGACAGGATTTGGATATCTGATGATGTGTTGCAGAACTAGACAGACATATTGTTATCTATATGTAAGATATGATAGAAACCAGTTAGGCATAATTCCATGGATATCCTTGTATTTGTATTTTGTGATAAGAATTCTATGATCCAGAGTGTCAAATACTTTTGATAGATCAATAGAAATGCTGGCCAGTAGTTCTTTATCATCTGTAGCAGCAGATATTTTGTCTATAAGAAAATAAGCTAACCTCATGAAACTAGAGAAACTGCAATTGAATCTTCTTCTTCTTCTTTCTTTCCTTCCGTCTTTCCCTATTGGGTTGGACGATGGGTCTGCAATTGAATAGATGAAGGTAATTTTTTAAACTTTAATTTAATATAAACAATCAGGTGTTAGGCTACATTTTCAAAGCAGTTACAGCTAACACTAAACATGGCCTAATATCCAATCATTAAACTTATTAATTAAGATGTAAAAAGTGACATTTGCCTATTGAATTTCAGCTTTTCAAATTATTGAGGTTAGCTTTCATATTGTGTGATGTGATGATTTTACTGTTATCTTATTGTGGATGTAGGTTGCAATTAATATTTGATATTGTGGATATTCTGTAGGTTGCTATCCATATTACAGTGGTGGTCATTTTTGCATGGTTCCACCCAGGGCTGCCAAGAGAAATTCCGGGCCCGGAACAAAAAAATTTGCTGACCCTTAAGAAAAATTTATCTAGTCTCAGAAAAACTTGAAAAGCAAAAAAAACGTCAATTCTCCTAAAAAACACCATGACAAGCAAAAAAAACTTATTGTCACCGGATCTGGGCTCCTGAAAACTCCATGGGCCCCCCGGTACAATGTACCGGATGCACCCCCTCTCCTCAGGCCTGGTTCCACCAGTCTTGAAATTACCAATAAGTGTTAGAGCATGTTTTGAACCTTGGAGTGATAGACATGATGGCATAGTTTTTTGTGACAAAGCCCAAAAATTGCCCCTTTTACCAATGCAGCTATTGATTTGTAATCGGAGAAGGTAATAGGCAAGTAATTTCACATAAAGTTTGAACAATGATACACCTTATGCATTACAGGGGCATATCTGGTGTCCAAGTGCATTTGCCCTATGGATGGTAATGCAATAGTATGCACTTTATAATTTTGCTGCTAGGTTGCTTTGCAGTTCAGTCCATTTTGTGCAGATATGTGGTTATAATATCTGGATTAAATTTGTTGGATATGTCTTATATGCATTAGCAGAGAGCAATTATGGTGATGATGTCTTGTACAAGAACTTGTATAAGGTTGTTAACAGTTAACCAGTTAACCGGTCCCAAGAGCAAGGACCGGTCCTTGTAATCTTTACCAGTTAACCGTAATTTCACTTTGAAGACATCAAAACGCCTTGATGTAGGCCGCAGGCTGCTGGCATAGGCACTGGAAACATCAAAGCACTTTGATGTTGCCGCAGGATGCCGGCATAGGCGCTGGCAACATCAAAGCGCTTTGATGTAACCGCAGAGGATGCCGGCTCCAACGCTGGGAGCATCAAAGCGCTTTGAAGTAGCCGCGCAGGACGCCAGCCCAAGCGCCGACAACATCAAAGCGCTTTGATGTAGGCATGACACCAGGCTGCCGCTAACGACCGATTAACCGGTCTTTTTTCGAATGGTTAGCGGTCCTTTAAAACCAGCGGTTTTAACAACTTTAAACTTGTATTTGTTCGTGAATTACTAGCGCATTTCAGTTTTCTGTGTATTCAAAATCCATGACACATGGGTAGCATCGCGTTTCAGAATATCGAACATATGATAATGTAACCCATCATTACTTTGCGCCAGCCTCACAGTAGACCACACTTTTACGTGGATATAATTTAGGAATGCATTCAGTTCACTTATTGTGTTCATTCTGAACCAAGTCTAGATTTCACAGATCCACTTGGATCTGGTCTAATCAATTCCTATCTTGCAACTTTTTTGTTTGGTGGAACTTGATATAAACAAAAAAATAAATGCCAAAGCATAAAATTTTGTGTCATAATATATTTTATTTCAGTAACCATATTGTCATTGTGAAGATCAAGTGAAAAAACAAGAAATGTCAGATATTAAGAAAATGCAAGCTAAACTGCTTTGTGCACATTTACACTAAGGTTGTTAAAACTGCTGATTTTAAAGGACCGGTTAACCGTTAGAAAAAAGACTGGTTAACTGGTCGTTAGCGACAGCCTGGTGTCATGCCTACGTCAAAGTGCTTTGATGTTGCCGGCGCCTATGCCGGCGTCTTACATGGCCTACATCAAAGCGTTTTGTTGTTACCAGTGCTCGAGTTACAGTAGCATAGTAAAAGTAGTTCCATATTTGAATGAGCGTAGGGTCCAGCGCTGATCTTTGTGTACTAGGCAAGCAGCTATGCAGGTGTCTTGCGCCATTAGTCTAGAGTAGGATGCCTTTGCTTCTGTAGACCTGTGTTTTACCTTCGTCACACAATGCCAAGTAGGCCGAATGTAGGCTGAGTGCATCCAGTTTAAAGCATACTAAACATCTAGGAATACGAGCAGTGTGAACCACTTCTCGCAATTTTCGCAATTTCTACTTAGGTACTCATAAGTGAAACCTCGTGGCAACATGAGGTTTCACTCATTCAGTGAAACCTCATCGTTTGCTTCTAATCTGATTGAAATATTTGCTTAGCATTCATCCTAATGTCTCACATTTGTTAATGCAATCATTGACTTTCCTTTTTCTTCAAATCCTGCTAATTTTGTCTTGTGATGTGGCACAGTTTGATCATTCCCTCGGATGCAACTTAAAATGGCTTTTACTGTAGTTCTTGAATACTAATACTTGCTGTGCTAAGTTGGACATTCGTCAGATTACAGTTGTAATTCAGATGATATCTGGCTTCTTCAGATGTCAAGTATTCTGTTGTCTAGAGCATGCCATCTGTACTTTTAAGGTCTTTGAGTTCTTCTTTGTGTGACAGTTGCAGTCTAGCTTTGCAGTTCTGAAAATTTGGAGCCCATGAACACTGTGTTGTTTCTGATATATTTGATCAACTAAAAGCAGACTATTATGTTAATTTGACTAGTAATATAGTAAAGTCCTTCCCGAGCTCTCAAGGCTCATAGGGTGGCGCTGATCTCTGTTACCAAGGCCCCCAGCCAATTGACTGGTGCAAGTTACATGATATGAGGCCAGTGTTCTCATGCAATGGGCCTGTTTACTCCACAGATTAATCCACTACTTGTTTGCCATCACCATCTGGCGAAAGAAGGCTGAGTGGACCTTAGGGCTCCTGCGGGTCTCGAACCCGCGACCTTCTGCTCCATTATCCATAGTTGTTACCACTCTGCTAACTTCCTGCCCTTTGGATTAGCATGAGCCTTAAATAGATCCTGTCAGATTAGTTTATTGATTGCTTGACAGTTAACTGTGATCCTATTATCTGCTCTACAATCTACATATTCACTTCCTGGAAGTTATGCCTGATAAGTTTGCCTGTTCTTTGCCCTCCCTTTTATTTTGCCACTGTTATCAAACCTATCTTCTGTAATTAGAATTTACAATATGGATGTTTCAGCTTGCCTTGCAATTTAAAAGTCAGCGTAAGAACAAGCATGTCAGGAAAAAGATAAATTTATAGCAAGCGTCAACTGTTATGTTTGCACTAAACAGAATATAATTATTATACATTAATTACTGTATAGTGAAAATGTGTTGTTAAGATCCTCTTGTGATGACTCTTGAGCCTATAGCCCCATAATGTTGCAAACTTGCATTGAGACCCACATTTGCATTTTGAAAAGTTGCAGTGAAATGGCATTTGCCTTTGCGTGTCTTTAGGGCACGTTGAAATGAAATTACAGGCTATCGAGCTGTTGACATTTTTAAAATGTAAAAGGTGAAAAGTTATTGAATCAGGGCCGTTTTAAGGTCATTGGCATGGTAGGCACACGCCTTGGGCCAAGCGATTATATGAGGGCCCCGGCGGTGTGAAAAAAGTTTGTTTACAAAAAGGTCATTACCTGTTTTGTTGCGTAAAAGTCAAATGAGCAAAAAGATCATCACCGCTTTTTTGCTGATAGTTTTTACAAAATGCCTAAGGCCCCCAAACTTCTTAAAACGGCACTGTTTTGAATACTATGGTTAATAGATATAATTACTTTAATTGACGTATGTCACCCATTTGTTTTATAATAATAATTTATTTATTGATGTATGTCACCCATTTGTTTTATAATAATAATTTATTTATTGATGTATGTCACCAATCGTACTCAGACCAGCGAGATTCTGTCAATTCTCTGGAGACGTGTGTACGCCTGAAAAACCGCCCAGATCAATTGTGCCCCTTCATTTCCGCCCACCATTAATTCCTGCCCATCATTACCGCCCATACATGACATGGCATGTTACCATGTAAACAGGGCCCCCGAGAGGGGCAGGGGGCAAATGCACAGGGGCCCGGCGGCCTGCAGGGGGCCTGGGCTGGTGATGATGATGATGATGTATTAACAATAGCCTGAGCCCTGAAAAAGAATGACAAGCAAAGGAAAAGGCCATCTTCGTCATGAGCACAGGGGCCCGGCCCGATCATGTATTAACTAACATCCTGAAAAAGACCGACAAGCAGAAAAAGGTCATCAACAGTTTTTCACACTTGTTAGGGGCCCGTGACTACCTTTTGCACAGGGGTCTGGAAATTCTCTCGGCATCCCTGCATGAAAATATCTATAAAGATAAACTAAATGCAAACTATTATGTTAACTGGATGTGCATTACAACCACAATTAAAGCGTGGCTAAAAAATTATTCGCGCGATTAACGCCGTTTAAAAAATTATAGCATTTACAGCTCTAGTTTTGAACTTTGCACAAGCCATTGCATATGTGGTCAGTTTTTGTTTATTGAAAAGATATTTTTGTTTTATTTACCTTCTGTCAAGATTATGCTACTTTATTATATGTAAGGAAAATTAGTGTGATTTTTATATTCAATGCTGTCAACATGTTTCAGACTGTAGCATGAAATAAATTTGACATTAGCGGCTAAATGTAACTTGTTCGACTTTATTATTATTGTTTTGAATGTATGAGGCTTTTATGAACAACTTGATCTCATCATCTTTGGACTTACGCAGTCAAAGTAATATTGAAATGCCGGATATTTTTGTAGTTTAAGCATCAGTTTGAGTAGAAAATTTTGTGAACCTGACACAGATAGGATTTATGTATAATTGGTCCCTTGATTGTTACGTTGTTTTAAAATATAGTTTTTTCCAAGATTTCTGTTGGTTTTGTATCATCACATCTTGCTGTAGAGTTTTTAAAACTGAATATTTGTCAAATCAAGACCACTGAGAGAAATTCTGGTCCCCTGGGCAAAATAGTGGTGGAGGGGCCTAGAAAGTCTAAAAGCTGGTGATGACCTTTTTTGTTTGTCAGCAAGAGAGCAAGAGCAAGGAGTCCCTTTGATGGGCCCCTATCTGACCTGCCTTTCAACCTGTATATAGAGTTAGTAACTCTAACTCAGGGCCTGTTCTAACGTGCAGTGACACAAAATGTGCAGTGATAGAATGAAAATGCGCAGCGGTAAAATGCAATTTTTCTTAAAACAAGCCCTGCAGTCTAACATAGCCTACCCAGGCCCCCTACAGATCTCGGGCCTCTGGGCATTTGCCCCTGCCCCCCCTCTCGGTGGCCCTGTGTCAAATATGGAATACAGAAGAATTAGTTTCTGAGAATGTACATGCTGTTGCGGTTCTGACGCTTGAGCGCGGTTCTGACGCTTGAGCGGAGACTCTGCCTGTTGTCTCTGCCTGTCACAATTGTCTCTGACTAAAACTGGTAATTTTAATATTTGTCTTCACTGACACTTCAGCCTCCCTTGTGCAAGGGCTCTGGCTTGTTATCATGCCAGATGAAATCAAACCAGGTCATAGCTCTGCATGGTCTAGATTGCATGTGTAGCACACACGGTCTGCTATTCACATCCTGTTCTGTTTTGGGTAGGTTTTGAATATTATACTGTGTTGGTAATGCTGTGTTCAGGTTATTTGCTTTTGTCTCGGATATTATAGTAGATGACATGATTAGTATATTACGTTGTTTCATATGTTATCTGCAGATGTTAGACACATTATTACTATATTGATGCATGTGATGTGTTAATGCAACCAGTGAAATATGGAAGCTTGAATGGAATAGTTTACTGGATAACCCTAGATCGTAGTGTTCACAATACATGAGGGCACACCGTTTAAGCCAGGGATGGGCAAACTACAGCCTGCCATTTTATGTGGCCCTCCAGCATGTTCTAAAATCATGTAATATTTTTGGAAAGCTTCCAAAGAAAGTTTTGTTACTTAATGGAGGCAAATATATTTAATAGTAAGAACATATATATCAGGCTCCACTGACTGACTTTCTTGCTTTGGCCTGTGACCTAATTATGGCCTGTGACCTGATTAAGACCGGGCACTGGTGATTATGTATGGCACTGAAATCATCTATGAGATTTTAGGAGATATCCCTAAATTCCTCATAAACGAGGTAATAATAGAGACAATAAAAGAAATGAAAAACAACAAGGCTGTAGGAGTGGATGAAATACTTGAATACCTGTGAGAAGGAGCAGCAAAAGAATTAATAGAGATATGCCAAGAGATTTATAAGACTGGGGAATGGCCAAAACCCAAAAGACTTCAAGAAAACCATAATGATGCCTACAGAAAAGAAAGCAAATGCAAGTGACTGTAAGGACTTTCAAAACAATAAGCCTCATTTGCCATGCATCAAAGATCATGTTAAAGGTGCTGAGGAAACGAATAGAGGCAAAAGCAGAGGCTTTAGATCATCTGGCAGATGATCAATTTGGATTCTGGAGAGGAAAAGGCACGAAAGATGCCGTCGGTGTGATGAGAGTCATAGGTGAGAGAAGCATTGAATGCAGGAAAGATGTGTGTGCATGTTTCGTGGACAATGAAAAGGCATTTGATCGAAATGCGGTCAGAGCCGTAGCTAGAGTATTTGGTATTCGTGCTCCAACTAAGTGCTTCTATTTTGGAGTGTATAGCCAGTCTCTACTTGTGATGATCAGCATTGCATGTTGTATTAACTGGGATGTGACATATTTTTAAAACTTTCGAGTGGCAAAGTTATCTGAACACGTGAACATTAGCGTCGCCACGGGGGAGCATATGGGGCAACTGCCCCCCAACCTGCCCCAGACCACCTACCAGATTCGTGCAAATCTGGTGAGAAAGTTTTCTGTGGAGGGGTAAGGAATCGTACACACTAGCCCCTTTTGGCTCCACCCCCTCCAACCAGAAATTCCTGGCGACGCCACTGCACGTGAATAGCTGACTAGGTAAATTTTATAAGAATGTTTGATTATTTTGTTCAGTATGATGACAAACAAATTGAAAGGCCTGGTGAGCAAAAACAAACGAAGGTTTCAGGAGGATGGATTTGATCTTGATTTGACCTGTATCCTTTCTGTTTTATTTTCTGCCAAATGCACCATCTTATCATGAAGATTTGTATATTTTGTTGTGGACTCAATCTGCATCTTAAGTGATTGATTGAAGATTGAATGAGCACTACTGGTACAGTGGTGATTTATAATTATTATGTTTACATCTTTTTCATTAGTTATCATCTGAAAAGCTATATAAAACACTTTCTTATGGAGGTTTTTTGAACTTTGATGCAATTAAGGCATTGGGACATTATGAATTGCAATCTCAGACCTCTAAGCAACCTCATGACATAATAAGTCACAGTATTTCTTCACAATGACCTCTCAATATTTCTCAATATTTTCCATAATTCCATAAACAACGATAGATTCTTTAAAATACTTTATTTAAAAACTCAAGAACGTATGTGCAACCTTCTCAAAGTACAGAAGACCACTGACTGACCTTTCCCTCTAGTATAACTATGTAAGACCCAATTTATATTTTACTTAAGCCCTAACCCAAGCTTATTTATGAATGCCAAGAGAAACATCCTGACAATTTCTGTAATGAATTTTGTCGCTGGTTTTTATTTATCAAAGAATATTTACGAGCATTTTAGTTGAAAGGAAACTGAAATTAATGTCACTTGGCTTTGTTTGTAGTTATTAGTCCAATTGCACAAATGTTATTGAACTGATAGTTTTATTGATGTAGTTTTATAATTTTGTTGATTGTGTTTAGAGACTGAGACTTGATGTGGAGTGGTTTATCGTTATTTACTTTTGTTGCTGTGTATGTATTTCTAAATAATTTTCTTGACTTTTGCATCAGATATAAAACCAAATATTATTGCAATGGGGTTTCCTGCAGACAATCTTGAAGGAGTTTATAGAAATCACATTGATGATGTTTTAAGGTAACTGTATAGATTTAATTGGAGAGTGACTTGCCCGATTTGACTGTCTTCAATCTTTTTCCAGCTCTTTTAATTGACAACTATATTTATTTGTCTCTCGTGTTTCACTTTTGAATTTTTAATTTGCATTCATCTTAAATCCACAGTTATTTTTCCTCTGTTAATTTATTAGAAATTATTTTTTATGCATACTCTATTGTGTGTGAAAATGAGTTGGGTTTTGAAATTTCTATCTCTTTAAAAGGTTTCTTGATATGAAGCATAAGGACCATTACAAGATCTACAATCTGTTAGTACAAACTACTAACTCTACTTGTTACAAAATAATGCTATCATACACTAAGAATATTTAGGGTATATATATATGCTTGGATTATTTCCAAGTGTAGATAAATTTTGTATTAAATGTGGCCCATTTAATGATAATTTTGAACCATTTAAAAATTATTTTTGGCTGCTTGATATTGAAATCAAATATAATAGTGGTAAAATGTCTTGATAATAATAATTTTAATAATAATAATAATAATAAATAATAATAATAATAATGCCTACTCATTAGCATGTGCTTTTCATGTGCAGCATTTATCAGGTTCTAGTATTGCCTATTCATTTGTTGATTTATTTAAAAATTTGATATCAGTGATATGAATTCATTTTGATTTCAGTTTGCTTTTGTTAAATTTTTGCTGTCTTGCTTTAGCTGCTCAGAACGTGAATATAATCCGAGTAAATTCCACGGTCCTGTGAAAAAATATCCATTTGATGACCACAGTCCACCAAGTATCGAACTGATACAAAGTTTCTGTGACGATGTTAGTCTATGGTTGAGCATAGACAAAGACAACGTTGCTGTGATTCACTGCAAAGCTGGAAAGGTAAATCTGAAGATGGTTTCGTTTATCTATTCCTTAACTGATGAACTTTGTGGCAGTTCTGATTGCAATGTTTGTATTGCTTGTTGTTTGTCATATTTGCATTGGTGCTTTTGTTTATTGCGTAGATCAGTTGAAGATTTTTAAGTTTTCTTAAATTCGTTTCCAAAATCTTCTTGTTACTACTGATTTGCTTCAACTGTGAAGAGTGCCTTGTGGTCTGTCATGGTTATTTTTTATTGTGTTTAAAATCCATTTAAAACCTGAAGTTATCATTATTATATCGTCTGTGTAAAATGTATCTGATAGCTCTGCTTGTTATATAGGGTCGGACAGGAGTCATGATATGTTCATACTTAATACAGAGTCAATATTTAAAGACTGCAGAAGAAGCATTACAATTCTACAGTGAAACGAGAACAATGGATCACAAAGTCAGTTACTATTTCTTTATCAAATTTCTATTATTATTATTATTGTTGTTGTTGTTTTAGTTGTTATTATGCAAATAAAATTGTTAGCATTAAACTAATATTTTCATCTTCTTTATCACATATTTATACTCCATATGTCAAAGCTCTTCATCTCATGTTTCTAATGAGAATGTGCCAAATTATTTTCTCTTTACTTAGCAAGCAATGCCTATTGATGTTGATGCAACCGATATCCTTAAGCAGTGTTATGATGTGCTAGAATCTGTGATAACCGATTTTTATTTGATTTTGTTGACCTACTTCACTACTCCTATATATTTGATTTTCCCCCCTCATTTTTATAAGTCTTTTATCCTTTGTGTACTGAAAAAGTTTTTCTAATTTTCTAACTTTTTCATTATTTACTATTTACCGATGATTCTAATCTTGTAGACAGCCACACCAATATAAATGAACTAATTAAACAAATAAATGAAGAATTAGCAAAAATATCACTCTGGTTTCAAATTAATAAATTAATACTAAATACTGAGAAATCCGATTATAATAATCTTTATTCGTGACAAGCACAGCATCAAAAAAATTAGTACACAAGGAAAAACGCAAATCAACTGAACAAAAACCAAATAAAATCAAACTAATAGTAAACTAATAATCTAAGCACAAACTTACACAGTACAGCCATTAGCACTGCCCATCCAGCCATATATTATCTTCCACCCAAAGCATAAAATACTACCTAATATTATAAATGAAATTTCAATAAACGGTAGCAAAATTATCGGTATACAAAAAGAATATACCAAATTTCTTAGTATTACTATTGATCAAAATTTAAACTGGAAAGAATGTACTAAAGTAATTACAAATAAGATATCAAAAAATTTAAATATCATTAGATATATGATATATCATGAATTATGTTAATAAAAAGTGTTACTTAACCTTTACTTTACTATGGTTCATCCATATTTAACATACTGCAACATTGTATGGAGCTACAATTATAAATGTTTAACAGACAAACTTCAAATGATACAAAACAAAGCAGTTAGATTAAACTCAACCTCAACCAATTATACCAATTCTTCTGATCTATATAAGACACTTAACATTTTGAATATTGCAAACACACATAAACAGCAAACGTCAATATTTATGTATAAATACACAAATAAACTATTACCTGAGATATTTTATAAATTGGAATATTTTATTAATAGTACTAACATACATGATTACCACACAAGAAATAGTAAAAACTATGCTATTCCCGATGCACTTACAGACACAAGATTATTCACTATAAAAATTTTGGGCCTCGCATATCATGTGGAACTTACTCACCAATAAACTAACAAAAATACGTAATCTTAATGAATTTAAACGAAATTTAAAGCAATTCATTCTACATAATCCCACTTAACAAGAGGATAATTAACCATATAAATTAAATTAGGAAATTCACTCTACTCTCATCTATTCATTTCTGTAACTTTAACCTAGTATGCCTACAGCCTTACCTCTGGACAACCATCTTATAAATTAATTATTTTATGATACCGTTTTACGGGAACCATGTTCCCTTTGGTATATATTTAATTACTCAATTACACTCTAATATCAAACACATTCAATAAACACCCTGATTAATCTGTCATAAAATAATTCAATGGACTAATTATTATCTCATTGTACTTGGCGCTGTGCGATCGGTTCCCGTCAGAACACCGAAGTTAAGCAACGTCGAGCGCGGTTAGTACTTGGATGGGTGACCATCCCGGATTCTAGCCGTGGTGCCGGCGGCCAACCAAGCCGTTCATCGCTTAGGCATCGATAAATTGGTAGCAGCGTTAAGCTGCGAAGGGTAAAACGTGGATCTAGAGAAAGTAATGGCAACCTACTCTAGATTAATGGCGCAAGCCACCTGCGTTGCTGCTTGCCTAGTAACCGGAGATCAGCACCGGCCCCAACACTCGAAAATCGAGTATGGGACTACCTTTACCTTTTTTACTTATGGAAAATATATCTTTGTAGTCTAGACGCTTGGATTTATATAATAATTATTGCATTATAAGTAGTGAGGCAAGTTTGATAATTCTTAATTTTTATTATGAAGCTATCTGATAAGTAATTATTTTGTGGATGTTATCTAACTTCTGTCAGTTGTCACTTATACATGTATGCCTTAACATTTTCAGCAAAGTTTTGCTGTTTATGTTTTAATGATGTACAGTACAATAATGTGTTTTGTGTTTGTGTTTGAATTTGAAATAAACTGTTTGTTTAAAAAAACTGTAAACTGGTTTCAAGCTTAAATTTATTAAGGCTTATTGAGTATGTTGTCTTTAACTGCCTAAGTTTGCATATTCGTCATTGCATTTTTTATTGCCAGGTCATTCAACATACTGTACATTTCATCCTACTCACAGTTACATTTTTCCTCAATTGTTATTCTCCTATATACTGTAAATAAACAATACTGTAAATTGGTGTTATTATTTATGTATGTCCTAGTGGTTTGTTGTCACCCAATTTGTTATGCATCAATGACCTCAAGGTCATGTGGCATTGGTGTTTTTTTACCTGAAAGTGACAGATATGTGAAAAATGCGATTTGGCTAATCGCTTGGCTTTCTGAAACTACCAAATCAATTGTGAACTTTTTTATATGCCTTTGTGGTCAATCAGCTCTATATCATAGATCATGTTTAGATTTAGTTTATATTTGAAAATCTTAAGCTTAAATGCTTGTATAGAACTGAATGATATTTTTCAAATTAATGAAAATATGAAGAAATGCATGGTTCACATTCATCAGTGTTATGACATCTATTTCTGTATTCATGTTGCTAATCTAGGATGTTCATGTTACTCTTCTAGGGTGTCACCATTCCGAGTCAGCAAAGATATGTTTACTATTACAGCAAACTAATCAATGAAAAGCTTCAGTATAAACGAGTGCCTCTGATTCTTCATGCGATACGGCTTGAGAATATTCCCACATTTGCCAGTGGTGTTTGCAGTTAGTATAAGTAAAGTTTTTATTTTTGTTATTCAACAATGTTTTTTTATGCACTGGGTTTTGTTTAATGGAAGAATTTATGTAACTCCTTGATTTAAGAATTATTCAGACTGTGCTTGGCTGAGATGCTAGCATAAGAAAGAGAAGAGAAATTCATTGCAGATGAAACTGGAAAGAGTGACGTGCCTAGTAATGCAATTTTAGTATGAAATTAATTGTTGAATTTGTTTGACCAACATGAATAGATTTTCAATGGGACCCTTTTCAATCTCATTATATATATATATGTCATAATTCTAGGATGCAGTTGGACCTTTGAGTATTCTAAAAGTTCTGATTAGTTGCCAGCATGTTTATTACATTGCCTGTAAATGTGAAAGTTCTACTTTCATAACACGTTGGCCACCCTGACATAGGTCATGCAGTCCATTTAAGACCCTGGATGTGTGGTGTCTGTCCTTTTGTTTTTAGCGTTAAATGGTCCATTTGACATCTGGGGGATTTGTGGCCTACCATGTCACTAGAGATTTTATTGGGTTTCAAGTATGATCAGAATTACAAAATTGTGGGCAGACTTCCATGGTGCAGCACTTTAGAATTGCATATTTCTTATAGCTCATATAACTTGAGTTGAAATTTGACAGATCTCTTCATAATTTGACACGCCTTTCATCTTTCTTACTTGCTAAGTGAATTGAACGAGATTATATAGGAAAGAATTTGTCATGCAAATGTGATGAGTTTACTTCAGGTTATGATTTCATGAGTAATATGAAAGATATTATATCAGGTGTGTCATTGCTGGAAAGGGAAAGATAACACATCATTAAAATATAGAAAAGACAGTCTTTTAAAGATCTAGCATACAACCCCTTATATTTTTTCACCTGCAATCACACTGCCACAGTCACAGACATATTTCATGACTAATAAAATGAACTGAAGCAAAATTGAAGTTTGGGACACGGTAGAAGATGAGCTGAATCCTTGGGGGGCATTGCTCCGCAATAACCGCTAAAAGTTTGAACAGTCCGCTCGACAATGACATGCCAGACGACCTCAACCGATCGACGGGACCGAAACGTTGCCCGACGCGTAGTGTCAGACCCGAAACCCCATTAAATCCACCAAAAGACGAGAAAACTATCAGTAGGTGACATGACCTGCGAGCGCTGAAGAAGCACCCCCTAGCGATATATTGAGTATATTGCTTGAATGAGCTATTTGCTGTTTATTAGGTCCTTGTTTTGTGATATGTAACCCAAAAGTCAAACATTACACATCAGAAGTATTTGATAAAGCAAAAAAAGGTGACACAGTTTTGCTCATGAAACTGGATAAAGACCAGCGGCCTCCCGTTGTCTTTGCTGATGTCTTGATCGAGTTCTTCAATAAGCCAAAGAGAATGAAGAAGGTATTTATTAAATGGCAGGTGATCAATGATCGTTTAACATGTGATTTTGACACATCAGGATATCTCTGTTATATTATTTAAGACAATTTATATAGCCCTATAACAAGGCCTAAGCCTAAATCAAGAGTGCTTCACAACATAAGGAATTCTGGAATTTTTCTACGTAATCTTAAGACTTACTTATTCACCATGAGGTATACGTAGTTTTGTAAAGCGCTCTTGACTTTGGCCACTTTTGCCATGCTTATTGCGCTATAGAAATTGTCCGGCTAATAATAATAATAATAAGGTTAGCAGTCAAACGACGCATTGAACAAGTGTGTCTTAAGATTCTTAACCCGTTGCAGGGGGATTTAATTTTTTCAAGTCGTCCCCAATCGGGGTATTTAATTTGGGGGAAAGACGTTCATGTGAAATTGTGAACATACAAGTTTTAAACTTACTATATAGTAATATAGGGCTATATAGAAGCTAGAAAGATGCAGTTTGCACCATTACTTAGCATTTTTATTGCTCTTTCGAACCATCCGTGCCAAAGAAGAAAATTTTGGGGGTAGGGTCCACCCTACAGCCCAAAATAGGACCTCTCCCCAACATTTTGGTCAAATTTTGTTCCAAGCCTCATAGCAAAATTTTTTCCGCGGTAACCCCCAAACTGTGAGCAAGAGAGTTATAAAGGAGTGTAATTGGAACAGAATAATGCAAAAATTTTGAAGATTGGACAAAATTTGGGGCAGTTATGATTTTTCAAACAATATTACTCATTGCTCGAAGAAATGACAATTTTGCGAACAGATTTTCAATCTGAAAAACCGAACAACTGAGTATACTTCAGGCTATATAGAAGCTAGAAAGATGCGGGTTGCACTGTTGTTTAGCATTTTTATTGCTCTTTCGAACCATCCATGCCAAAAAAGAAATTTTGGGGGTAGGTCCACCCTACAGCCGAAAATCGGAACCCTCCCCCCAAAAAAATTTCAAAGTGCAATAGCAAAAAATTTTCAGTGGTGACCTCCCAACTGTGAGCGAGAAAGTTTTAGGGCATTGTAAGTGGAACATAATAGTGCAAAAATTTTGAAGATCGGGCCAAAATTGGCTGAGTTATGGCGGAGTTATGATTTTTCAAACCTCAGACTTGAGTCTTTTTCGAGGCATTTCAATGCAAAATTCCAGTATTTGGACGATCAATGGCGTTTTCTTGCTTATAATAGTCAACAACAGCGAAGAAAGTGCTGCCATCTATCGAATGGATAGTAAACTAAATCGAAAAGTTACTCCCGGAGTCCCGGGGCGGTTTAAAACTGCAATGTCCGATCCTTATGTGGCGCACCGTTTATAGACGGTGTTACACTTTGGGATATGATTTTCGGGCGCCGTTTTAAGACGGCATTGCCCGGGAACGGGTTAACGAACTGTTTGTCAGTTGTCGAGTTAGTGACAAAGTCTGGAAGGGCATTCCATAAGATTGGATTGCCTCGGGTGACCGATCTTTCTCCTAGCATCTTCGTTTTTGACGGAGGTGGAATAGTCGGAGACCCGGCCATTAGAGCAAAACTGCCGACTGGTGTAGTATGGCGCTGTAATAGTGAAACCAGATATTCGGGACAGGAGCAATCATTGAGTGCTCTCTATACGTGATCAGACATCTCTTATAGACGATGTGTTCCGGGACTCGCAACCAGTACAGTTATATAAGTGTGCACGCGCATGTGTATGTGCTTCTGTTTTTGTTTATTACCTTCGGTCAAAACAAGTATTGCTGCAATCATTCTAATGTCGATAGCATTGCCGATGAATTGTCAATCTTTTACTATAGAGATGTTGTGGCAGAACCGACAAGGATTGGCATGACTAGTTTTCGTTTTGGTTAAATGAGTGCAGGAAGTTGAGTGCTTATGTAGCCAACATTGATTCGATTGCTGGTTTAGCTTGAATTAACCAGAGGATGATGTAAACGGTGGTAAATAATTTTAGTGATGATTTTATCCTAGGTTTCATTGCACTTTATGCAATATCACTGGTCTTATGGTGTCATTTTTTCGACATCACAGTTTTTGCGTCAATTTTTCTATATAATTATTATTGTTTTGATCAATTGTAATTAAACTTTTCATCATTTTGCACTCCGTGATCATGATTGCAATGTAGAGCAAAACAATTTCTTGTTGCAGACTTTTACACCCCCTTTTAACGTTAGAAGAAGGATCTAAGGTTATGGTATTGACTGCTTTTATTCGAAAATTGAGGACAGTTGATTGGTATTTACTTACAGGAAAAGATGTTTCACTTTTGGTTCAACACGTTTTTTGTGGTCGACGAGGAAACCGTCGACCTTAACACTGAACTTGCAAGAGAGCAGCATGCGATGGGCAGCTCATCGAATGGCAGAAGACTGTTTTCTAAGGGTCTTACTATGCCCACCGGTCATCATCATCATAGTGTAGTGCCTCCAATCCACAAAGTAGTTCAGCAGCAGAATTCGTCGAATCTAAGCAATCACCAGGCGCAGTTGAAACATGAACTCCAGACCGAATTATTGTCAGTGATTAAACGTTCACCGCCATCCGAGTCTTTATCCTTTAAAGAAAGCGGAAGTGCAGAATTGGTGGACAACCTCAGTCACCCATCGCCGAAGGTTTTAACGTGGCCTCTGTCGACGTCCGGTACCCGTTATCTGGGGGAGGATGTTTCAGCTGTTGCAGCGAAGCATATGCCGCCCCCTTCGCCTTCAAGAGTCACCTACAAAACGCTTACGTTGACAAAGAGCGATTTGGACAAAGTGAATAAGGATAAACAGCACAGGGTGTGTCCTGCGGATTTTTCCGTAAGTAATATTTGCTCTTTTGGATGTTTCAGTTATGTGTGGCTAGTGGAAATTTTGATTGATAGATGTACAGATTTCATAGGTTGCATGTCGACAGTGGTTACGTAACCAGGATTCCAGAACAGGAGGCACCTTGACATTTTCTGCCCAAACCGTAAGTTTCGATGAGCAAAATAAGGTCGTTGTGTTTCTAGCACTTTGAAGTCTGGTGTGTGTTTCTCCCCAAACTTCTAAACGGTTTTGGACAAATCTCACAACTGACCAGTCCTGGTCCGAATAAGTGGGGCTGAGCCCCTGTGGTTATGCCAATGCGTTTTGATGTTGGTTTACTATTGTATTTTATCAGGTTAAGTAAGTAAGTAACGTTCAGATTATTGTGGTGTCTTGTCCAGATGTGGACACAGGTGGACTTGTCCACAGGTAGACGAGTCACCACAATAATCGTAATAATAATATGGATTAAGGAACAGAGATGTGGAGTTTGATTGTAGTGCAGGACTTTGTGAACTGTTGGCATTCTGAGCAGTAAGTTCCAGGCAATGGGTTTGATTAGCTTTGTCCTTGCATAATACAGGATGGAAGCAGGTTCATCGATTGATTCATTTAGAAACGAGAAAATTTAGTATATAATTATTTAAGCAAAAAAGCTCAAAGATAAATGAAATACAGCTGCATTTTATTCCTGTTTTGTTTAAAATTCTGTAGGGCATAACCGATTATCGGATCGAAATCGGCTGATTAATGCCAAAAACCGATTATCGGATCGGAATCGGCAATACGCGGATCACTGATGCCGATTAAACCGTGGAGATTAAATGTATATTTTAAATAATTATAAAGCACGCTAAGTTACTAAAATTCGCTAACGGGGAGCGATGACTAACTAGAATTTGGCAACGGAGGAACGCTAAATACTTATAAATAGCGCTAAATAACTCATTCGCCGCCAACGGAGGAGTCGCTCAATACTTATAAAGATCGCAAAATAATTGGAATTCACTAACGGGAGCGATAAATGCCAGTAACTAGAAATCACAAACGACAGAGTGCTATAGGCTTACGTAATAAGTAAGCAAGTAAAGACGAAATTTTTATAGCGCTGCTCGAGAGCTTGGCACAATGCACCAGCTTATTCACAAGCATTCAATCGGGTAAATCCATAGTCCGTAATTCATAGTCCCTGGTATTCAAGGTTGTATAAAAAATATAAATAATATAAATTATAAAATGAACAACACCAGACTTTTGTATTTCTTTTATTATGCAATTTGTTATGCATTCAACGGCGTCTTTTTTAGCGCAATCATTACTTAGAACCATTTTACTAAAAGGTTAGGTTTAGATAATTTAAACATTTATTAATTGGAATCGGAATCAGAATTGGCCAATAAAAATCCCAATTAATCGGAAATCGGAAAGTTTCTCATATCGGTTATGCTCTAAAATTCTGGCATATGTCAAATCATTGTTGTGCAACTAGAGCATTTTATAAATAAAACTCATTTTTACAAAATTAATTGCACTGAGGGGATGATCATCTTCTGGCTTGACCTGGCTCTAATGCTATTTGGATTTGGTGCGCCATCGGCTGATGCCCTGGGCATTATGATAGTGGCGCCATAGAAGTCGATTGATTGATTGATTGATTGATTGATTGATTGATTGATTGATTGATTGATTGATTGATTGATTGATTGATTGATTGATTGATTTCAGTCTTTTGGCATAGCATAATGGATGTGCTGCATAATGCGTGCTCACCAGAATGACGTTACTTGTTTTTTTATGAGAATCCTTTGCATTTTGTTATTCTGTGGTAATTCTATATCTGAAGAATGGATATTATTAAGGGATATTTTTATTGTTCCAGAAACAGACTAATGTCACAGCAGAGAGCACTGCACAATAAAATTAGCAAACACTTGCATCAAGTAACACTATTACTGGCAGTTGTTTCAATACCGGGTATTTTGGGCTTTTTGAAAATATGTAAATGTTCTTTAAACTTCACAGAACCTAGTTTTAAAATTTCAGATGACATTGGGCTCTGGTCTGCCCGTAAAGTTGCGGGTGTAAAATAATTCGTAAAATAGTCCATCAAATAATCGAGTGCGTGTTGTAAATATGTTGCAGTAGTGGATTTCATTTATCATGAAACTCTCCAGCATCACTTTTAAGTACATGGGCCGTAATGAAGGTCTTTTTTGCTTAGAGTGGCACATATGGAAAGACTTTGAAAATTACATCTATTGTGAAATACCAGAAGAGCATTTAGTTGTCTAAACAATCTAATTGTCTATATAAATCTGAGGTTAGAAATATTGTACCAGCAATTTCTATACAGAAGTTGTTTAAGGTCTTCAGCTGTTGATTCAGTTTTGTGTGTATTAATCCGTTTAAGAACTTGCAGTGTTGTTTCAGTGTTGTATTTGTTTGTGTAGGTGAAACTGTATTTTACCCTTGGTAGCGAAGACTACAAACAAGAAACGTGCGTTCAATCAGAAATGCCTTGCGTTGACGGACCATCTGTTTGTACCGGTATTAAAACAAGTGATAAGGACGTAAGTGAAGACGAAGTTAGTGACAATGATACGTTGTCGGACACTGATGACGACGACGGCGAATGGCCAGCACAGTGTGCTGATGTATGATGAAAGGCTTCAACTATCTAGAGATGACGTTGACAATATCAGACATAAATTTGTTACTGTGAATTTGTAATAATTTGATTATAGATAAATGTGCTAGTGTAATTTTATCCTGTTTAGGTACCGGCGTCGATAAACAGAATATTTTGTATGGAAATTTAGAATTCTATGACAAGCCATGTATTGATGTGCATTTATTGTTTTTGATGAATTAAAAGTTTTATCTTAATCTAGTGCGGAATTTGAATGTAGAGCTGATTAACTTTGATTCCATAAACTGTATTGGTTTGGTTTACATGGTCTTTGCTCTGATGTTCTAAAATTTTGTATAAACTCACTGTTGCTTCTTCTGTTTTTAATGTGTGTGTGCGTCAACTTAGTCATGCCATCATTTCATTTCCATTTTAATTGTGTTTAAAATGCATATTGCTAGCATTTATTTAGCAGCGAATGAGATTTACAGTGAGTGCCGCGAATTGTTGTTTTTTTCCAATTTTTTAATGCTTTTGATTCCAATGTTTTATACGCATAACATACTTAGACTCAGTTTCAAAGGTGACAATTTGTGAAGAGTGATGCTTTAATATTTGTCATTTGATTAAATGTTTTAATATTCTTGTCATTCCATTGTAAAATGAAATACTAGATTGGCTTAAGCATTGAATTAAAAGTTACAGTTATTTACAGCATTCTCCTAAATGTAAAAATATTCACAGAAATGATTTGCAACGCAGTTTCTGTGGTAATCTGCGGTGTTGGGGGAGAGGCCGTGGACCCCCAAAGGAAATGAACAAATTAATTTATAATGTATTAATGCGCAAAAAAAATTGCCAAAAAATATCAAAAAATTGCTAATTTGCCAACATTGGCCCTAAAATTTAAAAATATATAAACAATAATAATCTTTATTCGTGACAAGCACAGCATCAAAAAATAGTACACAAACAAGGAAAACACAAATCAACTGAACAAAAACCAAATACAATCAAACTAATAGTAAACGAATAAACTAAGCTCAAACTTTACACAGTACAGCTTCTGCCCTCAGACAAGTTCTAGCAATGCACTCAGCAAAGTACAGTACAGTGGCTTCTTCTCATATTTATTAACAAAGGATGCTTGTCGCTTTTTTACAGCAACATGTATACTTTCCAAACCCATTAAAACTTTGATATAATCAACATTATCTGCCTCACTTGTTTTAAAAATTTTACTCGCAGCTACTTGAATCAATCTGTCAAGAGCATTAAGAGTACTTATGTTTGGACATGTGGCTTTCATGCCATACAACACAATAGGTAGACAGTAGCTCTTTACCAGGTTAACGCGTATTAATTCAGACGCGGCAGCTCTGCAGCGACTATACACCCAGTTAAACGTTTGTACGAAAAAAATAAACCATGAAATAAATTTTTATTTTTCAGAATTAAAAACCTACAGTAAGATGGAAAGTGATGCTTAATTTTGTATACTTTCACTTCATTTGGATTTGAAAAGGGTTTCTCCTACTTTTTAAAATTGCAAAGTCTTTGATCAGAAATAAGGCATCCAACCTGCATAATTGTTGCATAGATGTTCTGATCGAAATTCGATGAGAATAAAGTGGCTGATTAATAAGTTTATTAAACTCGATCACAAAACATTTGATCGAAAAAAGTAAAAGAAAATCGTTGTGCCCCTTCCCTCATGGATCCCTAAGCATGTGCTTAGTGTGCTTTATGGTTAATCCAACCCTGGTTCTAGCCCAATTCAGTAGTCCTACCCGGAAATTCCCTGTTGTATTTGAGGAAGATAATATTGCTCATTGATAAGCGTCCGCGTTAATTAAAATTCGTGTGGTTTTCTCATAGTGTCCTTCAAATCATTAAATTTTATTATTCTACGAGAAATATTAAATTTTACGCCTTTATATTGTAGGCCTATAGTTCTTTTATACATTATTTCCTGTGCGTCAAAAATAAGGATTGCATACATAAGATGGCCACTGTTGCCATCAGTGTTTTATCCAGACTCCAGGCCTTGGGGGGAAATTGAGGCTTTCGGGGGGAAATCTACTTGGTTGGAGGGGAAAATACACAATTCAGTGCAAAGTTTGTGTAAGTGCTGGGATTTTTTTTTTTTTTTTTTTTTTTTTTTGGGGGATTTGAGGTTTTTTTTTTTTTGGGATCTCCCTCCTAACAGGCCTGGATAAAACACTGGTTGCCATCGAGTCAGTATAGGCCTGTTTGATCGATATAGGCCCACGATAGAGCATAGACTAGTCCATTCGATTGATCTATCGTCTTGCAACAGTTTGCTATAAATAAGAAACTTCAGGTTCGGAAATGGTTAGTTTCACAAGATCGTCGCATTCTCGTGTTCCTTCTGCGTCGCGTGGACATGGATGTTGAAGCAGCTGCCTTTCCATCATACAAAGCGACTTCGTCTGAAATTTATATTAAACGCCCAATGACAAAAATCTGTCTAGAACTCTGTTAAACTATAAAAAAAGTGTAAGTTAGTATTACGCCTACATGACCACTGATCAATTGCTTCAGGCATTTGAATACTCGCTTTCTATCGGCGTTTATATCCAAAGTTGCATATATAGGCCTAACTAATAATTAATCTGTTCATAAGCTACAGAATGTTAGAGCGCTAAATACAAACGACTATTTTAGTAATGTTAGGCCTATATGTTAAGTTTTATGCTATATGCTAATCAACCAACAATGCTGGCCTGAAATTAGCATCATCATCATCACCACCACCACCACCATTATCATCATCATCATGATAATTTCAGCAACTGAGACAGTTCCTAAAATGGAAGGTGCTGGTCACTAATAGAGATTTACTCTACTTATAATCTTCATTCGTCAGCAATCGCTAGATAATATAATTTATCTGAACGGCAAAATAAGTAGAAGTATGGGGGATAACCGGCTACAGAAGCTAAACGACTGACAATCGCGAATTTGGCTGATTTCCATTGGGCCAACAATTAACCTTTTCGTTTCTCAGATCGCTCCACTTGCTCTCCGTTTGACGTATTGTGCTTATTGCCCGTGAGCCACAGCTCAATCACGGGCGGATCATAGGGGGCCGGGGCATGTGTCCCTCAAACCCGACCCAAAAATTGCGTTTGCTAATTTCTCTTCATTGTGGAAATCCGAAAAGCTATAAAGACATGAATAGGGTCATCATTAGGGAAACACTGAATGGGAAATGAATGAGGACTGGAATATGAACTTCTTATGAAGTCCTCCCTACCACTTAATTCCTGCATCCGCCCACGTATACAATCAGGTGAATTCACTTAAAATTCGAATATACTCAAATATAACAATCGTTTTGACCCACCTGATAATTTGTAACAAATTCTGAAAGAGATAGAAAGGTCGGCTGGTTTGTTCCGAAGAACGAATACCCATTGGGCGAGGAGACGTCGATGAGATAGTGTTTCACTTGGCCGTTCTCTCCTTTGCGCGACAGACCGTAGCCCCAGACTTTGTCGCTCAGTCGGATCAGGAAACTGCCGTGCGGCTGGGCGTCTAACAGGGATTCCGCACGTTCACGGCTTATCATGCCTGTCAAAGTCAACCAACGATGCTGGTCTATACTTACTGGATAGTGTAAATGTCCTATTTATGTGGCGCCTTAATGCTGACGAACAAGTGAATTCTCTGGATACACAAACTCTTTTTTAATCCATGGATCGAATCTTTGTTGACGGTTGATCGCTCGCCGATCCGATGTTCTACCGAATGATCAACTCTAATCTAAGGTAAGTAAGTAAGTAAAATCTCGTAGATTTCTATAGCGCCTTGGAAAGCAGCACAACAGTAGCTGCTTATTCTTAGGCGCTCAGCCTTTCTTAAAATAGCTATGGGAAAGGTATATGATCAGCCAGTCAATAGTCAACATCCAAAGGACAGTGAGGCTAGGAGTACTCTGCAACTATGTTGGAGAGGAAAGGAGAAAGGGAAAACAAAGAAAAACTTGAATAAAAAAGGTAAATGTAGGTCCCGTACTCGAGTCCGAGCGTTGGGTTCCGGCGCTTATCTCCGGTCTGGACAATCAGCGACGTAGGTGATATAATCCATTAATCTGGGGTAGTTTGCCATTACTTTCTCCAGACCCACGTTTTACCTCGCAGCTTAACGCTGCTCTTCAGTTTACCACCGCCCTCTAGCGAGTAAGGCTGAGTCGTCGACCTTATGGCTCCTGCGGGTATCAAACCCGCGCCTTCTGATCCATCGTCCGGCGTTGTTACCAATCTGCTAACTTCCCGCCCCTTGAACGACTTAAAAACTTAAAAGAAGACGCAGAAGAAATGCAAATGAACTTCATCCCAGTGACCAGGGCAGCACGATACAGACAGAAGTGCCATGGAAGGAACTCATTCAGACCCATCGACCAACACAGTCGGGAACAACGGAAGGAAAGAAAGAAGAAAAAATAATTTAAGGCAGGCCTATACATAACGATGTGCTTGTAAACGGTGACAGATGCAATAGTATTAGACTCTATTACAAAACGTATCACGAGATCTACAAAACAGACTGGAACACTAAAATAATAATAGCCATTTAGGCCTACTATCGTCCAGCACTACAGAGTCAAGAGGGAAAACTGTAGACTCTTATTTGACCAACAAATAACTTTAATGGACAGCAAATAAATGGTGTTCATTCATTCATTCTTCTCCATGGGGATGCAATGCGCGCTGGTCTCTATTGCAAATTGAGTTCGCCTTCTCCATTCGTCTCTGCCTTACGTGCAGGGATGTTTTTACACCCTCCCCCCCAATTTGAGACCGACACTCCCCAACACTCCCCAATTTTAGCTATTAGATTATTTTTTTTGCTTGTCAGATATTTTTGGCAAGGGACCCCAAATTTACCGACCCCAATTGATAATCCTAGAAATAGCCCTGCTTGCATGGCTTTGTAACCTAAAATAAATGGTATGCAGAAGTAAAATGCCAGTTTAAATTCGAATACCGTTCCCTTACCGTGAAAGTACTCTGCCAACTTCTTGGTCTTTGGTTCTAAACCCGAACCTTTTGGTAACTCCGTCTCCCTAAACCACTTGATGACGTCTTGCTTTGACGACGGTCTGGGCGGTCTTCCAAGCGGAGCGCTACTGTACAGTGAAAAGACACACGCACGTTTGGCGAATTGCCCATCGAGACAAGAGCGTAACAGCCGTTAACAGGAATATTTTTACACCCCCTAACGCCCCCCCGCTCAACACCAGCCTCCCCCAATTTGAGACCGACACACCCCAACACACACCCCAATCTGAGCCGGATGACCTCTTTTTTGTTTGTCAGACTTTTTTTAGCAGGGACCGAGCCCCCAGAATATACCGACACCCCCCTTCCCAAATTGGTACTCATAGAAATAACCCTGACCGTTAATATGCTGTAAAATCCATCAAATGAAGACATTTGTACAGTGTTGCATGCACTCCACTCAGTTTGGAGGATATTCTAAAGTGTTGAGAGTGTCTACGATTCCTTGTCAAGGAGTTTTGTGAGGATCAGTTTAGCAGTTCGCCATGCAGCACTCAATGCCAATGCTCAACCAATGTTGGAGTTTTGAAATTTGAGCTGGGAGGGAAGGGGTTGAGAACTGAAATTCAATGAATGACAGAAACTGCATGTTCCCGATATATATGCGATTTTTGGGAGGGTTGCAAAGTTAGTTGGGGGTTCACCCCCCCCCCCCCTCACTTCCCGGCAACTCCAACACTGTGCTCAACCACTCGATTTGGACGTGTGCACGGATTGAATCAAGGAGATCATGGCTTTGATTTAAAACAACAATATTATTTGTTTCTCTTTTTTCTTTATCATCCCAATGTCAATCAATCAATCAATCAATCAACTTCTATGGTAGCCTACTATTATTAAAATGCCTAGGGGCGACGAAATCCCGACCGAATAATTAATTATTGGAGCCAGGTCAAGCCGGGTAAGTCCAGATCAGCCGAGGGGGAGGGCAATCTACAGTGGATATATAGGCCAAACCAAACACATGCGATTTAATTAAGACCTCATCTGAAAGATGCTAATTAATGTCTTGGTTATACGACGTCTGCAATGAATTCAAGAGCCTGAGGTAATCGGCAGAAGTCAAGGTAAACACAGCGACAGAGCACTAGAGCGACACAGCCTGTTACACTGTACTAGCCTGCCATAACACAAAAGGAAAAACATACGTTGCAGGGGCGTAGCCAGGAATTTGACTTGGGTATAAATTTGGGGTATATATTGTTATATATATATGTATATATAGATTATATATTATATATATAATATTTTACAAATAAGACGATTAACAGAAGATAGAATTTCTTGGAAACATTTTGTGTCTAGTTATTGCCGCTAAAGAGTTGGCAGAGAGCAAAGATGATGATGATGATGATGATGATGATGATGATGATGATGATGATGATGATGATGATGATGATGATGATGATATATTATATATATATTATATGTTATATATGTGTATGTATATTTACATATGTATGTATATATATGTTATATATACTGTATTATATATACTGATTTTGGGGGTGTAAATACCGATATACCCCCGGGCGCCACGCCCCTGCTACGTTCGACCACATAATTAGCCGTACGTACGTTGTTCCTGGCGTCGGCTTCGTACCGAACACAGCAAGTCCGCCGACCATGAATGTTCCGATGATCTGACTTTCCGTCTTGAGTTTCCGCATCGATCGACGATGGTCTTCTCTCGCTTTCTTCGCCAACAGCCTCTGCTTCTCCTCTTCCTGTTTTGCCTTCGTCTCTGAAAACATGCACCATGCAGGATAAAAATACTACTACTACTACTACTACTACTACTACTACTACTACTACTACTACTACTACTACTACTACTACTACTACTACTACTACTACTACTACTACTACTACTACTACTACTACTACTACTACTACTATACTACTACCCGGACGCCCTATATATATATATATATATATATATATATATATATATATACGCCCCTGTGCTACTTATGATATATAGTATTATATACACAGATTGCCACACTAAGTTTACGATATTCCTCAAAGCATCTACCCAGGGCCGCTTTATCCGTTAGGGGCACTAGACATAGACTGCCTTACATTTCACCGACACGGTCATTCGCCAACATTTGTCGGCAAGATGGTCGTGTCGGCGAGTTGTCCTGATCCCCTTGCGTTACAGCATGTCAACTATTCGGCTCTTTGCATTAGCAGAGGAGAGCCTACGAACAGTGGCGGCTTCAGGATTTGGCAAATGGGGGGCCCGTTGGGGTGGCAACGTCTAAGCATGGGGCAACCATTTATTGATAGGTATTGTATTGTATTGTAGTAGTAAGTATAGGGTCCCAACAGGGGGGCCACTGGGAGCCAGGTATTCAATAGGGGCACAGGCGGGCCCCCCGGGCCTTCCATGTGGAGCCGCCACTGCCTAAGAAATGCCAATATGAGAGTGCCTAGACCAGGGATATTTTACACCCCCTAACACCCCCCGCAATTTAAGATCGACACCCTCCCTCCAATTTCAGCTATTGGATGACCTTTTTTGCTTGTCCGACTTTTTTGGCAGGGGACCCCCAGAATTTACTTACACCCCCAAATTGATAATCCTAGAAATAACCTTGGCCTAGACTCCCTAGAGGCCTAGACCCTACGAAGAACGGTCCAGCGTCTGGCAAATGAACGCTTACCCTGTTCCACCCAGAAGCTGTGTATCTTCAGCGTCTGTTTTTCAGCCTCATCGATGCTCTTCTGTCTGTCTAACTTAAGCGACTGAAAGATTTCGCTCGAACGTTTCTCCTTGACCGACATCACACAGGAAACCGTGTTCGGATTCAAGTTCTTTCTTAATGGCTGAATAAGAAACAGAACAGACACACGGTGTTCTGTAGCGATTATGTCGTCGTTACGAACTGCCACCTCTGGATTTCAACCTCTCGAATCACCGCGCGGACAAGATCACCACTATGATGTTTTACTGAAGCGACCATCGACTGGTGCTGATGTACTACTACAATGGCGCTAAAGAAGTCTACTACTACTACTACTACTACTACTACTACTACTACTACTGCTACTGCTACTACTACTACTACTGCTACTGCTGCTACTACTGCTGCTGCTGGCCTGCTGCTGCTACTGCTGCTGCTGCTGCTGCTACTGCTGCTGCTGCTACTACTACTACTACTACTACTACCACTACTACTACTACTACTACTACTACTACTACTACTACTACTACCTCTCCTTAAACGAGAGTGTTACGGACGCCTGGAATTTAAATTTGCAGCTAAGTCATTGGCGTAACCACGGGGGTGGGGGCACGGGCAGCCGGGTCCCAGTTCTGGGTGGGACCGGTCGTGGAATTTGCGCAAAACCGTGGAGAAATTTTGGGGTTTATCTAACATAAGGGAAGAGACTATATGAAAGCGTCAATAACTAACTCACTGACGAACTGTTTACCTCTATTTTGCTCGTGTCGGAGACTTTTTCACCCAGAAATGCCATCGATGTACCCCCCCCCCCCATTTGAGAATCTTGGTTGCGCCGCTGAATTAAGTAGGCCGCAGAACTAGACCAACTGGCCACATACTTAAGCGCACTAATCGAATCAGTGCATGGATGAAATGCCGAAACTCCGGGGAAAAGGAATACAGCTAGAGATCGTTATTATGCACAGGCAAATGCGCCTGACTCTAACCCAGTTGCGCTGCTGCATGACAGTGGCGTTGAGGCGTAGGCAGTGGCGGTGGTCGTCGACCGGGTAAATCCTCGTCGGGTCCTGGATTCGAACCCCTGTCAGAGAGCCAAGTTCGCTAAGCAGTGGACCATTCGCCGTAAGTGCATAAGCGCAGGTCTACCCGATACTATACTGTAGGCCTAAACAACAACCGATAGCCCGCGGACAGGGCGCGATTTGTAGGGGGAAAAGGGGTAATCTTCCCCTCCCCACTGCCCAACTGCATCCCCTACTGCTACATCCCCACCACTACATCCCCCCACTGCTACATTTCCCAACAACTACACCCCACTGCTCCAGGTCACAAATCGCACCCTGCCCGCGGATATAACTATTTTTGCCTGGACTCTGACATCTGGCGTCAAGTCTGATTAGGCCTATGTTGCTCTAAAATCAAGCGCCCAAGAAAGCGCAGCTATAGCCTACACGGATAGTGTATACTGTACACGTATAAATGAGATTCTACTTATGCTTACGTGCTTACTCACTTATTTACAGCCATAGGCTAATATGCTCGATGATGAACGGGGCGCTGTGTCTGTTCGCTGGGTTATTATAGACATCGTGAATCATCGTCTCCAGTCAACTCGTGACTGTCACTGCCACCAACGAAGAATACTTCTCATATTCAGCGTAGTTTTTGTGCTGTTTTCAACTGCACCACGCACAAGGCTTTACAAGCGACCGTCGACTGATGCTAGATGCATTATTAAAATGACGCTACAGTCTTACGATTGATTGATTGATTGATTGACTGATTGATTGATTGATCGCCGTTTCTTACTGCAAGATCTTTCCGGCTTGGCCTGGCTCTAAATTCAATTTGGATTTCGGCATTATGATATAGTGGCACCATAGAAGTTTCTTTATTGATTGATTGATTGATTGATTGATTGACTGACTGACTGATGATTGATTGACTTCAACAGTACGACGAATGCTGAATTCAGACGGTTTCAAGACAAGACATGCTATTAATAGAACAGGAATTTTCAGAGTTCGATTTTAAAAATTCAGTGGAGGGGTCGGACCACTCCCTCCCATACCAAAGCTGTCGAAGCCCCATAATGATCGTCCTCGACCAGTGGGACGAGGAAGGTGAGGTTAACCCCCCCTCCCTCTGGGCATAAAAACTACGGCATCTTGCACAGAACAATTCCTGATAAAATTCTAGGCCGACGTTCAACCATTGGACCTGATGAATGCACGGTATGCGCTTGGAACGTCTGGCAGTTGGTTAGATGAATAAATGCGTCTCCTCATAATGTGTGTGTGTGGGGGGGGAGGGGCTTACAGCTTTTGTATCCTGCGGCTGTTGTCTCCGTTCCGGTTGAGTGACTCGTGAACTGTTCGTCTGGTGGTCTGGTTCCGGTTGACTAGAGGTCTTCTTCGCGTCGACAGAAGTTGCGGTCCACAGAAGGTTTTGTTTCCTAAACAGTCAAGGATTTTGTGATATTTCACAATTATTTCTGATTATATTTAGATGCTCTACTAAGAAGCGTCAAAGGCACAGTAATTGCATGCAGGCGAGCACAGTTTTTGTCAGAATGGATGGACGTAGAGTCAACTAAGAGAGAAAAAGGGCAGTTAATGACCATCTAAACTCACTATTCGGCAATGCATTCAACAATGAATGACTAATAGGCCTATAGTCATAACGTTCGCACCTATACACACACAATATGTCTCATCATACTGTCAATATGGTAAAATATTCAGTGGCGTAGCCAAGGGGGCTTTGGGATTAAACCCCATTGGTTGTCAGAAGCAAACTTTTTATATTGAGGATCAATATAGTTGTACGCGCTCATATACCTATATAATTCCCTTAATCAAGCAAAGTAAGAGTTGACGACCTTTTTTGCTTATCAGGATTTTCCGTATTGGGAACCATGAATCACGGGATTCATAATCATAACCTTTCTTTTATTGTTGCTTGTCAGAATTTTCCGAAGTTGGGAATCATACCCCACCCCTTCGGGAAATCCTGGCTACGCCACTGAAAGTAATTTATCTATATGTAGCAACAATTGTGCTAGTTTTTAATTAAACGACTGAGCGATTTCCAGAAATAGGAACTAAATTAACGTGTTAGTTCACGAATTCAACCAACTACTACTGTTCTCAACTTGGATACTGTACTTGCCTAAGTTAAATGAGAACTACACTTAAAGTCAGAAACGAACGACAAATGACATGCTATTAGCATGCAACGCCAAATTACATACTCATGACAACCCGGATACATTAAGTTATAGATAAAGTCATAGTGATAGGAGAAAAAGCGAAAGAAAAGGTTACACGTATTAAGTTTCTAGTAAACACTGTCTGACGTTGTGCATATCACATATGCTGCAGAATAAATTGGACTTTGACATTTTATATATAAGTAAACGTAATGCACCAAAGACATTCTACAGGGTGGCGCAAAAAAACCCGGACTATATTAAATGCAAACCTAAATGTGACTATAGTCCGGTTTTTTTGCGCCGCCCTGTACTTAGTAACTGTTCGTAAATGGATTCCTCATGCAGCATACCATATTTGTTCAACTACTTTCGCCGTTTCACGTTCCGTAACGCATTGACCCCGCAGTTTACCGGCTAATTCGTCCTCTTCTTGTAGTTTCCTAGACGCAAGGAAGTATATTTGTTATACCGATGGCGCCTATAGTGTTCGACCGTGCGGCGGTTGGGTGGATAAGTCTCCTTTACGACGAACACCCGCGGGCGGTTGAAGGTCTCAAGCCAACCCACTGCTATTGGTCGGAATCGAACTGCATCGGATCTTATACTTTTATAAGGAGATACGAGAATTTGAGACACAGAAAAATCAATAACTTTATAGGCATTAATATTTCCTTCAAAATCCTGTGGGTCAGGGATATTTTTACACCCCCTAACACCCCCAATTTGAGGTCGACACCCCCAAATTTGGTAATGTGACAATGGTATGCATACGAAATGCACACTAATTAGCTCCGGACACCCCCCGCAATTTGAGGTCGACACCCCCCAAATTCACAATCCTAGAAATATCCCTGCTGTGGGCATAAGATGAATTTCGTAATGGCCGACATTCTCGAAAGACAGACTACAATGCAAAGCTGATCGTTGAGAGATCAACTGAATTTGTGATTAAATTTATCTAATCCCTCACGTCTCTAACTCTATACGTGGAGAGATAACTCAGACAAAATATGATAACACTATCTTGAGAGAAAATAGTCTAGATGGCGCTTAAACTGCAAACGGGCTCCATAATTTATGAATTATAATAGTATAATCAATATTCACGACTGATATGTGCGAAAACGATAGGGGAACCTTTTCTCTATCCCCAAAATATCAAGACATTTTGGAAAGAGAGAAAAGTTGGAGGTGCAAGCAATCCCCCACTGGATAGAAAGTACAAAATTAGTTATATTTGTCAATTGTCAAATTTGTCTTAGAGAATTATTGATCGGAAGCAGTTTTTTATCTACAGTATCTGGGATTTCCAATTCAACGCTTAGTCTCAGAAGATAAGCATTAAAAAGTACTATACAAGATTTAGCGCTTTAAGACTTATAGAAGCTCAGTTTACAAGTGAGTATTTCAAACAACCAAACAGCAGTGCGATGAGATGAACAAGGCAACATATGCATGCAAAAGTTATCTAACACGGGTACGCAAGCAATTCGGATAAAAGGCGACGAGGCGACGAGGTGGTGGGAGGGGGGTACCTGATCGTAGCGACCGCTTCGCGCTCGGCGAGATTCTTGGCGGTGCTTTGGGCTTCTGCTTCCAGGATCTCTTCGATGGTTCTGTCGTGCGGGTGATCTCCCATGACCCACGTCCACGGCTGACCGTCCTTGCCGTTAAGAAAGCCGACCTTTCGACCACCTTTTATGCCCCGACAACGACATCGTTGCATTTATAGACCCAGTATTAATGCTTCTCATACATTGCAGACCATATTGAACCACTTTAAAACTTATGATTATGATTATAATTATTATTGTTCTTACTATTACTATTACTATTATTATTATTATTATTATTATTATTATTATTATTATTATTATTATTATTATTATTATTATTATTATTATTATTATTATTACTACTACTACTACTACTACTACTACTACTACTACTACTGCTGCTGCTGCTACTATAGTACTACTACAACTACTATACTACTACTACTATTACTACTACTACTATATTATTATTATTATTATTATTATTATTATTATTATTATTATTATTATTATCATCATCATCATCATCATCATCATCAGAGCGTTATACAGATTGTATAATTACATTTACTTGACGCGACACTGCTATAATAATACATACATCCAAGGTGGAATTCCACTACCCCGACAATTCAATCGGTAGTTCAATTGCATGTAAGCATGTTGCAAACAAATGATAATAGAATTGACTTTCAAAAAAGTAAGTTGAAGAGCATTTCGCACAAACAGAGGTCAAAGCTAAACTAAAAGGCCTTCCAAAATTTCAGCTTCATGCTGCCCTGTGGCAATTTACATTTGACTTAGGAGTAGGACTGAACTACAGTGTATTTCTAAGGCGCTATAGAAATCCACGAGATTTTACTTACTTACTTACTTAACTATGCACTTTTGAAGATGAATATAACTGAATCAGAGCCAACTCTAACAGTTGCATCGCTTTTCCGCTAGTTTATTCTTTGTTCAGTAACCAGTGGCACCTTTTTTGTTGACTTTATTGTGATTTTTGCCATCCTTCTCTTCTTTCTCCAGTTTCTCCTCTCGCTCCTTCCATCTTCGTATTTGTTCCTGAAAAGCGAAAACAGAACCAAAAGCCGTCAGAACTAAAGTCTACGCGACTCTCATTGCGTCACGAGTAGGGTTACCAGACGTCCTTAAATGATAAGGACAGTCATTAAATTCCGTGACCCGTCCTTAAGGGCGTCTGTCCTTAATAAGGACGCAAAATGTCCTTAATTTAAATTTCATGTAAAATAGTGATTACCGATTTCAGACATTACTCTAGATTTAAAGGTCTTTGTATTTGATTGATATTGATTGCTAAAAAAGGTTATGATTAGTTCTTGGTGTCGGGTCAATTGTTCCCACGCCAATTGATCGACACATATTGACCGCTCAAAATTGACCGCTAGCCAATTGATCGCAATATCAACGATAACTGTCAATTGAACACAAAGCTTCGCACTCAAAATACCTTCTGAGCTAGGCTTATTTAAGATTAAACACTTGTTATCGAAGATTTTGCCGATCAAATATTGAGATACGAGACATTGATACGCATTCTCACACGTTGATTGCGTTGACATCTCCTCCTCCTTCGGACCATACAATGGACACGTTGATATTGCGATCAATTGGCTAGCGGTCAATTGTCTTGCGACCAATTGACCACGCGATCAATTTTGAGCGGCCAATTTGTGTCGATCAATTGGCGTGCGAACAATTGACCCCGAACCTTAGTTCTTTAAGCTTTTTTGCATCTTTAACGTCACAAAAAATCCTACAGAGGATAAAAGGTCATCGCTGGTTTTTGTGCTATTTTGCATCTTTAACGTCCTAAAATGTCCGACAAGGAAAAAAGATCATCGGTAGTTTTTTTGCTTTTTGAGCTATTTTGCGTCATTTACGTCCTAAAATGTCTGACAAGCAAACAAAGATCATCGCTAGTTTTTTGCGTTTCTTTAACGTCCTGAAAAGTCTGACAAGCCAATGTGTTTTTCGTGTCCTTAAATTCTCTCCAACTGATCTGGTATCCCTAGTCATGAGAGACGTAGGCCTACACTCAGTGGCGTAGCGAGGCAAAGTGCCGCCCGGGGCGAGAAAAAAGTGCCGCCTTTAAAATTTCAAAATTTCTTGGAAAAAACCTTACCAATCAAGTCTTTAAAAGTCTGACAAGCAAAAAAACAACGTTATCAAGTCTCTAAAACAGTCTGACAGGCAAAAAATAAAAAAGTTATTGTCTCTAAAAAAAAGTCTGACAAGCAAAAATCTCTTAATAATTATAAAAATTAGGAAATCTCGAAAATGCCGCCCCTAGGGCAAGTGCCGCCTGGGGCGCATCGCCCCCTCTCCCCCTCGCTACGCCACTGCGTACACTTGTTGGACAATTTCTCGTAGTTAGCTACAGTAAGCATACTTAGCTTGCAACAGTGCATGGTAACAGAATGGCTTTCACGTCGCCCTAAAGATATTTAGTCTCCAAACTAATTCTATATTCTGTAGGGGGCCTAGGTCTACCACAAGTTTCGGTTTCGGAAAAAGAAATCCGGAAATAAAGTTTCAGTTCAGTTTAAGTTGTACTTGTGATCTTTCAGTTTTTCGTGCAAATCATCAATTTATAAAAAATAGCAAGCAAAACGGTTTGGCAGGTATAATAATTACTATTACTATTACTATTGCTGTTATTATTATTATTACATACACCGTGATCACGAAAATCTGGACCCCCTAGATTAATGAGTATAACTTAACAACCTGTCGACCAATCATGCTGAAATTTTAATTATAGTAGGCCTAGGAGGCAGTCTCGATCCTAAAAAAATATTTCGCCTCTACGCTGCAGCTGGTGCAAGAAAGGACATCACTGGCGCTCGTCTTCTGCGTACTCGTCCGACTTTCACCAAGTCCTTAATGGTATCAGTTGGTGTTTCAGCACTCGGTCGTACAGCTATTCACTTCTTCGAGCCGGGGGTGAAAGTTAACGGACAGTATTACAGAGACGTTCTACTGATGCAGGGACTGCTGCCGGACACCCGAACTTTCTCAGATTATCACACAGGACGGCGCACCGGCACACAGAGCTCGAGAGACAGTTGAACTGTTAGGTAACAAAACGCCGGACTTCATTCCGCCTACTCTCTGGCCACCCAACAGCCCGGATTTGAATCCGGTGGATTAAAAAATTTGAAGTGTTATGCAGGAATGCGTTCACCGAACGAAAGTCCGTGATATTGAGGACCTGTGACAACGCATCATGCAAGTGTGGGACGAGATTGATGAAGGCATCATAGATGCGTCATTCAAGCAATTACGTAGGCGTCTTCGTGCGTGTATTGCAGCAAATAGCGGACCGTTTGAACACAAACTATGAGTGGAATATCATTAGAACTATCTAAAGTACACGTACTACAACTTTGTTGAATATTAGTTGACTTTTCGTTGAGTTATATTCATTAATCTAGGGGGTCCCGATTTTCGTGATCACCGTGTATATTGTTATTATTATTATTATTATTATTATTATTATTATTATTATTATTATTATTATTATTACAGATAAGAGTTAGGCGAAAACTCTTCCAGAGTGGACTGCCTGAACGCAGCAAGGTATATCAACAAGATGTCACGAAATAACGAATCTCTGCTGTCTCTGTGAACCTCATACAATCAAAATAGCAAAAAGATCGAATGCTAAAGGCCGTCGGTTAGATTATGAATATTAGCAAATAATTAAATGGAAGCGATGGCCGATTATTTTCGAGGAATCGATATGATTATGGTTGACAGCAAAACGCTGGCTTGGCTCGATTAAGCGTAAGCCATCGAGTGCAATATATAGTAACATCATAGCCACAGTGCGATAACCCTTCACGATAAAACTTAGAATGAAAAGAGTCGATAAAGTGGAAAGCACGTAACAGATTGGAATCAAATGGTACAATATGTAGAACAGTGGCGTAGCCAAGGAGGGTTTGGGGGTTAAAACCCCCCCTTGGCCGCCGAAAACAAAATGTTTTAATGAGTTTCCACGCATTTTTATTTTGTTGACGCGACTTTGGGGGTCAAACCCCCCCTTGGCTATAGACTGTAAAGGTTTAAGTAAGAGGTACGGACCTTTTTTGCTTGTCACGTCAAAAACTAGAAGTGATAACGTTTTTTGCCTGTCAGGATTTTTGCAAAGTTGGTCACGGTCAAAACCAAAAACCAAACCCCCTTCCAGAAATCCTGGCTACGCCCTGCATGATGCAGAAATCAGTAATCGATCTGGGCCGACTGGGCGTGTTTTTCTAACCTCTCTCATTTTGCAGAACAGCATCTGTTTCTGTTCTTCGTCGAGCTCCGCGAGCAACTCCGGATCAATGAACATATCGCGAAGAATCTGCTGCAACATTGTCGCTATCCTCAACGTATATAGCACAGAGATTCAAAAGGATGGCCACTGAAACTGTGCTGCTTATAAAGTATAATGGTTCTCCGACGAACGAGTTTGTCTCTGCAGAACGACTAGCACACTCTACTAGTCTCTGAAAAATATCACAACAAACTATATACATTAGTTATGGGTTCAATCAATCTGATTTATATTATAAAAACGAGAGAGACGAAAACGATATAAGATACAGATGTTTATTCGCGATCACTTGTTATACAAGACTGGAAGAAAAACGCCTCAAAATGACGTCTGTATGTGTGAGTGCGTGTGCTCCCGCCTTTGTATACATCCATAGGTCGATCAGTACAATATACAAATTCGTTGACTACACCGTCCAACTGGCCTGCTTTAATTTAACGAGGTGGAAACCAACTAGACTGGAGCTAATGCAAAAGGGACGCTTTGAACGGGGCAGTCACAGACAATGAAAATTTAATATCTAGATCTTTTCAAAGCCGCTACGCCACGCCACAATTAATTTTGAGTGTCGAACGAGCAAAAAGCCTAAAACAAAGTACCAAACAGCAGGGTTTCCCAAACGTTTTGGAACCGAGGCTTACTTCGGGTCTTCAGCGGTTTTGTAACGTGCCGAGATCCCTAAGCATAGCATGTAATTTCAAAAACATGCATTAGGCCATCTGGTGAACGTTAGTTGAAAAGAATCTTCTGAATTTCGAATAAATGGCAGAACAAAATGCTTTGATTCAATTCGAATGAAAATATGGCAAATATATTAAGTTCAATTATTTTATATATTTTTGTCAAAAATAAGACTAAGGGAGAGAATTCGATATTGAAATTTCTTGAAAATTATTGTTTTAATTTTACCAGGAACATACCTTTGTTACGCGTCTTAAAAATCCTATGAGTATTGCAAAATCGCTTAACCACCAGGCTGAATTTAATGTCGGAGCATATTATGAGATTCCTATTTTTATTGGAGTTCAGAGCAAAATGGTCGGAATACGCTTTACTTGCGTTATTGCAAAATAAGGTTAATTTTAAAAGTATTAAGCCTATAGGCCAGGGTTTCCAAATCTTTTTGAAAATGCGACCCAATTCAGCGGCTTTGTAACATGCCGTGACACTGCAAACTTATTGTCTAATAATATTGAATAAAACACTGATCATTTTAATATAAACTGCGTATGGAGGATTGCAATCATATAAATTTCGTTAAACCAAAGCCTACTTGCAACTTTCAAGGCTTGTGACATTGCGGCATTGGTTAGAAAATGACACTTGAATCTAATATATTCGCGCTACCCCGTGACCCACTAGACCAGCGGTTCTCAACCTTTATATAGTGCCGCGACTCTTTTAATTCAATTCCCCATTATGTGTCGACCCCCCAACGGTAAAATTATTTTCGGATTCTCCCGCGGTAAAATTATTTTCGTTCGCAATGTAAGCTGCTAAAAATAATAAAGCTACGACAATCATAATGTTCGAAATCGTTATTATTTAATTGTCTCCAAGTCTATCCGCGAATGACAATTATAGTAAAACAACTAGTACGTCGTAACTACCACTGAGGAAATTTTGTACAATAACAAGAAAACAGACAACCGCATATTTCTGATGGTCTCGGGCGACCCCTGGCAAATCGTCATTCGACCCCCGTGGGGGTCGCGACCCACAGGTTGAGAACCGCTGCACTAGACTGAGCCCTGCGACCAACCTTTGGTTCGCGACCCACAGTTTGAGAAACACTGCCATACAGAACAAACCAATCAGAAATTTCTCCAACACGACAATTAATCGAGAATTACGCCTTTGCCTTTTTTAGGCCAAGTCAAATTCAATTCGACTTCCTATCCCAAAACTTCGCATCGATTTCTCTTGCCGCATATCTTATACGCTGACTATCAAAACACCAACAGCGAAGAAAACACGCGTTCTGCTTCTCTTCCGCATTCCTCTCTTTCGAATCCGCCTCGTTCTTTTCGATATTCGACACAAATTAATGCGCATCTTATATAATCACAAAATAGGGCCTTACGTAGAAATGGTTGGTATAGTCTGATTAAATCTTTTCTCAATGTCAAGGCAGGAAGTGCTGTGTGTAAAGTGCTCTTGACTTTGGCCTTCAGCCATGACTATTGCCAGTGGCGTAGCCACGGGGGAATTTGGGGGTTAAGCCCCCCTCCTTGGACGGCGGAAAATATTTTTGATGTATTTCCATGCAATTTTTGTTTTTTGAGGCGATTTTTGGCATGAACCCCCCCTGGCGGTTATCGACGAACTTTTTTTCAAACCCCCCTTCCGGAAATCCTAGCTACGTCACTGACTATTGCGCTATATAAATTGACATATTAACATAACATAACAAAGGGGAAGTTATTACGATATAGGCCTAAGAACATTGAAGTTTGGCAAGGAAAGCGATTCATTACAAGAAGACAGAAGCCAAGACGGTACATGTATATGGATATAAGACTTAATAGAACTCGCATGAGTTGCTCAGCCAACTGCCTACACAATAGATCAGTGGTTCTCAGACCTCTTTGCCTCGCAGACCACTTTTGAAGATCAAACATTTTTCGCGGACCAACTGAAAATTGAGAAAAATCATGACAAGCAAAAAATGTCATCATGCGTGATCTTCATTCCTCCCCAGTGCCCCGACAAGTAAAAAAGGTCGTCACCTTACTTAATTGTGCTGCTTGCTCTACAAAATGTTGGGTCCAAGCACCCAAGAGAGGATTTAACCTTCAACCCCTTACTGGCTACGTCACTGACATGAAAAATAGCCTATATTTCCAATTTTTATTGACATTTTTTTCTGAATTTGCCGCGGTCCACTGGACCCCCTCTCGCGGACCACTTTTGGTCCGCAGACCACGGGTTGAGAGCCACTGCAGTAGATCCAACCGTCTTAGGCACTGTGTTCTATTAGCCAACGGTTCTAAAACTAAAAAAACTAAAACATACAAAACTGTTCTGAACGAATATCGGCTGCAAGAAAGACAGCGCAATGCTGTTAAATGTTGATCAACAATAATTAACCCCTTAACTGGGGATCCCGGATATATCCGTCCATTTGCATTGAGTTACAGTTAAATACACGGTTAAGGGGTTAAAGTTCCGTCAGAATTAATTGATTCATTCGTTGGCCAATACAACATAGAAGGATCTGCGAAGAACTAATACTATACTAAAAAGATCATCGCCACCACATCATGACACTTGATGAACAAAAGAAAGGGGAAAAGGTCTCATCGCTGCAAAAATAATAACCTTCTAAACTTTTTTGTGTTACAGATTTTGGCTGCTCAGTAACAAATCGTAATAATATTAGACCTAAAGTCTATAAAATATGCTCCATGTATAGGCATAGTTTCTTTAACTATGTAAAGTGTTCACGCAGTCCACCTGTGGACGAGTCACCACAATAATCTGAACGTTACTTACTTACTTACTCGCTTACTTACTTCGCCATCTACAGTAAATCTTATATTATTTGAAAAATTTGCATAGCTACGTCACTGATTCGACAGAAATGCGGAAGGTAAAACGCTATCACAACATCAAGAAAAAAAACGACAAATTCAAATCGCGCCTACACTGTACATGTCAGTACATAACCTATGGGCCAAAAATATCATCGCCAACTTGATTTTGCACGCGTGTGGGAGGCAGCGCGGAGGGAGGGGGAGGTTCTGATTTTATACGAGGGAAGCCCGGATATAAATCATAGCTTGTGAGCGACTCTGACAGGTGTTTAAACCAAAGCACAAAGGTCCTTCACACAAGTCTTATCCGGTTCTCGACAACCGAACGTTCAGATAGTAGGACAGATAAACTTTGACACTACAGTTATAGCTGCAATGAAAATAGCCGGTAATACTGTACTACTGCAGCGTTAACAACAAAGTCCGAAACATTCCAAGTCTTATGCTTTCAATTTACAAATTTTCAAAACAGAAAAATTGCAAATAATTATGGTAAAGAGCAGTGTTCGATATGCCAGGCTTTGGGGGAAGTTAATCGCTCCTTTCAATGGCGTAGCCAGGATTTCCGGAAGAGGGGGAGTTTGGTTTTGATCATAATTCATAACCAACTTTGAAAATGTTGACAAGCAAAAAAGATCGTCACCTTACACCTCTACATTTTGAAGCGCTTAGAGATTATTTTGTGTCGGCAGCCAAGGGGGTTTGACCTCCAAAACCGCGCCCGAAATTTTAAAATGTATGGAAACACATTTTAAAACATTTTTCGTCGGCAGCCAAGGGGTTTTTAGCCCCCAAACCGGGAGGTTTGGCTACGCCACTGACTCCTTTGTGCGAAGTTCTTTCGGAAACTAATCGGGTTTACAATGGATGACGATCGATGGCGCTAGAGAATTTTGAGATTCAACCTTCCCGATTTCCAACGGAGCTCAAAATCTTTTGGAGCGGAAATTGTCTCAACCATCACTATTTTAAAAACCCAAACACTGGCTTAAAACGCAGACATTAATTATCACCAGATAGAGTCTATGGCATAACAGAAAGTGAAGCCAGTTTTCCACAATTTTACATGCAATGTGTGTCAATGATATCCTTAGTCTTTAGTCTTTCTAGACATCCCGACAATGGCTAGCATAACAACACTCTGAAAACTTGCTTGGAAAGCTAATTTGGGGGAAATTTTTTTCATGGAGTTTCGATTCGCCCCAGAGGCGTCGCGTAATGGTAGACCCCCAGACCAGCCATCGTCCCAAAATTTTGGGAGTGCAAAATAATTGAAACAAATGACTGTTATGTCTAATTAAACTGACTAGGTCTATGTCCTGTTTTTGCTCATCAGACTTTTTCCATTTTTCGCGTCGTTGATGGGCATCCCTCAAAAAAATTGCTGCGACGCCACTGATTTCACTCTCCTGTTTTCGGAAAGTTAGAAGCAGATCGCTTACTGACAATGTCCAAATTCATGGCACTTTGAATCCTCTATAAGTCAAATACAAGTCGGGTCGCCGACAGAAGGCGGATCTCTATTAAAGCGATGGAGGGAGGGATTACAACTTCTGATGATATGCGACGCCTTTGTTAGCCTATACAATGCAGCTCATACAGAGTGAAATCAGTGAAAATGGCTGCCGGCGAGTACGCCGAAACTCGTAAAAGAAAAACCGTACACAATAAAACTGAAGTCGTTGAAGCATGTAGATCCCGTAAATCTTCTAGACCTAAACATGGTCCTTAGCACACGTCTGGTCTCCAATACAAGCCGACGACAAACAGTATATCTGTTTTATAGACGCCGGGGTGGGGCTTGTATTAGATAATTAGAGGATTAGCATTGATAAATAACTATCGACATGCAGGCGGGCAATCAAGTCCTCAATATCAAATGAAATATTGCAGCGTATATAGTCGAGTTAAAAACAAGCAAATCTTAAACAAACGCTTACTTGTTGGAGAATTTGGGGGCGGGGGGAATAGATAAACACTTTCAAGACTTTTGTTCGGCGGAAGGAGTTCGTTGGCTTGGCTACGGTGTTATGCGCTATATCTGGATCCCAGTGGCGCAGCTAGGGTTACGGAATAGGGGGAGGGGCGGGGGCACCGACGCCAGGCCGCGACATTTTCTAGTAAAAAGTCAACAAGTAATAAAGGTCACCCAGGAGTTCTTGTCACGCGGATTGCAATCATCCTAACCCCCCCCTCAGTTTTGCGGTTAGGATCGGTCTCAGATCCCGATGGGAAAGCGCAGATGCCGGAAAACAGTGTGGTATTCGGCAATATCCGGATTCGCCAAATACTTATGTCACGAAACTACCGAATACGAATATTGATTTTTTGCTTTTGGGTTTTAGTTTCCTTGTTGAATGATTTGATTGTAACTTTACAGATTTCCTTTAACTTTCATTTTGAAGTTGAAATTGTGATTTTAAAACTTGTTAAGATACTATATGTTTCTGGGACGAGTGATAGCAATAATTGCAGAGTTTTTTTCAATTCTGAGGAAATGATTATTCAATTACTTTAAATCCCAGGTAATTTACCTGTGAACTCAAGACTCGCATGATCATTCTAATACTGTGGGGGAAATGTGCGCTTCGGATCCGGATCCGGTAAATGCTGACCCAAAAAATATCCGGATCCGGTATCCGGTGGAAAATACACATCCGGCCATTTCTTAATTAAGCGGTAATGGTGCTTTCCCTGCTGTAAATATGCTCGAAATCTCAAAATTTGACTCTAATATTATTACCATAATTCTTTACGGCTGCCCTGCAAACCAGACTCCACGTGGGAGATCAGGACACTACCTCCAGACCCCCTATAGTCGGGTCTGACCAAGCTGCAGGCCTGTAGATACCATGGTGCCCCATCCCGCCAATTCTGGAACACTTACAATGCGCCAACGATAAACAGTATACGCACATTTCCAACTACAGTACCATACTGTAGATCATAATATGTCTGATGCGCGAGCGTCGCTGTCTGTGTTATCATGTAGCATTGTAGCCAATAGTTGTATACACGAACTTAAAGCTTCCATGAAGTTAATGACCAATTCATAAATCATAAGAACTGCTTTTCCACGAACGCCCGCTTCTATTTATCTAGAAGCACCCACACGAACCTCGTAAATTCGTCGAGTACAGCCACAACAATTTCCAGCAGTTGGATGCTTCCGTTCTCATGCAGTATATAGTATATACGCCGCGTCAAGAGCGCCTAAGAATGTACGGAATCCACGCGTTTCAGGATATATGTTTGGATGAAACGGGGAATTCCCGTTCCTTCAGTATTTGCACCGATGCCAAGCAATGATTGCATTCATGCATATGCCTATACTGTATATACTGCAGTGCGTTGATCGTTTGTTATCAAGATAATGAATTAAACAGCGAGGATAACAAGGATATTAGACATAACAAATTGTGCTTCTAAAAAATAATCCATTTAGACCGATACATACAAGCAGATTAGCCAGTGGCGGCTCCAAAGGAGGGGCCCGGAGGGCCCATGCTCCTATTGAGTGCCTGCACCCCAGTGGCCCCCTGTTGGGGCCCTATACTTAATGCTACATACATAACAACAAATGGTTGGCCCCCCATGATTAGAAGTTGCCACCCCAACGCCCTCCCCCCACTTGCCAAATCCTGAAGCCGCCACTGAGATTAGCCCAGGGTTTCTCAAACTCTTTGGGGCCGCGACCCACTTCGGCGATTTTTTACGGTGCGGCCACCTTGAAAACATGGTGTTAACTAAAAGTGGATAAAACACTAATCATTTTAATATAGGCTTTTGATGGATTGCAAGTACATAAATTTCTTAAAACCTAAGCCTACTTGCAACTTTCAAGGCTTGTGACATTGTGGTATTGGTTAGAAAATGACACTTTTGAATCTAATTTCGCGCTACCCAGCGACCCACTAGACTGAGCCCCGCGACCCAATTTTGGGTCGCGACCCACAGTTTGGGAAACACTGGATTGGCCTATAAAGCAGAGGTTAAGGCATACACGACCACATGACAGTTCACCCGGAAGTTAACAAAAGCTTGAACAAAATAATCTATACAGCATACTGTATGCACTGCATTTCAACACAACTTTGGGAGTGCAGGAACAAAGTGCAGGAACAAAGTGACTGACGGACAGGGTGGGATTTGTAGGGGGGGATGCCAGGGATTATCCCCGTCACTGGTTTGTGATATCCCAGGCACTGGTTTACAATGTGTCATCCCAGGGTGGGATGTCTTTATCCCCGTCACTGGTCCAGTAGTTGTTCAGAGCAGTCAAAGTGAGACTGCGACGACAGGATCGACAGAGCTCTGAACGCTTTATAATTGGTGCGGCATGGTGCCTGCCAGCGTCGTCATTAACAGAAAGACTTCGCGTGTAAGCGAAGGTGTCGAGAGTATTTTTTCAAATTTCAAATCTTCGCTATTTTGCTAAGCTGGACAGTTGCAGGGCTGCAGGCTGATATTGCAAGTTTGCAACTGCAACTAAATATATACAGGAATCACAGGATAAGCAGCCTAATGTCTTGCTCAAAAATAGATTCTAAATGTTAAAATTGTTTCAGGTTTGTATCATTTTTATGTGCTTTGCAAAACCTCAACATACTGGTTATCGCAAGTTTTCACTGAAGCCTGAATCCCCTGATCGGGAGCCGGGAATGTGTATAGGCCGACTCCTGAGTCCTGATGACTCTGAACGTAAACAAAGGCACCTCCCGGACGCCGATGTAGAACTTTTGAGATTTGTAGACTGTTTGCAAAATTTTGCTTAATGTGAGCATTTGCCCCTCTTCCAATTCAAAGCACACCGGCCAAATAGGCCCATTTTATGAAATGAAAACAATAAATAATATTGGCTGCGTAAGCTGCAACTATATGACATTTAAGTGTCACCAGCGACGTTCTTTTAAGACAAAAATGCACAAAAATCGTTGGCGGCCGGGGCTCCGCCCCGGACCCCGCGGGGGGAGCTCACGACGCTCCCCCAGACCCCCTAGTCGTCAGACCCCACCCGCCACTCAGCTCCTCGCGCCTTAGGCGCTCGCTCGGCCCATCCCCCCCACTGCTTTGCACATCAAATCCCACCCTGCTGACGGACAGAAGATAAGCTTAGGCCTATATGCAGTAGATGAATACGAGATACCATATATATATATATATATATATATATATATATATATATATATATATATATATATATATATATATATATATGCATCTCGGATACCAACAGTCTTGACAGGCAACAAACGTATTCCCATATAGCGCTTTAAACTTTCTTGCATTATCCTCAATCTCTTACGCTACCTACCCCATTCCACCCCAAAAACTACTTAGTGGTTTGCAAGAATCTTACTACCGGTGTAGTATAAATAAAGTTCCGGTATAAAATAAGTTCCGCAAGAAATTATGATTGATTCATTTGAATTTGTCAATTACTTATAAGCTCCGCCTACCCATAGTAACCATAGCCGTACCGAATGCAGGTCGTAAACTTATGACCTATCGGTTATAAATTTATGACAGATAGGGTTAGGATATCCTATATTTTATAAGAGGAACTCAAATTGCACGTATAAGCATAATTTTGGTTCCCCTAGCAACAGCTAGCTCCTACCCGGAACCGCATTTATAGGTGAACAAATTTTATACGACACCGGTCCCAGTCTCAATAGTGGGCTGGGCCCCCCGTGGTGACCATGGCCACGCTAATGAATTCCATTGCTCCATTGCATGGAATAAAGATGCCCAAAATCAAAACCGAACCAATGCGGCGCTAAAAGAGTTTGTATACGAGAGCTCCATTCACTTAAGGAAGAAAATTTTCAACAGTTAAAAATAAATCTTAGATTCAAAACATCGTGAGAAGAAACATCTCAAACCTCTCTTTCGTAGCTGTTCAAATGTAGTAAGGCAAACTAAACGAATGCGCGATATAGGTTCGAACATATCAGCCTCAGTTTTTTTTTGGTCTTAATAAGATCTCCGCATAGCACAGAACAGAACCAGCCAGACACTTTATATTCGGACGCCCCCGCCTCCGCTATCTAGGCCAAGCAGTGTCGCCGATAAGGTTCTGGCGTCATTATAGACACAAAATATACCGGCTGATACGAAAGACTACTTAAAAAGTTGTATACACAATATATCGTATCAGCCATTATTGCACAGCGTAAACTCCTACTCATCTGCATATGCATGAGGCGCACATGATAGCGACTGACTGGCATAAACATGAGTGAGTAGATAATGATCGAGCCGTAGCTGTGGCAACTGGCTTGAGGCAACACTCTCGGAGGTGAGCCAGTCTTGTCTAGAACTGGGCGCATGGACAGTGGCGTAGCTAGGACGTGGAATGTAGGGCCCGTGTGGCAGATGCCCTGGGCGCCGCCTGAAGAGGGCGCCAAACAGTGCTTATTCTATAGCCACCTAGACATTGGGGGAGTTTAAAATTTTGGGGAACAGACATCGGAGAGTCATACTACTTGTCAAAATGTCAAAATGGGGAAAGTTTCAAACTTTTTTGGGGGAGAGGAGAATTCCTCTTCCCCAGATAAGGCCTAGAAAAAACACTAGGCGCCAAATACTCTGCGATCTTGTTCTACCGAGAGTAAAAAGAAGAGAAGAAACCGAGGAATCTTCTTTAAACACACCGTAGACCAACTCGCTTCAGTAAAAGCACGAAAAGTGCATTTGTAACTTTAATCTTGCGTCAATAAAATAAATGTCATGATGTGTTAATTAAACAATTGTTAACCCGCTAATTTAGAATTATGATCCACTACAATGGGCACCAAATACCCTAGGTACGCCCCCTACTCGTGGGTTAAAATAACTGTTGGAGCCTCAATCTTATGTAAAATACTGTTTGAGAAGGTTAAAGGTCAATTGCTCGAGATGATCGAGAGACGACTCTTGAAAATCTCTGAGCCAGAGGGAATTGCTTTCGCGACTTTAAAAGCTGTCTTCGTCAGAAGTATTTCTGACAATTAGTAATATGTGAGTATTTCGGGTAAGATTTGAGTCACCGGAATAGATAAGACGGCTTGAGAAAAGATAAACAGATAAGAGAGAGCAGTGGCACACAAGACACAAGACATGCACAGAAATGAGAAGAAGCTTTCAACACAGGATAGATGCTACTAAACCACTTAAAATACAACTATTCTTATATTGCAGTCAGTGTTGTATAATATTTGAAATACCTACAAGTATTTGAAATACGTATTTAAAATACATTTAATGTATTTTGTATTTTACAGTCACTGAGAAAGTATTTTGTATTTCAAATACATTAATTTTCTGAAGTATTTTGTGTATTTGAAATACAATTTACAGTCCAGGTACTTTTCTGTACTTTACTAAAAGCAAGCAACTGCCAACTAGTCACACCATTAATTAAATTCAACCGGACTTACTTCCTTATTTTAAAAATAAATCTTTCATTAGGTCCTATTATATATTCTGTGCTTTCACTGAATTAATGGAATGCACAAAATGGCGTCGTGTGGTGAAGTCAGCAAAGTTTCGGCAATACCTGTTATTCTAGATGGTACACACACTTTGCTTTATAAAAAAGCCAAGATGGGACTAAGTTGTGACTACATGTCTAAAGTGTATACCAGTGAATTTCATGTTGATGCTGACAACTGACTTTAACTGAGTGGGCGGTGGGCTAATCAATCGTCATTGCGGATTTAATCAAGGTATTTAATCTAACTGTAGGCCTGTTAGCCAGAGACGTCATTTCACTGTTTTTCAGGAGAGGGGGCGAGACACTTTCGACCTGACAAGTCTGTGAAAAAAAGTTGACGACCTTCTTTTGCTTGTCAGACCTTATGTTAGATTCCACACCAAGCCTTCCTTTAGGGGTTGATGACCTTTTTTGCTTTTCAGTCTTTTTTGCCTATTTAGCCAGCCAATTTTTTTAAATCTAAAAACTAAATAACACAAACATTGGAACATTGGTGGAAAAAAATTTTGTCCTAAAAATCAGGGGGGCAACGACCCCCTCCCCTCCCCAAATGACGTCCCTGCTACTATCTGTCGTACTAGAAATATAAATGTTTCATTCCGCAATTTCTACTGTTACCTTCACTGTAGTGTTGACTGTTCGGTGTAGACGCTAGACAGGCACTGTTTTTGTTACAATGTTGTTACACTTATTAGGCCTACCAGTGCTTTTTTTCTAAGAAAAAAAGGTTTGGGAACCCATCCTTTTTTACTCATCAACAAAACAGGTGTGGGAACGCCGCATCTGTACGCTCCCAAACACATTATTACATATCCATAATTATATATGCAATCTGGCAAAACAGGTGTGGGAACGGCGTTCCCATGCGTTCCCACTGAAAAAAGCCCTGCTTATTACACTTATTAAAACACCTGGAATTTAGAGACTGTTAGCCTACACACTTTACACTGCTGTCGATTGTCATGGTACCGTAAAAGTATTTTGTATTTGAAATACATTTCTGAAAATGTAGGCCTATTTTGTATTTTGTATTTTGCTCTCCCCGGAAGTATATTTGAGAAAAAGTATTTGAAAAACATTTTAAAAATATATTTTGTATTTGAAATACTTTTAAAAAGTATTTTATCCAACACTGACTGCAGTATATATATATATATATATATATATATATATATATATAAGCTAATGTCACATTCAATTAATGCGGTATTAAAAGCAATGCAGTCAATAGTAAGTAATTACCGTAAGTAAAATTTCTTTAATTTTTATAGCGCTTTAAAAGGCAGCAGCCAAGTAGCTTCTTATTCCTATGCGCTTAAACTTAGAATGAAGTAGCTATAACCAAAGGTGGGGGTCATTCACGCAGGGTCAATTAACACGTTGAGCGCTAGGGACGTCAACTGACGTCCTTATTTTGGTTTCTCAGGGCGCTAGGGACGTCATATGACGTCCTTAGTTCAATGCAAAATAATTTAGCTTATGTGGATCTTGGAATCATTCTCCTGCTTCCTTTAGCTACTAGAATGAGTGACCAATCAAAAAGGCGTACTCTATGGAAAATGTATGAATATTTGTCCTATAAACATTTGTTCAAAAAACCACAATATACTCAACCACAGCCTCGTAATTATAATCCTCCCTGACGCGTCGTATAAACGTACACCCGGAGAATTCCTGCTACGATGTAATTACGTGGCTTGCATTGTCAAGTCTTCCATCCAGTGAAGCGGACAATTTTTGGCTTGGGGTGTGAGGGAGGCATTTGGACCAGATAATAAAGGCTGGAATTTAAATTGAAATTGTTTCCATTTTATGGCAGTAATTTCTCCACTCGCCATTGTTGAGCTAAGTTCAGCTAACTATTGTTCCGTCACCTTACAGGGCACCGGCATTTTTCCTATGAATTGGTGCATACCTAAGTAAAGAGAACATGATACTAGTAACAGATGGCCTCGAAACGCATCTGCTTCAAAATATTTTCCTTTACAGGCGTCTAACGTGATTGTGTCTTGAAAATAATCTAGCGGTATTCACGTTGGTCACGCATGAACGCATTCGACACCAGCCGCGCCCCAGCAATCAATCGCATCGCAGTCAACGTGTTAATGCAAAGGGTCATTGTGGTTGGGACGTTCTAGCTATAGAGGAAATGATTTTTTTGAAGAGAAATGACTTGAGTTTAGAGAGAAAAACTTGAAGAGATGCTGCAAGAGGGGAAGGAAATCGTGACTCCGAATTTGTTATTTGACCATGGCGTAGACAGCGGAGTGATGCTGGAATTGAGTTCCAAAGTTCTGGTGCAGCGTATGAAAAAAGCACGGTTGCAAATTTTGAGAGATGATTGATTCGGAGGACGAAGGAGAGTTACACGAGAGAACGATAGAAGATGGATCGGCTTATACAATCGACTTATGCAGATGCATTTCTACAGTGGCGCTATAGAAGTTTCCCACCACTACTATAGCGTTATCGTTGAGTAGGCCTAGTGCAGGGAGTAAAAATGTAAAATTTCGCCCAATATCGAGTTCGAGCGTTGGGCCTGGCGCTGGTCTTTCGGTTTCAGGCAAGCAGCGACGCAGGTGGCTTGCGCAGTTAATCTAGGGTAGTTTGCCATTGCTTTCTCCAGACAGACCCGCGTTTTACCTTCGCAACCAAAGCTGCTACTCATTACCACCGCCCTCTAGCGAATGAAAGTTGAGTCGTCCTTAGGGGCTCCTGCAGGAGTCGAGCCCGTTCCGTCAGAATGCCGCTCTAGCGTGTTACCAATCTGCCATCTTCCCGCCCCGAGAGCCCCTATATAAAGTAGGCTTGGAGTAGGCCTAGATTCCAAATGACTTTAGGAGAGTTTTGCTGTACATGGTTCTTGAAGAATGTTTTCAGCACGATGTCCTAATCTTCAATCTCAGTCTAACGGAGAGATCGTTCACTTGTCACTAGAGGAGTGCACGGTAATGGCTACCGCGGTTTCACCGCGGTAATTCGCGGATTTACCGCGGTAGCGGTATTGAAATCTGTAATTTTGCCGAAATATTAATGGGGACGGAAAAGTTATGACGGTAGTACCGCGGTAGCGGGATCCAGGCTGACGGTATTACCGCGGATGCGGTTTCAAAAATACCGTAAATACCGCGGGAATGGGGACGATTAATCTCGCAATTCAATAATCATGCGTTCGGCCGATTTTAGCATAGCTACTAACCATATAGGCCTACGTCTTTCAGTTTCGAATTAAAAGGCCATTAAATTGAACTGTTAGGCCAGGCACGATTGGTTTTGAATCTTTTGATCACTCGACACCATTGTTAGTTCGCAGTTGGTAGAGACCATAAAGCCATTTGAGAACTTGAGGGTAATTGATAAACACACCAGGGGAGAATCATCAGAGCCGGTTTCAGATTGTTGGGGGAGCCTATAGATGTACAGGACAACAAAAGATAATATAATTTAGAGGTGGGGCGGATTGCAGAGCACTTTGCACAGCTTTGTAATTTGAACGCCCAGTGCCCACTGCCAATTGCCCAGTCTCTCCCGTGCCCACCAACCACCATCACTATTTACCTTAGTGCCCCTGACTCAATCACCATCGATTCGGAGGTGGATTAAAAAACTCCACTTAGCTTAGGCCTACTATATAAATTAAACATTTTATAAAGTTACAGAAAAATGGACAAGAAAGAGAGCCAATTCATTTTTCAACGTGTTTGTTCACTGCTGGCAGAATGGCATTGGTAGTAAAACCAGAAATGTCCGTTATCTTTTGGTTAGTTTCCGGTATACACGTTGAAAAATGAATTGGCTGACGCTATGGTTATGATGTGCGCTAAAGATATCAGGTTAGTAATAGTGTCCCATTTTCATATATGATTATTGTATAGTTTAGAAGAAACTTTTGAAAAACTTTTTGAAAAGCTACTTCTCGTGTTGGGTACTAACAGGGTGCGATTTGTAGGGGGAAGGGGATTCCTCCCCACTTCCCAACTGCATCCCCCTACTGCTGCATCTCCCCACAACTACATCCCCCCACTGCTGCATTTTCCCAACAACTACGCCCCCAAGCTCGAAAAATCCCCTCCTCCCACTGCACCAGGTCATAAAATCGCACACTGGGTACTAATAAATGAATAGTTGATATAAAACACCGCGGACGGGGACGGAGACCAAAATGCGGGTACGGGGACGGGGATGGGTTCCGAAATGCGGGGACGGGAATGGGGATGGGGACAGAGATTAGGGGATGCGGTGGGGATGGATTTTAAGTCAATGGGGACGGGGTGGGGATGGAGAAAAGCTTTGCGGGGACGGGAGGGGATGGGGACAACAGTCATTCCCCGTGCACACCTCTACTTGTCACGTGTCTTACAGAGGACGATGTAAGCAAGTAAGTAAAATCTGGTTAAATTCTATAGCCTTAGGCCTAATTGCAATAGCTTCGATTGAAACACAAGTCTGATCAGAGCATGATTATGCTGCTATAGAAATTCACAAATTAAATTCAGCGGCGGAAGATGGCTGAGTGGATCACACGCTGGAGCGGCAGGATGACGGCGCGGGTTCAAACCCCGTTAGCGCCCCTAGTGGCTTTCACACAGGCAGTAACAGTGGCGTAGCGAGGGGGTCGGGGGGCATATGGCCCCGGGCGCCGAGGTGGGGGGACGCCACAATTGGGTATTTGGGCAAGTGAAATGCGTAATAAAGATGATGAAACACGTGTAACGACCTTTTTTCCGCTCGTCAGTCAGCACTATATGAAGAGGGCGCCCGTAAGACTTGAGGGGCAGAACAATGTGACGACCTTTTTTTGCTCGTCAGCAGTGTTGGGGGCGCCAACGGTAGACTTTGCCCCCGGGCGCCGGATACCCTCGCTACGCCACTGGGCAGTAATGCATCCTAAGCCACTTTAAATCGTGCTAGGTTAATTGTATAGGGGCCTACGCCTATAATAATGCTGTATTGGCCAAGTAGGCATACCTTTTCAACTTCAGTTGTTTGACACGCTGCCTTTCCATCTTAATTCTCAATAAATGAAATTATATTACATGTAAGTTGCGGACAACTATTCTGATCACAGCGTCCAGAAAAGTAAGCTGTATGCAACCTGAAGGCATTTACTTACTTATTTAGATTATGCCATGAAATAGACGAAATTTAAAGACTTGCTTACCTGATCGGTCTGCTCTGACCGAGTCTTTTAGGCTCTATAGTAACATATCGATGGGTTCACAGAAAGTTATTTTCGCAGTTCTGCATGCGAAGGAGTAGGTCTATAGCCAGTAAACACAGCTGGCGTGCCTTTTAAAAAAAACGAACAGCCTCCCTTGTCGACCCCGTGCGTTGCGCTTGGACTGATTGGCCCTTAAACCAGATCTGAAGTGCGGCTGAAGTAGCCTAAGTCTTACTAGCTAAAGTTACCATGTATAACATCGAGTCAGCTTATGCCAACTCCGCACTCTTGTAACCACGTCCTGTTAATATCTGGTAAAGTCCGTTACGGATGTTATCGTCCCCGAGAAAGCCTATTAGGCCATTACTGTAACATCCTAGTAGGCTATGCAAATGCTAGAGCATATTCAACAATTATTATGTTGACAGCCTAAATTTAGTACATCAAGGCTGGAGTTGCTAATTAAGAAACGTTAAGATTATGAGCGCATCCTGTTTAGCCGCTCCTGGGCTGTGTAGGCACATACAGTGTATCTGGGTTGAGGCCTAAATCTAAGGCTTGTAGTCGTGCAGCGACTGCAAAATGGTTAGCGGGAGGGCTTTTGAAAATAAACACGAAGAAATCAGCGGCGCAGCCAGGGAAGGCGGGGGAGCGGCCGCTCCCCTAGGGAAATTTTCAGAAAAGTGACGCCTTTTTCGTTTTTAGGAAATGTAGTAAAGTAAATAAAGAAAAAAAGAAAATATATTGGACTGAAAAGAAAACGAATGAATTGGTACTCGAAATGACAGGCACACAAAGTAAATTGCTATCTACAATACGTAAAAGACAACGTCAATTTTTTGGACATATAATGAGGAAGAAAGGAATAGAAAACCTGGTAACTACTGGAAAAGTCGAAGGCAAAAGATCAAGAGGAAGACAAATAATGACGTATATCAATAGTTTACTGACTGATGTAAAGGGTGTTATTACAGAATTAGGACTCATACAAGCAACACACAACAGAGAGAAATAGAAGTCCATAGTCGTCAACGGAGAAATACGCAACACCCGAAGAAGCAGAAGGAGAAGAAGAAGAAGAAGAAGAAGAAGAAGTAGTAGTAGTAGTAGTAGTAGTAGTAGTAGTAGTAGTAGTAGTAGTAGTAGTAGAAAAATAAAGTAAAAATTAGAAATAAAAATTAAATAAATTAAAAATTGTGATATGGATTAAAAAAGTGGCGCCTCTCTAACATGCTCACCGCTCCCCCTGGTGCCAAAACCTGGATACGCCACTGGAAGAAATAGAATACAGCATTTAACTAATGAACTGGCTCATAAGCATGCGCGTAAGCAATTTGGAGTGGGCGCCTGAAAGTAATGCAATATACGAAAACTCGGGTTATTTCCGCACTTGCAAATGCTTTCTTCAAACATCCTGGAGTGGGTCTTTATATGCTGCGCAACACCGACTGAAGCCATTAGCTTGGAAACTGTCTACTGCAACTATCTCTAAAGTTCTAAACAATCGAACATGTCTCTGTCTAAGAAACATGGTAGTCATGCGCTGCGTGTATGCGAAGCCAATTCATTCGCCAGATGGACAAGCCGGACACAATATATTTCACTTGCAACCAAATACTCCTAGATGCACTTATGCCGTAATTATCAAAACTCGCTTATATTAGGCTTTAAAGATTATTTAGACCCGGTACATGGACTAGGACTACTAGAATTACAGCCAAGTTTATATGAGTTAAAAAGTTTATTTCATCATCGGCATCACTGCTTGCTTTAGTGTCACATGTTGAATGAGCAGTGCACTTTATACATAGCCTAATATATTCACGTCGTTCTAACTGAAGTTTACCAAAAGTTACCACGAACGAGAATACTACTACTACTACCAGTGTTGGGTCAGTTACTTTTTATTTGTATATAGTTACAGTTACAAGTTACTATGCAAAAAAGTAACTAGATACAGTTACAAGATACTTTTCAAAAAAGTAACTAGTTACAGTTACGTTACTTGTAGTTAAAAAGACGCTAAAAGCCCACAATATAAACCCTACCGTTAGTACCAATTGTACTGGTAGTACCAATTACTGCTTGCTTTTAATAGAAATTCTTGTTACTTGTAGTTAAAAAGACGCTAAAAACCCACAACATAGACACCTACCGTTAGTACCAAATGTACTGGTAGTACCAATTGCTGCTTGCTTTTAACCCCTTAACTGGGTATTTAGCTGTAACTCAATGTAAAATGGACGGATATATCCGGGGTGCCCAGTTAAGGGGTTAATAGAAATTCTACTAGAAATAAAATAAAAGTAACTTGCAAAGTAACTATAAAATTTCCGTTACAGTTCCTCAAAAAAGTATCTAGTTACAGTTACTAGTTACCTTTTTAAAATGTATCTAGTTACAGTTACATTTACTGAGTTGGTAACTAAGTTACAGTAACTCGTTACTCCCAACACTGACTACTACTACTACTACTACTACTACTACTACTACTACTACTACTACTACTACTACTACTACTACTACTACTATTACTATTACTATTACTGCTGCTATTATTATTATTATTATTATTATTATTATTATTACAACTACTACTATACTACTGCTACTACTAAAAAAGGTAAAGGTAGGTCCCGTACTCGAGTCTCAGCGTTGGGTTCTGGCGCTTATCTTCGGCCTGGGCAATCAGCGACGTAGGTGGTATAATCCATTAATCTGGGGTAGTTTGCCATTACTTTCTCCAGACCCACGTTTTACCTCGCAGCTTAACTCTGCTCCTCAGTTTACCACCACCATGTAGCGAGTAAGGCCGAGTCGATCTTAGGTCTCCTGCGGGAATTGAACCCGCGACATTCTGCTCCATCGTCCAGCATTGTTACCACTCTTCTAACTTCTCGCCCCTACTGCTACTTACTAGTGGCTGCAGTATAATAATAATAATAATAATAATAATAATAATAATAATAATTATTATTATTATTATTATTATTATTATTATTATTATTATTATTATTATTATTATTATAGTGTGGTTTAAAGTGGTTTAGCAGGCTAAATAAACCTATATGAAAGCCATTGTAGGCTCTACATATTCGAGTCGAAGACCATTGTCTAATAATGCCTGTTCACTAGTCAACATACAACACGCGCTGAAGGTTGATCAATATCCAAATCAATATGAACTGCATTGTGTTCGATTTTCTCCCCAAGAGCAGTAGGATGGACTACTCCCAAACGAATATTTTACCGTCAATACTGGGTCGCCTTTTTCCAACCAATGTTCAGGGCCCTGACCCAAACCCGGAAGACCGTACACTGAGAAATCCCGAGTGCAGCACTGCGTGTTATCTGTGAAAGCAGTATATTCTGAGTTGGACCCCGCGTTTTAGGCACAGCATTAGAATCGTAGCTCTTTTTTTAGACGGTCTCAAATTTTGCCGGTATTTGTGATGCGAAATGTATGTCAGACGTGTATGCAGGGGCGGCGCTAGGGGTGGGTGGGTCCGCGGGTCCGGACCCACCGAGTGTCGGGCAGGGACACCCGAGCAAATCGTGCAAAGAGAAATTTTGATTTGGGGGTGGAGGTGATGGGGAGGGGTAGTCTGAGCCGGGTCCTGGTTGTGTATATTGCATTAGACCCACCCAGCCAACAAAACCCAGCGCCGCCCCTGCGTGTATGCGTGTGCTGCCTTCATGGTCTTGACAACGCACACAGCTTAAGGTCCACGTCTCAGACCAGCAGAACACTTTGTATGATTATACTTCGCAATCAGAATGGCGTTCATAGACTACCGTTAAGACAGACGCTGTTTGGCCTGAAATCCAGCAAGAATAGATCAGTTCACAATCATCGACCGCATGCTCTGCATATGAAGAACATAAATATTATATATAATTTATTATGTATATATATATATGTGTGTGTGTGTATTCACCAGGGACGTAGCCAGGAATTTGATGGGGAGGGGTATAATGTGATTTGGGGGTATAAATCTTTAAAAACCTTGAAAATCTTAAAAAACACATTAACAATTTTAAGGTAGACTGATTTTGGAAAGTATATATACCGATATAACCCCGTCTCTACGCCCCTGATATTCATGTATTCATCATAAATGACATATATATATATAATTATATATATAGACATACATATACAAACATACATATACAGACATATATATATATATATATATATATATATATATATATATGTCTGCGTGTGTGCTTGGATGTTTGCGTACTTGGATGTGTGTGTGTGTGTGTGTGTGTGTGTAGATAGGCCTATATGGCACTTAACGATCATTAGCGTCACGGTCAGCGCAAACCAAGCCCTGCCTCCATCCAGTCCCGCCTATCACTATGGTTGCGCGATGTAAACAAGGTCCTGTGCAAACCAATAGTCAAGCAAAGCAATAGTCAAGGCCAAGAACATTGGGTCTACGTCCTCGACACTCTGCGTGAGCGTTGAGTGCGAAAAACACCTGAAGCATGCAACCGTGACAGCGTTTTCGACTGATTCAACGGAAGTTTGAATTACGACCAGTTGCAGGTAAAGCTGAAATGTTCAAACTTTAACAATATCAACAATATTCTATCAGGAGATAGCGTTAAAGTGATATCTTCAATAACTTTTGAGTTTAAGGTAGATTCCGACATGCTATTAAACTTCACTATTTGAACTGCATTGGTCTGCATATGTGCAGTTGTAAATCCATTGTTTTGTGTTCCTTAGAAGATTATTGGCACATTTTGCAAAATGGCGGAACAGTCAAATGGCGAAGGATCGAACCTTAATCGGGTAGGCAAATATATATTCAATCTGATCATTGATTTTACTTTGTGGCAACAGTGAGACTCCATGGACGTGCATTCAACACATTGGTCTTAATGTCTACGTCAAAAAATTGATTGATAAAACAAGTAGCCTATGTGTTAACTTCATTGAATGGTTGGGTGGAATAAGGAGTTAAATGCAGTTACCAACTTAATGGTGAGGTTGTCAATTGAAGGGCCTAGAGGAATAAGGAAGTAAATGCAGTTACCCCTCTTATTGTTATTGATACTCAAACCATTGGGGTCGGATACAGTTACCTCCCTATTCCACCCAGCCATTCAATTACAGTTAATTTAAAATTCACATTTTATAAGGTCCGCGAGACGTCAAAAAATTTCTAAGGGACCGCCACGCAAGAAATCCTAAAATGTTTGAGAACCGCTGGTCTAGTGTTTTCAACTCTTATTCGACTTCGCTGTTTAGCATTGTGATGCAAAGCTAACATTTGAGGAAGACGTTATCTGTTTTACTAGCAGTGACGCGTCCAATCGGAAGGGGTTGGAACAAGGATTTTTCACGAATTAAAAAAAAGAATGTGACTGGTCAATTAAATAAAATAACTGTGCTGTCACGTTAAGAGCTATGTTTTGCAATTTGTAGAGTGGAATATTACAGTGTAGGCTTATAATATAAAAAATAGCACGCCTGTTTGGAAGTCTGACTATTGGCTGAGATAGTGACCGATTCAGTTGATGGATGTCAAGTTTATTATCTTGAGTAGCTTGGGCCGAGTTTATATATGTGGCAGTCTTCCTTGCGTCTATAATCTTACTACTATTACTACTACTACTACTACTACTACTACTACTACTACTACTACTACTACTACTACTACCAGTGCTGTGCTAGTTACTTGCAAAATGTAACTAGTTATAGTTACTAGTTACAAGGGATAAAAAGTAACTAGTTACTGAGATTAGTTACTAGTTTCCAAAAGTAACTAGTTACGTTACTAGTTACTCCAAAAAAGTAACTAGTTACTTACTAGTTACATAGCTTGTTATCGATGCTGCACAGCCTGCACTTAGGTATCAAAAGGTACAATAAATATAATCAACGAACAATCGAAGATAATTCCAAATTCTGTGTAACTAACAGTCACAGTTACCTAATAGGCAACATTAAACAAGCAGTGTAGTCTACTGACACAAAACATGCGTCAATTTTTAACTGATGTTCATTGTTCAAATTACATTTTTATTAGCTCTCAACAGTAAGAGCATTTCGAAGAGCTCGTCAGTTAGACTGTTTCTGCGAATAGGCAACATTAAACAAGCAGTGTAGTCTACTGTCACAAAACATGCGTCAATTTTTAACTGATGTTCATTGTTCAAATTACATTTTTATTAGCTCTCAACAGTAAGAGCATTTCGAAGAGCTCGTCAGTTAGACTGTTTCTGCGAATAGGCAACATTAAACAAGCAGTGTAGTCTACTGACACAAAGCATGCGTCAATTTTTAACTGATGTTCATTGTTCAAATTACATTTTTATTAGCTCTCAACAGTAAAAGCATTTCGAAGAGCTCGTCAGTTAGACTGTTTCTGCGTGGTGTAAGAATCTGCCCGCCCACACTGAAAAGTCTCTCTACTGTTTAGGGCTTTAGTCCTACTGATTTTCGTCAGTTAATGATTGAAGTTTACTCCTTTTATTATCGCTCAAATACAACATGGACTTTGTATCATAAGTAAAGTACTAGAGGCTAGAGCATGATGGTGGCAGTGCGATCTATGGCTGCCAGTCATGTGAAACAGGACGAACGACTGGTGTTCCGGTATGTACCGGTAAGTTGTTGTTAATGCAGTAACTCAGTGACAGTGAGTCGTAAAAATGCAAACTCTTGAAATGCAATAACACTTATAAAAGTAACTAGTTACGGTAACTAGTAACTAGCGTTACTAGTTACTCAAAATAGTAACTAGTTACTGACAATAGTTACTCTTGGCTGAAAGTAACTAGTTACGTTACTAGTTACTCAAAATAGTAACTAGTTACAGTAACTAGCGTTACTGTAACTAGTTACTACCCAGCACTGACTACTACTACTACTACTTACTACTACTACTACTATTTTACTTACTTACTACTACTACTACTACTATTATTATTATTACTTATTATTATTATTATTATTATTATTATTATTATTATTACTACTACTACTACTACTACTAATTATTATTATTATTATTATTATTATTATTATTATAGTAGTAGTAGTAGTAGTAGTAGTAGTAGTAGTAGTAGTAGTAGTAGTAGTAGTAGTAGTAGTATAGGCTCTCGGAACGCGTTACCAGACAGTGTCACCAACGCGACCAACTCGGAAACATTCTCTAAGAAACTAAAAACGCACTTGTTCGGACACTCCTTTAATGCAATGTAAAGCACTCTTGACTCTAACCCGCTAGGCAATAGCGCTATATAAATCAGCCTATAACTAGTCTAACTAACTAACTAACTAACAGGCCTAGTAAGATTTAGAGTGGTTCAGTAGGGTCTGCCCTGTGTGAGAACCACTATAACAGTTATTTCTGAGACTCACCTATATGATGTAAAATGCATTTATGCATGATTTCAGATGAACGAACTTGTCAAAGATATCAACGAAATGGCCAACTCCAGTGGCTGGGCCGCTCGTGACAAATTTGAAGGCAAATACAAGGGCACTTTTTTGAAAACTCTAGGAAATCTAAGGTAAAATTTTAAGTACATTTTAGCATTTAAATTTTAAAAGCTACATTTGTGCCTATATGTTTGCATTTTAATTGGATACGTTTAAAAGCTATGTGCACGTCCATCAAAAATAGACCTAGGTCTATTGTTGCGAAAATTGTATTGCATACAGCTACTGAACCACGTGGGGCAAAATATGAACTTCTCAAGGACAGCGAGTGAATGCAGGTTCCTATCTCCGCTTGCTGTTTCGTCGTTCATTTTACCTGATTTATTTTCCACAGGTGATTAACAGAAGTTGATCTAAGAGCTTATGATTGAGTAACAATTTGTTTGATATTTCGAACACTTTAAGAAAATTTATTTTTAAAAATACTCAGGGTGCTGATTGTAGAGAGGAAGAAAAGGCGAAGATGGATGACGTGATCATTGCAGCCATTCGCTCTGGAAACAGCGATGTCATGGAAGTAATCTGCAATCCCATATTCGACAAGCGAAAACTAATCGAATGGAAGGTCTGACCAAGTACTCAGTCATAGAATATAGATAACATGAAGCGCAAAATGAGAGACGTAACTTACTAGTGAGCTCATGTTATAAGAGTCTTGAATTCAGCAGCGTAATAGTAATAGTAGTAGTAGTAATAGTAGTAGTAGTAGTAGTAGTAGTATAGTAGTAGTAGTAGTAGCAGTGCAGTAGCAGCAGTAGTAGCAGCAGCAGCAGTGGTGCAGTGGCAGCAGCAGCAGCAGTGGCAGCAGCAGCAGCAGTGGCAGCAGCAGCAGCAGCAACAGTGCAGCAGCAGCAGCAGCAGCAGCAGCAGCAGCAGCAGCAGCAGCAGCAGCAGCAGCAGCAGCAGCAGCAGCAGCAGCAGCAGCAGCAGCAGCAGCAGCAGCAGCAGCAGCAGCAGCAGCAGCAGCAGCAGCAGCAGCAGCAGCAGCAGCAGCAGCAGCAGCAGCAGCAGTGGCAGCAGCAGCAGCAGTGGCAGTGGCAGCAGCAGTGGCAGCAGCAGCAGCAGCAGTGGTGGTGCAGTGGCAGCAGTGGTGGTGGTAGTAGTAGTAGTAGTAGTAGTAGTAGTAGTAGTAGTAGTAGTAGTAGTAGTAGTAGTAGTAGTAGTAGTAGTAGTAGTAGTAGTAGTAGTAGTAGGAAACATCTTAAGCGACATAGCCATTAGCCCCAGTCGATGGTCGCTTCGGTAAAAAATCTTTATCATGGTCTTGTTCCATGGTGGTTCGTGGTTGAAATACAGAGTTACAGTTGCTGACCATCGCTCTCATGGGCGCCCGCACATTAGGACAAGTTTCTGTGGGCGCCCATGATCTCTCTCTGTCATAAAACCCGTTTCAATTCAGCAGAAGCATTACGCAGCGCATAAGTTACATCGTTTTTATACATGACCAGTACAAACAAGTTATCTGTTGTTTCAAACGGCTTTTCTAGACCAGACAAGATCTAATCTACAAAATAGTCGACGCTTTGATAGAAACGGCGACAGATAAATCGAAGGAAGCCGAAAACTATCACTTCACAAGATTTTCAGACAAGTTTATGGAAACACTTACGTAAGTACTTTATGGGACTGAGCCTGTGGTTTTTCGATGGCTTTAAAAGAGCTAGCAAGAGTTTTCTTGAACATTTGGAGTTTTGGTGAGTAGCACACTTTTGGTGTGCACGGATCATCATCAAATGTAGGCCTATAAAGCAGGGTTATTTCAAGGATTATCGATTGGGGGGTGTCGGTTAATTCTGGGGGTCATCTGCCAAAAAAGTATGACAAGCAAAAAAGGTTATCCCATAGCTGAAATTGGGGAGGAGTGTGGGGCGTCGGTCTACAATTTGGGAGTGTTGGGGAAGTTAGGGGTGTAAAATATCCCTGCCTATAGGTTACATTTACTGTATTTAATTTCATTTAAGTTATTTTCAATTAGCTTTAATGAAAATGAATACAATTTTTTCTTGAAAATCAGATGACGAATTTGAGGAAGGTGTCAAGACGAAAGTCGATTGCTTCAGAAATTTCTGAAAACAGTTTTGCAATCAGAAGCTATTCATTCACAAATAAGTGCCTTTAACGTAATGTAATACCGAGAATTCTCTGAAATGAATGCTGAATGGGAAAAGCTTTCTGAGAGCAAAAAGTTCGGAGTTTCACGAAAAGTTTTCAACACGTGGATGACGTAAAACTGAAGCAATATGCCACTTTTTCAGAAGATGTGCTTTGTGACAAATAACATGACCGACTATTGTTTATGCAAAGACAGTTATCAAAGCGTCGTAGTTGACAAAAAATCTTGTGCTTAATATCACAAAAGTTATAAATAATCAATCAATCAATAAACTTCTATGGCGCCCCTATCATAATGCCCTTGGACATCAGCCGATGGCGCACCAAATCCTAATAGAATTAGAGTCAGGTCAAGCCGAAAAGATGTCAGAACAGCGGGGGAGCATTCTAAAGGGGGATAAGCCAAATCAAGAAGGTATGTATGATGCAAACCGTTAGCCTGAAATTTTCACCAAAATCTTTCGCGCGGCCTGTTTTTATAATCAAAATATTAATCTATATACGAGCCATCAATGTAAACAGTGTTCGCTAATTATTATTATATTGGTCACTACTACATTTGGCTGACGATTTTTCTGTTTTCTCGCTATTCCAGTTTCAGTTTGCATCTAGTTTGCAAACTCCGGCAAAACCGTTACTTCTCTTTCGACGCATTAGATCCAATGTATTAACAATTTGAAGATAGGCGTGGATACGTTGCGGCAGTGACTGCATGTGTTATCTTCAACGTCCCTGTTATATCGACTTGTTTCTGTGAATTGTAGAGGATATCAAGTTGTCAACAAACACGCCAACAAACTCTATTCGGTTGTGCGCACGGCGTTCAAAACGCCCGAACGTAGCAACGCAGCCATACACAATGCAGCTCTAACTTTCATCACTAAGTTTCCTTGGGTGGTAAGTTAAACGCAGAGGTGAAAATCACGAAATCACGGTTGCCGTGATTTTGTCCTCATGCCGTGATTTTATTCAGGGGCGTAGCCATGAATTTGATTTGGGAGGTATAATGTGATTTCGGGGGTATAAATCTTTAAAAATCTTTGAAAATCTTAAAAAACACATTAAAAACTTCAAGGTAGCCTGATGTTTTAAAGGGGGTATATACACCGATATACCCCGGTCGCTACGCCCTGATTTCAATCCATTGCAGTGATTTTGCCATGATTACTGATTACACACAATCCCATATATTAATAATCAATTAATTAGTAATCAATATTAATCAGATTCATCACATAATGGATTTGTATGTAAAATTATTAATCTTTTTCTTTCTCGCTCTAAGTCAGGGTTTGGCCAACCGGCGGGCCGCGGGTTGCTGATTGGAAGCCATCAGGCATCTTCCCATATAGATTCTTCTGATCCTTCTACTCAGTTAACATCCGATGTTAACCATTCACACCCATTCACAGCTGAGTCGACTGGCAGAAACATCCTGCGTGACCGGGGCTTGAACCAGAGACCTCAAGATTGGCAGAACAGTGTGCTAATCACTGTTTCAAAGCGCACCATCTAGCTTCACGTCGTTGTAGTTTATTAAAAGCTCCAATAAAATGATACATCCTTAGAGTCTACTAAACAATAATGAATGGATGGGTGGAATAAGGAGTTAAATGCAGTTACCACCTTAATGGTGAGATTGTCAATTGAAGGGCCCAGAGGAGTAAGGAAGTAAATCCAGTTACCCCATTAGTGTTGAAAATATCAGTTGAAGGGTCCGGTGAAATAATATGGAAGTAAATGCAGTCACCCCTCTTATTGTTATTGATACTCAAACCATTGGGGGGTCGGATACGGTTACCTCCTTATTCCACCCACCCATCCACTCAATTAATTATTGAGCAATTATTGTCGGTAATAAAATCTCGCCACAATATCGACTTGTGTATGACATTGAATCTTTCTGGTTGAAGGATTTTCCCGATCTGGTAGTTGAGACGGTGTCTTTAATCAAGGGAGCGATCAAGCACAATCCCGACGTTTCAGAGGGTGAATGGCTTGCCACAAATCTTGGAATCGTTTATGCCATGATGTTTCGATCTCAATCAAAGTAATCTGATTGCTTTTCAATAAATCTGATATTGAAGTATTTATCTAAGCAGTGGCGTAGCCAGGATTTTTCCGAAGGGGGTTTATGGTTCCCATGATTCGTGATTGCCAACTTTGGAAAATTCTGATAAGCAAAAAAAGTCGTCAACTATTATTTTTGCTTGATTAAGTAAATTAATTATATAGCTATTTGAGCGTCTACGACTATGTTGATACGCGACAATAAACAAATTGTTGGTCGAACGGCCAAGGGGGGTTTTAACCCCCAACCCGCCCTCTCTTGGCTACGCCACTGTATCTAAGTGATGACCTGAGGCATCTCTGAGTGGGACAGTGTTCTAATAATCCACTTGGCAAAGTCAATGTTCTACCACTTAGGAAGTTCTTGTTCTCCAGCAACGATGAACATAACCAGATATGTCCTTGCTGATAAAGATGATCTTCAACCCAACAATAAGAGACATTGCGCTGTTAAAATTCCGTACAAGTTCGATAGAGTTTGCTCTTATGAGAAGCTTCGAAGGCTCAATTATAATGAGCAATAAGACATTTATCATATATATATATATATATATATATATATATATATATATATATATATATAATAAACATATATATATAACAATATATATATTGTTTTATTTTCGAGCGGTGCTTCACTCAATAATAAAGATTGTTTTTCAAAATTTGAAATTGCTATCGAGTACGTTTATTTCGAGATTAGGGCAGCATGGGGTAAGATGCACCCCATAAGCAATTTTTTTCATATTATAATCAAGCATTACATGCATCGTAAATTATGGTTAATGTGCTAACGACTATATAATAATAAAGACGTTTTATATATTAGCAGCTGTGACGAAATAGATAATAACATTCTATCCGCAAAAATTGTTTAGATGCTGGCAGCATCGTCTAATTCTTATTACTTTATGAAACTTTACACTTTGCAGCAAAAGCGTCCATATGCGGGCACTGAATGATGCGGCGGAGACCTTCAACTTTTGCGCTCAGCAAGATTTCCAGTATTCCGAAGACCCGAGCAAGAAAAACATCTGCTACGGGATGCTCAAATCAATTATGGAGGATTTTCTGGGCTCGGTTTGTAAAAAAAATACAACGACAGATATATATCTAACAACGATTGAAAACAGTCAAATCAGGCTGAAATTTTCAATTTGTAGGCATACACACACATTCACAGTTGAAATACATGCCCTGGCTACATGGACGCCCGCACTTTGGGGTAAGAGGGGGCTCTTGCCTGCCCCCCTGGAAAATGCAAATACCAAAATTTTCACAGTGATATTTGAAAATCTTGCTAAAATATTAACCGTGACCATTGTGCTTTGCCCCTCCTGAAAAAAATTCTGTGGGCGCGCATGCCTGGCTATCAATGGCAACTTGCTTTGTTGCTTAGCTCTTAGATGCTTAAGATCACAGATTTTTGCAAATAGAGACACGTCTAGTATATTGAAGACCAAAAACCTGTACCTATGAACTTTGTGTCCAGGGGCGGCGCTGGTGGTTTTGTTGGCTGGGTGGGTCTAATGCAATCTACACAACTAGGACCCGGCTCAGACTACCCCTCGCCCCCGCCCCCAATCAAAACTTCTCTATGGATTTGCACGATTTGCTCGGGTGTCCCTGCCCGAGGCTTGGTGGGTCCGGGCCCGCGGACCCACCTCCTCAGCGCCGCCCCTGTTTGTTTCTATTTTAGAATGTTTGAAAATAATTGCCTATATATATATATATATATATATATATATATATATATTGAAAACAACTTATGTATATCTTTTAGGGCAACACGACTGTTGAATTGGTGAAGCCGATGATAGAAAGTATTCGCGAACTGTGGGAATGCGGCGACGAAACATTACAGCGAGATGCCAACTACATAATAACGGCGATGGCGGATAAACCTGAACTAGTCGGGGATCAAACCGATGTCCTGATCGAGCAATTTCTTAGCGGCAAACAAGCCACTCTAGCCAGTATGCATACTTGGATACTTGCCCTGTACATGTAGATACTGGGCAGGGGCGTAGCGGCGGGGTGGGGGTATATCGGTATATTTATCTCCCCCCTTTAAAAAAATTACTACCTTAAAGTTTTTCATGCGTTTATAGATTGTCAGCGTTTTTAAGATTTATACCCCAATCACATTATACCCCAATCAAATTCCTGGCTACGCCCTGATACTGTGAAGGTAGCCTACTGATGGCCTGGCTATCTTCTAGTGAAACTGTCTATCATGATGTGTAATCAACACGCCTACGAAGCATATACCGTACCTCAGAGATGTCCATGGGTCCATGTTTTAGAACTCAATCCAACCCAACCCATCAAATCTCCAACCTAACACAACCAAACCCATGCCGGTAATAGGATTACTTGACCCAACCCACCGTAATACATTACAATTTCTTAAACCATGGCTTATTTTCTGGCCCAACCCAACCCACCATTAATATGGAAAAGTCTAACCCAGCCCAACCCAATCCAACTCAACCCAACCCAACCTATAGGTTAACCCAACTCATGGACATCTCTGCTGCACCTTAAATTGATGATTATGTGGCAAATTTTCTTCATATTCGCTAAATTAATAGATACGTAGGCCTAATAGTTACCAATCGCTATTGCTGGCGTAACCAGGATCCCAGAGTGAGAGGCACCAAAGTCCTCACAGACCGACATTCTGACATTCGAGGTCTTACTAGGGTGTTTTGGGGCTCCCCAAACGTGGTCTTTCTCCTCCAGCCGAAAAATATTAGTTTGAGATCTTACCGATTTGGACCATCGTTTCAGACCATATCAGTGTTTAATCTAGACTCCTTGACTTCGGGGGGAGGGAACTGACAAGGCCGAGGGGAAGTCAGATAGGGGCTACTGTTAGTTGATGTAGTATGCCAAAATTTCCGGAGGGAATTTGAAATTTTCGGGGAGGGAAGGGCAATTTACCCCCGGAAACGGCCTAGATTAAACCCTGGGACCATATGACAGCACATCGGCAATCCATAGTTAAATTTTCTTATCGTTTCTGCACAAATCTCACAACCAGACACGCTATAGAATTTGCCATTGCTCTTCTTTGATAAGTAATGCTGAAACAATCTTGAAGCCTTTACACGTCCAGCAAATTGCTTGAATTGTCCACAGGATTTGCTGGCTAAGGCACGGATATATTGCGTATAGGGGTATCCAGTGTTTACCAACAAAGTCCGGTTGCTCCGCCCACTGGTGGGCAGAAACCATAGAAACCATTGTCGTCTATTAATAGACGCCAATAGCAGAAGCAGATTTCTTGCTGGTGGGCATAGATCAGTGACCATAGAGATTGCTCTGGATACTTCTATGCGCTAAATATGTAAATATTGATATTTGTAGCTAAACTGGTTGATATGTACAAGGCTCAGCCTAGCAAGTTTTATCCGCATCTACCTCGATTCATAGAACATCTGGACACCGAGTCTTGGTATAGGATTATGATTATACAGCTGTTCAATGAAGTGGCCAAAACTGCTCCCGATGTAGGTTTTCTTCTTTTATTCCTTACCCATAACTAGGTCCGCCCAGCATGTCGCCACTTAATTGACCGCTCTTTAGCTGATAATTAATTTGATAATTTGCAGTGTTAGGAAAGTTCGCCTTTAGGTTTCATAAGAGATATGCGCACGAATGCTGATAAATAATACTGATTACTACCAGGGGCGTAGCAACGGGGGTATATCGGTATATATACCCTCTCCAAATCAGTAGGCCTATATGTAATACAGTATATATAACATATGTATATATATATATTATATACATTTATAGAACATATATAATATATTATATTATACAAACTATTATTATATACTACAGCATATAATATATATATATATATTTATTTATAGAACTTATATAATATATTATATTATATAAAAATCAGTACACACATAATACAGTATATATAACATATATATGCACTCGTAGAACATATATAATATAAATATAATATTATATATGGTCTACGAATGTATATGTATGTTATATATACACTGAAGTCCTGTGGAATAAGGGGCAATATTCTCAGATGGATTGAAAATTGGTTGAAGGGAAGTAGACAGAAGGTTGGCATTAGGGGAGGCCATTCGCAATGGGCAAGAGTTATCAGTGGAGTGCCTCAGGGCTCAGTGCTTGGGCCATTACTTTTTCTAATATATATAAATGATATCGATGAAGGATTACTGTCCAAAATTTCAAAGTTTGCCGATGACACAAAGTTATGCAGAAATATAGACTCGGAGGATGATGCAAAAATTTTACAAGAAGATCTAAGGAAATTGTTTCAGTGGTCTGTGGACTGGCAGATGCTTTTCAATATTGATAAATGTTCTGTAATGCATGTTGGGAAGTCTAATAATGGTAATGAATATTCTTTAGGGGGGGAGGTTCTAACCACAACAGAAAAAGAAAGAGACTTGGGGATAATCACCCATAGAAGTATGAATCCATCTCACCAATGCATGGAGGCAGCAAAAAGGGAAACCAAATGTTGGGAATGGTGAAAAGGACAATTGTGAGTCGTGACAAAGAGATAATCATTAAACTTTATAAGTCATTAGTAAGGCCTCATCTGGAATACTGTGTTCAGGCTTGGAATCCATTCTTGAAAAAGATATAGAACTTTTAGAAAAGTGCAAAGACGAGCAACGAAGATGGTCAATGGGTGCCATAATTTAAGCTACGAAAAAAGACTTCAATATTGTGGACTGACAACATTAGAAAGGAGAAGAGAGAGAGGGGATTTGATAGAAACATACAAAATAATGACTGGGAAAGTAGATGTGCCATATGATCGATTCTTTACATTGGCACACTATAGCAGCACAAGAGGCCACAAGTGCAAATTGTTTAAGCAGAGGGTTGGTCCAAGAAAGAAAAACTTTTTAGTGCAAGGGTTGTGGACAAATGGAACAGTTTGGACGAGGTGGGAGTGACAGTTGAAACAGTGAACGGATTCAAAGGCTATCTCGATAAACTAGGTTATTGAATGCAGATGGTTACATCAGTGGTTTTCACACAGGCTTACTTAGCCTCTTAAACCACTTAAAATCACATTATTATTATTATTACTGTATTATGTATGTATTGATTTTTGGAGTATATATAATGTATATAATATATTATATTATATATATAATATACAACACTATACATAACAATAAGCATACATGCCCCAAATTTATACCTCCTAAATCAACTTCCTGGCTACGCCCCTGATTGCTACCCCAGTATTACCCGATTCTATAGTTCACTCGTATTAGGCCCACTCTGAAAAATATCATGCTATGGTACCACATGTCCACCTGTCAGAGATTAGGCCATTCTAGAGATCAGAAGTTTTGGTATAAGTGAAGTGAAGTAAGAAGACGTACAGTGTTTACGATAATGAATAAGCTTTTTTGTAATTCTTGCTATTAGCAATACTGCTCAGAAATGGAGGTCGTAATTCGTGATGCAAATACTAGCTAGACCAAGGGTGGCCAAACTGCGGCTCGCGAAATGTTAAAATTTTTTGAACAGATTAACAGATCAACAGAAGCATACAATTCCCAAATAACAGTAATAAATTTTGCCTGTTTGTCAATTTTATAATAGGTTCCATAAAAATATCAGCAGAGATTTTATGAAACTTTACAAGAATTGGACTACCCTCGTTTTCGTATCTAATTGTGGCAATGCAGCTCCCAAGTTTTTGAAAATTGTAATTTGCGGCTCGCAATCTCTATCTGGGGTTGGGCACCTCTGTACTCGAAGATCAATAAGTTTTATACTAAAGTATACGAGTCTACAAAAGTGTATTACATTTAATACGACCTCTATTCTCCTCTATTTTTACAGAGTATCGATAAGTTTTCGCTTTTAAAAAATCTAATTAGATGAATCTTTGCAGCAGAAACGATTCAAATCATTTTTGCCATTATTCATCACCATCAGGTTCAATGTATTGAGACAGGATTCCAATTATTAATTTTCCAGAATGGATCTTAGTTTAGAGATAAATGATGCTGTTTTCAGAAAATGCCAAAACAGACGATTCCAGCGATGGTCAAGATGTTGACGGATAACAGCGCCGTATATTCGGCCATCATGTTCCTCGACGCAATAGCTGTGAAGAACCCAAAGTCCGTCATACCGTACGACGATCAACTAGTCACCGCCATGAACACCCACGAAAACGCCACGTCGATGGTTGCAAATCTTTTCGCGAAACTGTCCATAGATGAGGCAAGCGATGTCAATCTGCTATTGCTTGACAGGATTCTCGCAGTTTATAGTTTATGTGCGTTTTGAGTTAAGCCTTTGTTCAACGTTAAGACGTAGGGAGCAAATCCAAATCTAACTACTGTAATTAGGTACATTTTGGGTTAGACAGGTCTTGTAAAAATATGCGCGGTTGCGGGTGGAGCAGTGGTTAGCGCACTGGTCTGCCAATCTTGAGGCCAGGGACGTCATTTGGGGGGGGGACAGGGGGGCAAATGGGCAGGGGGCATTTGCCCCCCTGATTTTGAGGGAAAAATTTTTTTGCCAATGTTTGTGTTATTTAGATTTAATACGCCCTAAAGGAGTGCTTGATGATGTCGAGTAATCTGAAGTAACTAACCGTGAAAATTGGCTGACAAGCAAAAAAAGGTCGTCAACTTTTTTGCAAACTTACCAGGTCGAAAGTGTTTTGCCCCCCTCCCCCTGAAAAACAGTGAAATGACGTCTCTGCTTGAGGTCCGTGGTTCAACTCCCGGCCGCGGCAGAAACTTTTCGGTTGTTTCTGTCCCAATCGCCCCCAGTCGACTCATCTGTGAAAGTCGTCGACTTCGGCTGTTAACTCGGTGGAAGGAAAGGCAGCGAGGGAAAGGCTGGCAATCGCCCCCATTCAGCCGTTGCCGTGCATAACTGAAGGCGCTAACCCTTCGGGTCCCGACTGGTCCGCGATGGCCTATGGCCTTTACCTTTACCTATAAAATATATATAATTTTTTAATTGCAAACAGTTCATTGCTAATGATATTTCCTAGCAAAAATTATAGGCCTACTATTTATCTGAAATCGTTACTGCTATTCATCCTTGATATCATAATGAAAGTGATTCTAATGCGATATAATATGAAGTAATAACGGCTACAATTGTAATGAAACTGTAAAAAATCTAGATTTTAGTCACTTGGTAATAGTTGTCAGAATTATAATCGAGTTGATACTCAATTCTCTTAATTCTCGATGAGAGAAACTACAGAAGATTCTATGATGATATGATGTGATACACAGATACAGTATGATATGATATGATTTAACATAATAGTTGTATACATAGCTATGCATTTTGCTTTTAGTCTCATCAGCGCAAATATCTGAAGATAATCGGAGACAAAGTTCAGAAATGCGACGGCGGACCGCATCAGATAGGACTAATATACGCGATGAGAACCATCGGTGTAAACTGTCCGAAGATACTCGGCGAGCACAGAAGACTCTTCGAGAAGCTAAAGGAGCGAGCCGATCTCAAAGACTCCTGCCAAGCGGCCATTGACGTCATCGAAGGAAGAACGTAAATATATTACATACATATATTACATAAATATATTACATACATATATTACATAAATATATTACATAAATATATTACATAAATATATTACATAAATATATTACATAAATATATTACATAAATATATTACATAAGTATATTACATAAATATTATATTAAGCATGTTACTTTGAAACTGACCGCGGGACGCACAAACATTGGCGCCACTCTTTTGCTTTCTAAGCAACGTTTTTTCTTGTATGCGATGCTGGTGACAATTCTCTAATATTGTACCTCTTCTAGGCCTCATTAAATCTCTCTTTAACATACTCCCCTTTTCTCTAAAGCGATCAGTCTACAATTCTCCAGTCAGTTTTCGCAGTTAGATCTGTGAAATCTTTTACTCTGCGTTCAATTTCTAAAATCTCTATTTATTTTCTCAAAATAAATTCGATTCCTGTGCGTAATATTCCAAATATGATCGTACCATTGATTGTCATATATTGGTCGATTACTTATTTCTTTATTTGCGCTCATTGTAGTTCTCTCGATTTTTCTAGAATTCACTGCCATGACTTTTCATGGTTTAAAACTGCTATGCAGTTTACAAATTGATTAGTAAATGGATGCATTGACATTCATCTGCTAAGTGTTTTGACTGAGATCAAGTTTTTCGGTATCGGAATAAAAGGACAACAAAACCAAATAATAATTGTCAAATGTTCCCTTCCAGTCTTGAAAAATTCGTCGACGAAATCTCGGAGCAGCGTAAGGACATCAACCATCTGGACACTCGGGTGACGACGACGGAAGACAACGTGGACAGTCTTTCCAAGGAAGTCGATCAAAACAAAACTGACATAAAGAAGGTGAATAAAGACGTGAAGAAACAGGGAAAACAGATCAACGAACTCAAGGTTATTGTCGATGAAACTGTCGAAAAAGTGGACGAAATCGATCATAAGGTAGGAAAATCTGATGTAATAACTTTGATTCCAAATAAAAAATCTAGCAAATAATAGCGTGTCTATTTTTATGGGGACTTTGGAATAACTAAATCTGAGTCATTTATAAGAGTAGGAGGATAGCATTTTCCTGCATTTTCTTTCAATCTCTTTTTTCAGTTCTACAGTCATTGGAACCTGCATAATACGATTACTCGTCAGTGTTTATTCTAGGCCCTTTTGGGGATACACACCCCCCAAAGTTTGAAAATCCCCCCCACAAAAAATTTCTATATGTTGCATTGGGGATGGAAATCCCCTCCCCCCCCCAAATAAAAAATCTCGATCGCTGGAAGAAGTATTCCCAAGCCAGCTGCTGTTAAAATCCCGAAAATTTTGGGAAGCAAAACACGAACTGCATTTCATTAGACTCCTAGTCCTGCAATTTCCTAAATTCACTTTTCACCGAAGCAGCTTTGCTGAACATCGGCTCTGTAAAACAACTTAGCAAAACAATTCTTGAATCAACGAATACGCTCTTCTCACAATATAGCGTCGACTTTCTCACAGCTTGCCACAAATAATATTATTTGTTCATCTGTGACAATGGTGAGAAATTTCATAACTAAAAAAATCAATGACACTGTTACAGACGCTCAGCCATGCGCCCGCTTGGTCGATCGACGTGGCAAAGATGTTGAATCCGCCGAGAGATCGCGACTGGCGCCTCCTGGCGAGCAGACTCGGATACTCGAACGACGACATCAGAAACTGGGCGACGCAGCCGAATCCTTGTCTGAGCATGTTCGACGAATGGTTTGCCACGCATAAGACGCGCGAGGCAACCTACGGAATCCTCAAGATACTCGTCGAAATGGATCGAACGGACGCCTCGGTGATTGTAGATGATGCGCTCAAGAAAGTCGGTTAGTCACTTCAATTGTATATATACAGTATGACGAATGAATGTCTTGACTCTTGAGTATAGCATAAATACTTATAATAAACAGTGGTTGTCACACAGGGCAGACCCTACTGAACCACTTTAAACCTTTTATTATTATTATTATTATTATTATTATTATTATTATTATTATTATTATTATTATTATTATTATTATTATAAACACTATTTCTAGCTAAATTCCTCGTCGATTACTCTCGCTTTGGACAATTTTATCCCTATCATTATATTATAGAATCTATACATTTTCTGAACTAAGTGGGGCCGTCAAATAGCACAGAAACTCAAGTCTCCCTGATGCCCAAAGGATATCCAACAGTGTTTATTCTATGCCTTCTCTGGGGGTATTCCCCAAGATTGAAATTTCACCCCCACCCCGATTTTTCACATTTTGGCAAGTAGTATGACCTCCCGAATATGTCTGCCCCCCAAATTTAAACTTCCCCTCAATGTCTAGGTGGCTAGAATAGCCACTGGATATCCAAGCACCGAAAAAACTTTAGCAATTTCCTTCTACAGCTTCATGGTTCATCAATTAGTTCGAATAAATTTTTTATGCGTGCAAAAAGCTATTTTGAATTGACAGAGAGCGTTTGAAAATTTGTTGTCGTTTACAATTTTGGTTCGACGATTTTGAATAGTTGTAAAATTCCTGCTAGAAATATTTCATCCGATATTGTGTGCTACCACAATCACCAGTCTTTTATACAGGCCTGTTAGGAGGAGAGATCCCCCCCAAAAAAAAAAAACTCAAAATTCCCCCCAGAAATTCCAGCACTTACACAAATTTTGCATTGAACTGTGTCTTTTCCCCTCCAACCAAGTCGATTTTCCCCTCGAAAGCCTCAATCCCCCCTAAAGTCTGGAGTCTGGATAAAACACTGCATAATCACTGTGTCTCCTGAATTCAGAGCACGTCGTAGAAGACGACGAGGAAGAACCGGACACGCCTCCGCCTGTCTTCCTAAGCTATCAGTGGGCCCATCAGTCGGAGGTGAAACTTCTGAAGCGCCATCTGGCGATGGCCGGTTACGGTTCGTGGATGGACATCGGTCAAATGGGAGGCGGAGACAAGCTGTTCGCCAAGATAGACAAGGGAATTCGAGCGGCAAAAGTCATCGTCTGCTGCGTAACGGAACGATACGCCGAATCGCCAAACTGCAATCGAGAAGTGTGTTCTTTGTCTTCACAATAGTTATTATTATCGTGCAGCTTTACTCAAGTGTATTTGACGCAGTGGCGTAGCGAGGCAAAGTGCCGCCCGGGGCGAGAAAAAAGTTCCGCCCTCAAATCTCTGAAAAAAGTCTGACAACCAAAAAAACGTTATTGCCTCATCAAAAAATTCTCTAACGAGCAAAAAAAAAGAAATCTCGAAAGTGCCGCCTTTAGAGCAAGTGCCGCCTGTGGCGCTTCGCCCCCCCCCCTGCCCCCTCGCTGCGCCACTTGCTTGACGTACACGTTATGGCCTATAGGAATTTCCTTTGAAATTGAAAAATGCCTAGTTAATTATAATATAACAAGGTTTAAAGTGGTTCAGTAGGGACTGCCCTGTGTGAGAATCACTTGTTAACAATTAACAATTGTTAACAATTAACTTGTTATTGGCTGTCAATTGCCTTTGTTTCATATTTACAGCTTGATTTAGGGGCGGTTCCACGTTGGGGATGACTGGAGATGCATTCACCCACCTAGGTCTTTTTTGCATGTCAGCTTTTCGGGGGGGGAGGGGGGCTGCAGGCCCGAGTCGTTACGCCGCTACATGTCCGCCGAGTACATGTATACAAAACAGAGCTGATGTCCCTTTCTTGCTTGCCAGCCTTTTTCGGGATTTCATTTCATCTGCCCACCAACTTCCTAGAAATTCATTGCATTCCACCACCAACTTCTTAAGAATTTCTTGCATCCCCCACCAAGAATTCTTGGAACCGCCACTGGTTCTAGTCACAACACCTACCTAGGGTTGTCAGATGTCCGGTCTTCAACCGGACTTCCGGTATTACGCCTATTTTCCGGTGAAAAAAATCGAGGCAATACCGGACATGCATATGTTCGGTATTTTCTTGCAAGCTATACCAAACCACAGCAGTCAAGTCACTCTCGTCCTAGTAAAATGTAACATTTTGGCTATAAGTCCCCTATAAATAATATCAATGTTTGGGAATACCCAAATCCTAATGTGTATTATTAAGCATTCTAAAGCAGGGTTTCTCAAATATTTTGTAACCGCGGCCCATTTCAACGACCCTAATTATAACATGTAATACAAAAACGCATTAGGCCACCTGGCGAAAGTTAGTTGAAAAGAATCTTCTAAGTTATGAATAAAAGCTCTAATTCAATTCGAATGAAAATATGGAAAAGATATTAGTCAGAATTATTCATGTTTTTGTTAAGTAAGATAAAAGAAGAGAAATAGATATTGAAATTTATTAAAATTATCTTTCTAAAATTTTGCCGAGAACATACCTTTATTACGCGTCTTAAAAATCCTATGAGTATGGCAAAATTGCTTAACCGCTAGGTTGGATATACTATTCTCAGGTATTCCCTATTGTTATTGGAGTATCAGAGCAAAATGGTCGGAATACATATCCGTTATTTCGAAATAAAACTAATTTTAAAAGCAGGCTTGCCATACTTATGGCCTCTAAGGTCGGTTGAGGCGGATATGCAGACTAGGAGCCTTCAATTTTCAGCTTTCAAAGCATTGATTCAATTTGACTGGGTCTGGATCAGTGGCGCCAAGTCGGCACCCACATTCATTTTGATTTTAAATTTACAATTGTTTACCGTACTTACTAACCTGTGAACATTAGTCGTGAATTTTAAAGTGCAGAAATCTGGTTTTAAAGTTTTTGATGAATTTTTCAACCCGGTCAAAGATCGCGAAGAGTTAAAATAATGTTTTGAATTTTTGTGAGGCAGAATTTCATAAATTGATCAGGCATGCTCCAACTCGTTGACTGAATTTGTTAGCCCTAAGACCTCCCCCCGTAAAACCGGTATTGCCAGTTGCAGTGTTCTGCATAGTTTCAAAGGCCTTTCTTAATTATTGGCTCAGATGCTATTGGCTCACTTGATCTATAGACAATTCAGAAGAGAATTAGTGAGATGCAATTTTGAGGTATATTTTATGCAATTGAAAAAACAAGATATTAATAAAGGCAGCAGAGTCCAGTAAATAAATACGAAGTCATGTAGGCCCTAACAGTTTCTTTTATTTCTTTGTTGTAAACGGCACAGTTTACATATATTTGAAAAACAGTTGTAATTTTATTGTTTTGTTTACAATAGGACCTACATGTTATTTGAGGGGCTGAGGACCAGCGTCACCTAACCAAAGAGTAAAATTCTGAGTAAAACGGATTTGAAGTTTGGAATGAACTTGTAAAATCACGAAGTTGCAATTTTTTTAGTCTGGACCAAGTATATAAATACCAAATTTTCACTGGTTCATCTGGGTACGTTTTATTTTTTGCCACCTACACGGCCGGATGTCGGGTATTTTGAAGACAGATATATGGCAACCATACACCTACCCCTTTTGAATGATCTACCATAAAATTGTTCCATAAATTATCAACCATAAATTTGCTCCAACCATGAAATTAAGAAAGCAAGATTTAGTACAGACAATTTAGCTAATTTTGATTATTAATTTGATAATTTCTACTGCAGTTTGTAAATTAAATTCTGCAGGTGAATCTGTCGGTGACTCTGGGAAAGCCCGTGATTCCTCTGCTGATGGAGAAGATGTCCTGGCCTCCACCGGGATCAATGGGACCAATATTCGGAGAGTACATCTTCGTAAGATTTTTCCAGAGACCCGGAGAATCGGCCGGAGACGAACGCTACTGGCCGAAAGACAAATTCACGGAGCTGCTGATGCAACTGAGATATAATATCGCTCCTGAGAAAAGTCTAATCCTGAAAGGTGAAACTTTGATTCAAAAATTAATATTCTGTAGATCAGTGTTTTATCCAGACTCCAGGCCTTTGAGGGGGAATTGAGGCTTTCGGGGAGGGAATCGATTTGGTTGGAGGGGAAAAGACACAGTTCAATAGTTCAATGCAAAATTTGTGTAAGTGCTGGGATTTGGGGGGGATTTTGAGTTTTTTTTTGGGGGGGGGGAATCTCCTCCTAGCAGGCCTGGATAAAACACTGCTGCGGATTAATTATCAGTAAAGATTCTGATCCTATAGGGATCAGTTAAATTTACTATTCAGTTTGGCATTGAGCGACTAATAAAATTGGACAAAACCAGAGACGTAGCCTAAACCACGGGGGACTTTGGAGGACGGTCCCCACATGTAATAATCTATGAGGGGCATGAAGTATAATTTATAATGTATCCCTCCAATCCCAATGTTTTGTGCTTCTTTGCTAGTTTAACGGGGGAGGTAATCACTAGATTTTAAACATACTGTAGACTATAAACAATTTTCTATCCCCCCCACCCATTGCTGAGGGCAGGATTACGCCAATGGACACAACTGATTGTATCTCCTCAGGCCCATCTCAATTTTAAGTATTCTTAAATTACTGTTATTTCCGTCTGACAGATTCTCCTTACAAAAACTGGTGGCAGCCTCCTGAAGAAGTCATCGTGATACAACCGAAACCCAGTAAACCAGCGACAGGCCAAGGTGCTCTTCCCTCTGTAGAAAATCCCGACAAATCGTCTAAGGTACTACGGAAAAATTCACTCGCGAGCCGTCATGCCAATATACAATACAGTTGCAATAATAATAAAATTATTATTATTATTATTATTATTATTATTATTATTATTATTATTATTATTATTATTATTATTATTATTAAGGGCAGATGGAACAGTTTGGACGAGGTATGAATGGCAGTTGAAACAGTAAATCAAAGGCTATCTCGGAAAACTGTGGAGAGTTACTGCATTGGTTTTCACACAGGCCTACTTAGTCTCCTTATTATTATTATTATTATTATTATTATTATTATTATTATTATTATTATTATTATTATTATTAGTAGTAGTAGTAGTAGTAGTAGTAGTAGTAGTAGTAGTAGTAGTAGTGGTGGTAGTAGTGGTGGTAGTAGGTGGTGGTGGTAGTAGTAGTAGTAGTAGTAGTAGTAGTAGTAGTAGTAGTAGTAGTAGTAGTAGTAGTAGTAGTAGTAGTAGTAGTAGTAGTAGTAGTAGTATGTGAAAGTTTCGTGGAAGACGACATTATTATTATTATTATTATTATTATTATTATTATTATTATTATTATTATTATTATTACGGCTATGTTATTTATCTTACTACTTGTTGCAAAGTGTATTTAGTAGACAAATGTATTTATTCTAATGTGTGTAACATTCGTTTCCTTGAACGCATTCCCATTTGACGGAAGAATAAGAGAAGGCCTGCCTCTTTTTCTCTCTCTCACAGTTGACGCCCAGCAGTCCGGAGGTTTTCATATCATACCAGTGGGATAAGCAACCGCAGATCAAGGCCCTCTATCGACGTCTCAGCCAAAACGGATACAACTGTTGGCTGGACGTAATGCAGATGGGAGGCGGAGATTCTCTCTTCGATAAGATCGACAAAGGCATCCGTGGATGTCGAGTTGTTCTCTCCTGCGTTACCTCCAAATACGCATTATCGGCCAATTGCAGGTTGCGTTGCATGTTTCTCTTTAAATAAACCAATCCTCATTCAAAAGGACGTCAGGGGCGTAGCGACGGGGGTATATCGGTATTTATACCCCCAAAATCAGTCTAGCTTAAAGTTTTTTTAAATGTGATCTACATGTGGTTATATGTGGTTTATATGGTTTATTTGGGTCATAGTTACGATTTATACCCACCCAAAATATTTATACCATTCCAGATCAAATTCTTGGCTACGCCCCTGAAGGACGTTTACGTATGGTATGGCCTATATTCATAAGTGATGTGGCCAAGACAATAGGCCTACGAGGCAAAATCACGATCGGAACAACAATATTAATTAACCCCTTAACTGGTTATTTAACTGTAACTCAATGTAGAATGGACGGATATATCCGGGTCCCAGTTAAGGGGTTAACTGTCTCAAGCTGGTCTCAAGTTGAAACGACGTCACAATCACTAATATTCATCTGACTAGAATGTGCGAGTTTTGCTTGCGACTTCGTGTATATAGTCTGCAGTGGCGGCTCCACATGGGGGTCCGGGGGCGTGCCCCCTATTGAATGCCTGCCCCATAATGACTCCTCCTGTTGGGACCCTATACTTACTACTTCATACCTATCAACAAATGGTTAGCCTCCCCATGCTTAGAAGTTTCCACCCCAACGGCCCCCCACTTGCCAAATCCTGGAACCGCCACTGTTAGACTGCAGAGTAAGAACTACAAATTAGCAATTTCAACAACTGCGATAGTTCTTCTGGTATTTCTTTGCAAAGTTTAGAGTTCATTATTATTAAGTTACGGATTCTACTGTAGTACGAATTATTCTTGATATTGGACATGGATGACGTTGCGCCTGTAGAAGAGAAGTCAGCCTGGCAGATGCGATAAAGAAACCGATCATTCCTCTTTTGTTGGAGAAGTCGTCTTGGCCACCGGAGGGTCCAATGGGAATGATCCTCACGCAGCTGCTCTACATCGACTTCTGCAAACCCAAGGAAGACATTCAAAACGACTGGAACTGTCCTCAATTCAACGAATTGCTTAAGAAAATACAAGGATACATACCGGTTAGATTCGACGCTTAACTGTTCCCTGCTATCATGGGTGCCCGCACATTGGGGCAAGAGGGACACTTGTTCCCGCTGGAAAATGTAAATACTGTACCAATATTTCACATTGAAATCTGAAAACCTTGCAGCCCTTGCTAAAATGTTAACCGTGTCCATTGTGTTAAAATGTGTTTTGCCCTTTCTGGAAAAAATATGTGGGCACCCATGTCTGTCATTTGCAATTTATATACGCTAAAATCTTTCATGCTTAGCAATAATTGTTTCGTTATCAAAATATTTTGACGAGATATTCAGAAATAAAATTAAATAATTGTTATTCATAGCCCGTGTCTGGAGCAGTGAATCTCGCTGCCGGTTCTTCCTCCGGCCCATCACAGAAAGGTCAGCCAACGAAACCAGCGAACAGCAGCGACAGAAATAGCAAAACGGAAACGCCAACCAGGACACCGACAAGAAATGGACCCACTTCCGGGACAACTGCCCTGAAACCACCGAAATCAGATCCACTGGCTGTAAGCGGATCATCGCTGGCCAGAAATCCCGCCAAGCCAGCAGCAGCAGCAGCTTCCGGAGCTACAGGATTCTCGGGAGCCAACAACAACAACAACAACAACAACAACAACAACAACACTGCTGCTGCAAAGTCTGATAGGAGAAATTCAAGCACTGCTGATAAGCCAGGAGCAACTGCTGGAAGAACTGCGAAACCAGGTACGGACAGTGGCGAATTCTCTGAAAGTACGAGAGAACGCGAGAGTAATAATCAGTTTGCAGATTTGGCAAAAGAGAACACCGCTAGGCAATCAAGTGAAACGTCTAGAAGCTCCGATGAGTCTAGCTGTTGCCTTCTTCTCTAGCAGAACGGATGCATTTTCCGTGGGCATTATTACTTAGCAATGTCTTATCTAGGCCTATTTAAGACATTTTGCTAATTCTAATGACCACTCACACATTTCATTACCGCTCATTTATCGTCGTCGGGTGAGGCTGCGATAAAAACGTAATGAGCAGAAATAGCATTAGGAAGTTTAATTATTTGAACATGTAGCACTTGATGAGACTTTGATACATATTTGAGGAAATAATTTTCTCTGTTTTGTTGACCCTGCCAAATCTTGAATAATTTTGATTTTCTTTAGAACATCTTCAAAATTCTAGAAACTTCCTTAATATCTCTTCATAATTTCATTTGCATACATGTTGCCATGTTAGGTTTTGTTATTATGTACGATTAGTTTGAGCGAAACAATATTGTGGTGTGGATGTCTATCTGCGATAGGTTTGTTCAGTACATTGTTATGTTGTATATACCTCGTAGGACGCAAAGCGATAGTGTCTCACAAGTAAGACGACACTTCTAAACATCATTATCGAATCCGAATTCTGTTTGCGAAAAGCTGCAAGGCTGATCTGATATTTCCTTCTACTCAGTTCTGTACGCCGTGTGATAGCTTTTTTCAATTGTTTCTTTCACCGCTTTTAACGGCAAAATGCGGATTAATTATTTAAAATCTTAGGTTTTGCTTGCTTTTTCTACATATGATATGTTCCTTATAAGCAGCTTTCATGAAAATTGCGCAAATCATAGGTAGGCTTATTTGTTTAATGGCTTGTATTTTCAATAGTGGAAGATTTAAAAAAATATTCGAAGGAATATTCATTTTGATTTTATGCAGTTGTAAATTGGCTATTTCAATTGTCTTAATTGACTTAGGAATATTCTAAATAAGGAACATTTTCTATGAATGAGACAGATCCTAAATACGAGGCAAATGGGCTGAATGGGATTTCATACAATATAACACATACGTTTGAACCTGTAACAGACATCCACCAAAGTCTTTTGAAATAAATCAAATAATTGAGCTTCCTTAAATAGAATGTTTATCCACAAATGTTTCTCATTTTTTTAATTGCCAAAAGTAAAGAAATGTATCAAAAGTAAAAGAATTGTGTCGTCGACTCTCCATTTGAACGAGAATCTGACATGGTTGGTTAGTCTCTATTTCAGCAATTTGGGACAGGGCACACATTTGCCGTTTCAACTAGCTTGTCAGTACATGAACCTGTGATAAACGATTTATAGTATTACACGGTGAAAACTGTAATAATCTGGCTTTAACAATAGACATATTTGAATATACTGTGGGAGAATGAATTGCCTACATGCTTGAAATTACTGCACCGTTGTAGCAACGACTATTTTTACACCACGGTAAACTTTCTAAGGATGATATTTTCATAGATTTAGCGAACTGCTATCAACTGTCATAGATCAAAGCAAATAACCAGAATAAACTCCTGGTTTGAAGCAGTACGACAATTTCAGTTGTGTGCATGTAGTTTTTAATAGACTAATTTATGTCAGCTGAAATAAAACAATGTAGCTTCAAGCGTTTGACTATTGTTCATATTTGTTTGATTGATAATTATTTGAACGACCTTCAAAGTATTGTTCTACGAGCAACCGCGCAGCATTCGATGATTCAAACCGCTGTCTCGGTTTATTTAATTGAAATTATTTTAAAATAACTTCAAGAATTCTATAAATCAATAATTGCTTTTACTTTTTTTATGCAATGATTGATAAATGCACTGCGATGGAAAGCAAAAATTATTCAACACTTTTTAATATGACGATGGTTTAAGTATTTGTCAGCTGTGCCCGTCTTGATAACTTGACTTTCAATCGATTTTTATTAAATATATTTATTAGTTCACATTTTCTGCAGCCAAAAAAGCAAATAAACACAAAATAAGAAGAATGAAACAGACATAAATCAGCGCAATGCAAACAAAACTATTAATCATAGAGACAGAAAGAAATGACAGACAACTTTATTTCAAGGCACTTGAACTTTTTCGTGAGACTTCTTGAACTTTCTTATGCCAGAAATAATGTCTTGCTCCGTCATCCGTCGATGACTGATCTACTCCTGCGGAACGGACCATGAGTGGCGCGGGTCCCGAAATTCCTTTCCGGCGAAGAAGAAGGAAACGAATACAGGGGAGACGGCAAGGCGGATGGCAGAGGCGAGAAGCGAGAGAGGGAGGAACGACGCAGGGGGATTTCGTGCGAAATATTTCTGCGAATGTCCGAACCAAGAGTTGACCGATAGGGAGAGTTGAAAGTGTTCGAAGAACTCTGTAAAATAGAGAATCTATCTCACTTTTAAGATGATTAAAATTGTTTTGATGCTACAATAGGATAAGTTCATAGATCTTCGGCAGAGGATAGCATTTTTCTCGATTTCATTTTCACTTAACCTGTGCAAAGATATACACTGTAATATACACTTTATCCTGAACAGTAATAAAATGGACGTAAAAAGACGGAACACTGCAAGGAACAAGCATGCTGCCAGCGGACTGGAAACCTATAATTTTCTGAGAGTAAGTCCATATTGGATAAAACTTTTCATTCTTGTAGGCCTGTAAGCTTAGAATAAATATTTAGAAACTGTCCTTAGATTGGCATCATGTAGTCATCATTGAACAAAAGAAGAGAAAAAAATGCCACCGACAAAACGTTTCAACGACAAAAATGTTCGGATATAAATTAAAATTATATAAATAGGCCTGCAAATCATCTGATTTTAAAAATCTAAAGGTCTGACTGATGTGAAGAGATAAATGACTAAAGTCGCTAAAACAACAAGTTAACGACGTCTGGTGGTCCAGAGATCACCAAGAAACAAGGATTTAAGGATTTCAAGAAAAATAACGGCGAGTTAAGATATCCGATGAATATTTCATCGGTAACATTTTCGATAGTCAACCATTGACACGAGTGTCAATGATTATGTACTTATAAGTTCAGAAGTAGCCTGTGTCACCTGTAAGGTTCCGAAATCCAGACTTCTTCGGTAGTTCGAAGACGAAAGATCAGAGAAGTTTGCAAGCGAAGATCTCCGACCGGAAACGTCGTTGGCTGCGACCCAGTTGCCGCCGCCGATTGACGAAAAACTGGACGAACTTCCAGAAGGCACAAAAGGCGGGAGACTGGGGGCACGATTGAAATACGGTCTGTAAGACTGCGTCTGAGCGGGTTCCGTCATGTATTTGGAACTCACCGATGACGGACCGCGAGTGTCGCTGATTGTGTGCGGAGTTCGCTCCAGTCTGCTTGTGAAGTCAGAAGCACGGATCGTCTGAAAGCAAGAAACAGAGGCTGTTTGTTTAGCGCCATCTCGACTGGTTAAAAGCAAGCTACCAGAGTAAAAGCGATGTGCATGTGGACGTGTGAATTTTGCAAAATTCAAGATCCGGATGCTTATGTACAGTGCGCAATAGTGGTGTCCTCGTCGTTATGTTGCAAACATACAAGTATTACAAAAATAATAAAGCTAAATGGAAACGCTATATATATATATATATATATAAAGCTATATATATACATATATTATATATATATTATATATTTAACGTTTATAGTTCCAAAAAGGATATATATACAATTTACAGTTGATCACCATTATCATTATTGTTGTCATCATAATTATTATGTTTAAAACTTACAAATATTACAAAAACAAAGCTAACCAGACACGTTATATATGTATTAGACGTGCATATATATGTATTATATATATGTATTATATATATGCATTATATATATGCATTATATATATGTATTATATATATTAGATCAACATTATCATTATTGGTATTGAAATATCAAAGTTGGCATAATGGCATTCACTATAAGATGAATACTAAATTAAGTCTTCCGCAAATAATACCGCTCATCTTCTATCCACATCCCACTCATCCACCCAGCATCATCATCATCATCATCATCATCATCATCATCATCATCAGCATCATTAGCAACAACAATGACGTCATCATTGTCGCCAGGCCCGCCGAGAGAAATTCCGGGTCCCTGTGCAGATAAAAATTTCTTGACCTTTTTATGCTTGTCAGCCTCTTTTACATCTTAAAATTAGCTGACGACTTTTTTATTGCTTATTAACCTTTTCACGCCGGGCCTCCCTTTTCCTCGCCGGGCCCCCTCTGCTTTAGTGTTATTATCCATATTATTTTTAATTAAACGTATTCATCATGGGCCCGCCCCCAGACCACCGGGGCCCTGTGCAGTTGCCCCCTGCCCCCCTCTCGGCGGCCCTGATTGTCGCCATGGTCTGTGCAGTCGTTAACACGACATCAATGGTCCTCGTGATTATAAAGGAGTCGTCAAGACTAGACTGCCTTAACTCAATAATAAAAGTTTGTTCTATTTTGTCTGAACATGCAGTCAATCGCATATCATTCATGTACTACTGTAGAGCGGAACACTGGGTTGACCTTGTATAAGTTAGATTCTACGCTGTTCCTTCGGCCGAGGGCTGGACTCGACGGAAGACTGGTTCCGGCTGTCGACGACTGACGATGAAATGCGTTTCTGTGGTCAAATCTCGAGGCCACGGAACCAGTCTGTGCGGCTGAAAAGCGCGCATTTGGCGGAAGAGAACCGTATGTTTCCGTAACGGACGGTGAATAAAGCCTTCCGATGTTTGTCGCCGTCGTCGTCGACGGCGGATAAGAGGGAGATGGTCGCTGTCTGATCGACCTGTGGACCTCCTCTGCCTTCCTCTGTCCCGAATCATTCCTCGTAGGCTGAATATTATTAAAACAAGAACAATGCAAAGACAGTGCGCATCCTAAAAGAAAAACTCTATGCATAACTTAGTTCCGAGTCAAAGACGCTTGAGGCGGACAGACGAAAGGCGTAGACTAAATACGCGGACAGTAAGAACGCTAAAGCAAAGCCGTAAACAACCCGAAGAATTATTGTTGCGTTGAAATCAACGGCTCGCAAATTACTTGCACGTAGAATATATATTTTGCAGAGTCTTAAGACAGAAATTCCATCCAGCAGTAAGAAATCTGCTCGTCTCTTCCGCAGTTATCTTGGCCGAGTACACCTACACTGTCCTTCATCACGTCTAAATAGTTTTCCAGCTGTTAAAACGCTTCTACACCGGCATTAAAGTGGAAGGAATTGTTATAGCTCTAGCAGATATCTGATATAGACCTACTACTTCAGAGTATAGGACTGTGTGCTTTAATGTATGGTTAACTTGAGCAACATAGGAAATAATTCTGAGTTTTTAAAAGCACATAAATCTCTAGAACTTAGAAGCGTCATCTGTATTGTTTATAGTCTAACGCAGAGGTGGGCAAACATTTACCTTGAAGGGCCGCGTGAAACCTAATACTACATTAGATAAAAAAATCAAAATGTTTATAATCAAGACGCTGACCAAATTCATCATCAGCGGTAACTTTTAGGTATCACTTAGGCCTATTTATCCAGTAGCAGAGTAGCATTATGATATTACATATTTGCTGGTCAAATATCAAATATTTCATAACTATTTCTATGATTTTAAAATAAAGTGCCATGTTTCCGTAAAATAATTTCAAATTATCTAACTTTCTGCCGATCGCACGCATATTTCTAAATGATCTCGCGGGTCGCACGGAATCCGGTGGCGGTACGCGTGCGGTCCGCGGGCCTTAAATTTGCCCACCTCTGGTCTAATGCAAACTCCACAGAAACTGTCTGGAATTTGCATCCATTATAAATACGAACGAGGTAGCTAATGGCTGCTGTGGAATGCATGCACAAAGCAAACGCAGTTTCTGACATGTCATGTTCCAGACTCGTATTACAGAAACCCATGCATTTCATATTATACTGTAACATCAAGTCGCAGCCTGAAAGAAGTTTTACGCCGAAATTCAAAATATAAATAGACTCAACACTGCATGCCAAGCATATTTAGCTGATAGCAATAGCAGCAAAGAGCAATAAGAACAACAATGCCATCAGCAGCAACAACGACAGTAATAATAAAAACATAGGCTAATACTAAATTGTTAAGCACTCTTGACTTAGGCTTAGGCCTTGCTATAGGGTCATGGATACTTTTGCACTCCCCCTAACACCACCAACACCTCCCCAATTTGAGACCGACAACCCCTCAACGCCTCCCCCAATCTGAGCCTGTGATTACCTTTTTTTCTTGTCAGACTTTTTCGGCATGGATGGGACCCACAAAATATACCGACACCCCCGAAATTGATAATCCTAGAAATAACCCTGTATAGGGCTATTTAAATTGTCAGATAATAATAATAATAATAATAATAATAATAATAATAATAATAATAATAATAATAATAACTAGGCTTAGGGTGGTTCAATAGTATCTCTCCTGTTTTAGAACCACTGATCTATGATTGAGCGTTCAGTAGAACGTCTACTGTATTGTGCGGTGGTCGATGGTTGCGGTTTACTTGGAACATTTACAGTATCTGGTGCAGCGAGTCGGAATTCAAGTAGTCAAAGTCTTTACCGGGCTCTTACCCGAGGGCGGGTTCATAAGGCGGCGCTGATCTTCGTTTCAATGTCAGTCAGTAATAGCCACCTAACATCAGTGTTTATTCTAGCCACCTTGACATTGGGGGAGCTTGAAATGTTTGGGGGGAGAAGGTTTGTCTGCCCAAAAGCCTTGACGAGCAAAAAAGGTCATCCTGATATAATTTTTTGCTCGAATGTGGTGACGAGCAAAAAAAAGGTCCTCACATCCTTCCTTTTCTTTCAAATGCTCTTCTATATGGTCATATCCTTCTCTTTTCCCCTCTCCAAAATAAACCCCCCCTCTCATCACACTTTTTTGGGGAAAATTTTCATCCCCCAATGCAACATATAGAAATTTTTGGGGGGGAATTTTCAAACTTTGGGGGCGAAATCCCCCCAAAAATGGCCTAGAATAAACACTGACCTAACATGTTTATCCTCTGTAGGCCTATATACAGAATCAAAAGCCTCAATTTTTCATAGCTACTCCAATCAGTTTCCAATGTGGTCGCATTCAATGTTCGATTTGCCGAGGAATAATTATAATTATATACCACCAATGTGGAACGAACCCCCCCCCCCCCGTTGTAGGTAGAAGAAATTTGGGGCGGGCGGGAGTTGCCCTGCCCCTATCGCTTTTCTTAATTTAAACACATCAACCACTGGTGGCCTTATGTTAGCCTAAAACGCCATTATCCAATATGAATTAACATTATCCGATGCATCTCCTGCAAACCCAATGTACATGCAGTGGCGGCTCCAGGATTTGGCAAGTGGGGGGGCGTTGGGGTGGCAACTTCTAATCATGGGGGGAAACCATTTGTTGTTAGGTATGTGGTATTAAGTATAGGGTCCCAATAGGGGGGCACTGGAGGGCCAGGCACTCAGCCCCCCTGTGGAGCCGCCACTGTGTACGTGAATCCTTTCCTTTACCTGAAGATATATACCGGTGAGCTTGCTAGTTCCTTCATAGCGATATGGATTTGGAGGCGGTAACTGACTCATGTCGAATGTTCCTTGGACCGAGCGAAAGGTCGATGACACGGTTTCATTTGGTTGAACTAAAAAACGGTAAAATTCTTTCATTGCGCAATTCATTTGGCGAATCAGCTGGCGCAGCTTTCAACATCGTAGGCCTACATATTTTGAAAATTTATCAAAACATAGGTCTACCTTTAAAATTTTCATCGAATTGATTAATGTGTTACGTATAGGAATGTATATTGTTGCAGTTGCATTATACTATATATATATTATACCATAATATATATAATATAATATATAATATATATCATGTATTATAATGCATTGGCTTCCGGTTTTGGCGCCCGTGTGGCTGCCAGCACGCGTTTGTACGTTACGTGCCACGGTTTTCGTCGCCGTTCTCGGCATTTACCGACTTTCTGCGCTTGGATTTTACGCCAATCGCGATCAACAATCAGTGTTCTACTCGTCGGTTTTTCCGTCGAGTCTCCTGTCCTCCTCCACTTCTCCACGTCGTTCTGGAATGTTTTAAGTCGGTCGCTGTCGCTGCTGACGATCCAGCAAGGCGCCATTAAAATGGCCGCCGCGTGTTAATTCAACGGGACCGTAATTAACTGTCGTTCCGGACGTCGCTGGAACTTCCATCTTCGTCGGATTTGCCGATTTCGGTGACGAACTATACTCTCGCCGCGAGACCGCTTCTTCGGAATTCACCGCCGGAGCTTACCGTGCGGAGAACTCCTGCTACCAACTCGCGGACCCTTAACATCATCTTCCCGTTCCTCGTTGTCGTGTCAATGTTACTGCAATGGTTTCACGCAGGCTTACTTGGCCTCCTAAACCACTTAAAATCACATTATTATTATTATTATTATTATTATTATTATTATTATTATTAATTTTGGCTGCAGTCTTCTTTGAGGACCGCCTCTTAAGGACTCAGCACCGGACTTCTTTACGGCAGCGAGTTCTTTCTGTCGTTCGAGTGGATTTTTAACATCGCCACCTTCAGACCCTCATTGACAATGCCAGCGTTGTCAAAGCGCTTTTGATTTTGGTACTTTGCTATGTTACAGCGCTATATAAAATGTCTTAGTAGTAGTAGTAGTAGTAGTAGTAGTAGTAGTAGTAGTAGTAGTAGTAGTAGTAATAATAATAATAATAATATGATGCAATGTAAGGTAATGTAACGCATTTTGACTCAGAGGTTTTCGCATTTTGAATGCTTACCATTTGGTATGATTTTACTGTTATTGTCAAGTCCCCCTACTTTTTCAACCCCAGTGTAGTCCTTAAATTCTGTCCAGCTGATCTGGTATATGCCTACCTAAAAATAGTATAAATTATATAATATATGGTCCTATAATTAAGCAATTTACACTACTTCAAAAGTTCATCAAACAAATATTCTGACCACATTTTATTTTTGAACAGCTACCTGTGTGTGTTAATAAGTTTATTTAGAGACGCATCCGTAACAGAGGCGATGAGCGTCTATCTCTTTCTTCTTCAACGCTATTAAGTTTCAATGTTCTCATTAAAACAGGTAGATTGATTTTGATGAAAACACAATTCTTGCCCTTATAAACCCGCCGATTACATAGGCCCGACCCGACCTAAAGCAGATCTGCTGCTAGAACTACTATGGGAGTATCCAGAACACTCTCTATGCCCACCAACATAGCCAGTATCTATGCTGGTGGGCAAGAAATCTGCTTCTGCCATTGGCGTCTATTAATAGACGTCATCTGCCATTGACGTCTATTAATAGACGTCAATGGCTTCTGCCCACCAGTGGGCGGAGCAACCGGATTTGTTGTTAAACACTGGATACCCTAATACTATGGTATACTGATTAACGCTTAGTAAATTGAACAGTCATTTAAAGCAGGGTTTCCCAAACATTTTGGAACCGCGGCCCACTTCAGCGGTTTTGTAACGTGCCGAGATCCCTAATCATAGCATGAAATATAAAAATGCATTAGGTCATCTAGCGAACGTTAGTTCAAAATAATCTTCTGAGTTTTGAATAAATGGCAAAACAAAAGCTCCTATTCAATTCGAATGAAAATATTGCACATATATTAGGCAGGATTAATCATACTGTTGCCAAATAAGACAAAATGAGAGTAATATATATTATATTGAATTTTATAAAAAATAATTATTTCTTTAAAATTTTTGCCAGGAACATACCTTTTTTATGCGTCCTAAAATTTTTATTAGTATGGCAAAATCGTTTAACCGTAATGAATTGTTTCTACGACAAATTCTCTATTGTTAGTGGAGTTTCAGAGCAAAATGGTCGAAATGCGATTTCATTTGGTTATTGCGAAATAAGATTAATTTTAAGAAGTAACATAGGCCAGGATTTACCAAACTTCAGCGGCTTTGTAACAAGCCGCGACCCTGCAAACTTATTGTTAACTAAAATTAGATAAAACACTAACAATTTTAATATAAACCTTGTATAGAGGATTATTATTATTATTATTATTATTATTATTATTATTATTATTATTATTATTATTATTATTATTATTATTATTATTATTATTATTATTATTATTATTATTATTATTATTATTATTATTATTATTATTATTATTATTATTATTATTATTATTATTATTATTATTATTATTATTATTATTATTATTATTATTATTATTCAACCCGACTTACATAGCGCAGTACACATGAAGAAATTTCAAAATCAAGAGCGCTTTACAGTCCAAATGATTTCTGATGATTGCAGCTGATTGCATGCATATAAGTTTCTTATAGCTTATGCAGGCCAAGCTTGTTAATATTGTGGTATTGGTTAGAAAATGACACTTTGGATCTAATTTTGCGCTGCCCAGCGACCCATTAGACTGAGTCCTGCGTCCCACTTTTGGGTGCAAGCAGGCCTATGTTTTACTGGCTGATGATCAGTTCTGATGCAGTACAAGTATAGGCGGAAGATGGCGGAGTGGGTTACGTGCTGGAGCGTCAGGTTGACGGAGCGGGTTCAAGCCCCGTTAGTGCCCCTAGTGGCTTTCACACAGGCATGCAGTAATGCCTCCTAAGCCTCTTTAAAATCATGCTAAGTAGACTAAACAGAATACAAGTATAAGACCAGGCGAAAGAAGGGAGATGATATATTAAGCAGTGTTCGATGATCTAGCCGCTTTTAGCGAAAAACAGCTGGCAGAACATTATGTAGATCGGAATTCCCGTCTGCCAATAACAGGATATGTGGTACGAGCCCAAACTGCGACGAGGTGAGCGTTGTTTCCTTTGAATGTACTTGACAGAGGTCGGAAACCTCTCGGCATTTGTGCGCCAACGTTGGGTTTCTAATTCATCCAGCGTGCCAACAAACTATCGATCTACCCGCTTTACCATATTTTAGGTATATTATATTAACAGAGGCGTAGCAGCCATGTGGACAACCTGGCCAAATGCCAAGGGCCCCCGACCTGCAAATGGCCCCCGACCCGAGCCCCCAATTTTTTCGCAAAGTTTTAAATTTGTCAGATCGACAGATCGACAAGCAAACAAGCAAAAAAGGTCGTGGTCGTCAACATTTTCGGAAACTTGTCAGATCGTCTCTGGAAAGGGCCCCCGAGCATATTGCTACGCCACTGTATATTAATATATTATATTAAGGCTATAAGCCTTCTTATAAGGCTCATAAACACTCGTGTGTACAGTACAACAAATAGTATAAAAAGAAATTTGGTCTTGAATTAATTACCTTACTGTTTAACCAGTGGTTAAATTACTTTTCCAGAGGTGCCGGGTCTCCTTAAATTTCCTCCGGCCACAAAAATTCTTCACACCTTTTAAAATTAATTTTTATTGTAACAGTATGCTTCTTACTATAGCAGCGGAATTATGGACTAAGTGATCGATTACTCGTTAACATTTTTAATTTATTAAAATTCGTTTGATCGATTAATTATTTTGATTAATCGAAAAGAAAATGTCATCATCATCATATAGCTGTAGCCTGCAGCAGTGTTGCCGTATTGGGTAATGTCTGCTGCCTATCGGCTGACACCAAAAAACGTACCGGTTCTTTCAAAGTACGTTCCGGATATCTTGTCAGACGTCCCGGATCGGAGATCATCCAGCAAGATCCGGGTCAATTTAACCCCTATATTTAACTAAAGCGACTTTATACTTTAGGGTCACAGTAATATTTTTTTAAATTTTCAACATAAATGTTTGTTCCTTCGCGTGCCACTGAAAATCGCCACACGTGCCTCGTCTGGCACGCGTGGCGTTGGTTGCGGACTCCCCCTATGCACTAGCGACTCTTTCCACAGCCGACTAGCCTAGTCTACCATGTTGTTGGTGGGTGGAAGGGGGGGAGGCAGCGAGAGAAGCGCTCCCAGCGGTCGATGTTTTTGCCTGTTATTGCCGATGAAAGGTTTGACCTCTCATCATGCAGTTCTCTCCGGTCCAGAACCTTTGTATCGATGTTCGTCTAATAGCAAAATAGACGAGACCTCTCTGGAGGGGTAGAAGGGGCAGCGGCATACCTTGTCGGTAAATTTCATTTGCAGATAAACACGTTGGAGATAATGACAAGCGAAGAAGGTATTCGATTGCGCTTCTCTGGACGATGAAAAATGTGCTTTTATTTCTTAAAACTGTGCTAAAACTTTGTTGTTCGAACTTCGATACTCAAGTGATGGAAAGAATATTTTTCGAAAGGTCAGATCAACGAGCAAAACGAGTTTCTAAAATTCTGCGCCATAAGTCCACATAGGGCCTACAAAAGATGTATAAGGCCTACCAATAATAATAATAATAATAATAATAATAATAATAATAATAATAATAATAATAATAATAATAATGTGCTTTTAAGTGGTTTAGGAGGCTAAGTAACCCTGTGTGAAAATCACTGATGTAACCATCTGCATTCAATGGTTACATCAGTGGTGCTCATTGCACTAGAAGAGTTGTCAATTGTAAATAAATAATATATATATATATATATATATATATATATATATATATATATATATATAGAGTCATGTATTGCTTTGCAGAAGCCGGTAAAGACTTATTTACCTGTTATGTTTCTCCCCATTGCTCTGTCGTATTCCAACTTTGTGTTCACAAGCCTGTCGGTGTGGTGGTCACTTTTCTGATACTTTGCGATCCAGTTGATGTCGTCTGCGTCACTGCCCCGTCTTCCGGTAGCCACTTCCGGTTTGATCGAATCGACTGGCCGCGACGTAAGCGAGTCTCTCCTGTAGTTTTGGTAGTCTCGAATTGGCGACTCTCGTACTACCGAATCTCTCGCAGCATAGCCGAGTCGAGGCTGGTGCGGTGGAGCAACTGAGCCTCTTCGGTAGCTCTGGGTTGGTTCTCGTGTTAGTGAGTCCCTCCTGTAGTTTTGCAGCGCAGCCGGTTGAGAGGCCCTTCGCAAATTACGAACGCTCTGTAGATCGGAGATTCCTTTACGGAAATCTTCTCCAGTCCTTGACGGTCCATTTGAAATTCCATTTTCAAACAAGCGGAGATTCGCCATTACGCCGTCAGGAGAAACCCTAGACCTCTTCTTATCTCGGTCTCAGAATCTCAGACACTTTAGAAAAATGATAAGAATTCGGATACCTAAAAATACCGATAAGTCAAATGCACGGCTGATCGTTTCGAGAAGCACCATCGTACGTCTATTCAACGGAGGGTGGCGCGAAAAAACGGTACAATCCGGCTTCATTGAAAAACTATTGACGACCCCCGTATTCCAGTTTAAGTGTTTCTTAAAAATTTCAGCTCGCATAGACGTCACCTAGCGAAAGCACAGGCTTGTGGTAGGACCAGCGATATTTATAGGCTTGTGAATTTGGGGGGTGTCGAGTCTGTCGACCTCAAATTGGGGGTGTCCGGAGCTAATTAGTATGCATCATGTATGCATACCATTGTCACATTACCAAATTTGGGGGTGTCGACCTCAAACTGGGAGGGAGGTGTTAGGGGGTGTAAAAATATCACAAAAGGATTATAAGCTGCTGTATTTGGTTGCTAAAATTAGTAACTGAACTTTCAATTGGTCTACAGTGCCTGCGTAAATTTTTACAGCTTATTTATAATTATCGTCACGTCGCAGTGATGCTATTGCTTTATTCCTAATCTGTTTTCTGTAAAGTTTTGTAAATTTTTAATAGGATGAGCAAAATATAGAAGGACGATCGTTTCCAAATTTAGGAGGTTGCGTCAGGAGAAAGGCCCGAGTTCCGATTTCGCGATGACTTTTGACTCAATTTTTGAGCAGGATGTGGAGTTGAACCAACACTGAGCATCTGTTGGAGAAGTCAATAGTAGTGCATGCAGGAGAGATAGCAAGGCAGTGGTCGTCCGGGTTCTGTCCGGACGGCAGCCAATTTGACAGATGGTCAGAAGTTTATGCTGTATACAGTCAAGATGGAAAGTTACAGACACAAAAGTCCGCGTGAAACTGCACTACAGACTGCAATCCTCGCGTTTAAGTTCAACGTTTTCTGCCATTCTCCTAACGCAAGCTCTTTACGAGGAAGTGATCTGGCTTTGATAAATGAGTCATGCACAGCAAGCCTGTCTTTACGCGATATAGTACCACCGCAGAAATACACTAAATTGCATGCATTTTGCTTCAGAGGTTTTCACATTTTACAATAAAACAAAGCAAATTATTGGGTCATCCTGTATAACGCACATTAGATACAAAATCAAATTCTATATACACGAGCAATTTAATCAGAAAGCGAACGCTTCTCTCTCTCTCTTTTCTCTCTCTCTCTCTTCTCTATCTCCAGTGGCGGCTCCACCGGAGGCCCAGGGGGCCCGTGCCCCCAATTGAGTGCCTGCCACCCAGTGGCCCTCCAGTTGGGACCCTATACTTAATGCTACATACATTAAACAACAAATGATTGCCCCCATTATTAGAATTTGCCACCCCAACGGTCCCCCACTTGCCAAATCCTAGAGCCGCCACTGTCTATCTCCAGTGGCTATTCTAGCCACCTAAACATTGGGAAGGGAGTTTAAAATATGGGGGACAGACATTGGGGAGGTCATACCACTTGCCAAAATGTCAAAATTTGGGGGGTGGTTCAGACTTTAGGGGAGGGGTGGGAATCCCCCCCCCAAGAGAAGGCCTAGAATAAACACTGCTCTCTCTATCTCTGAGATGTTCGTTGGATTAGTATTTCAGCCAGAACACCAGTAGGATTTGATGTTTTAATCTATAAATTGTTGAATGAAAATATACAGAATGGGTTTCCCCGCAAAGCATCTTGATTCGAAACAATAAATTACTAGTCACACTGTTAGCCTACCAGTCACAGGAGCCGCAGTAAGAAAAGCGTATTGCTTTCGAAAAGTGTTTTTAAAGTGGAATTAATTGATAGCCATACGAATACTTGAAGATATCTAGCGATTACATAGACTTTTCTACACAACGCTAAATCTTGGTCTTATAATAATAATAATAATATAATTCAACGCAGGCTTACCTCTACACTGCTTACCGTCTTGTCCGTTCTTGCTATGGGCGTTGTTCTAAAAATAGGGAAATCAGATTTAAGTTACAGCAGCCCGGCCAGTGCTTTGGCGTAAAAGCAGTAAACATTTGTCTTCTACGCAGCGGGACTTACTTATATAGAGGAGCTCAGTGAAGACGCTCACTTTACTGCATGTACATGCACGTAGGCGAACCTGAATAATGAATACAGCGCTTGGCCGAAGACGTAGATATCAGCATCATCCGCTCGTGATGCTCCAATACAAGGAAACTATTAGACTTGAGGTTCATACAGAAATCACATATAGACCCACGTTGTCTTTTGCAGAGGCAATGGACCTATTTTTGATTATCTTTTAAGTCTATATTGTCCATTCATTACATTATATTATATTATATATTATAGTGATATTATATTATAGACCTGTATTTATTTACGACTATCCAATTGGAGGCGCGTGGCCTAATAACATACTTGCAGACTAGTTACGTTTCAATTAGGCCCGTTGCTAATAATGTAAACTTACTTCAGTTATCCAGCTTCTTGAAGACATAGGCCTATAGTTAAGAATGTTTCTTTTCTTAGCGAATTAAAAAGGTGCGGATCTGCAGAACATGGGATGGACGTCTAGAATGCAAGATAACCGAGGAACTTTACGCCTGCAGAATAAGCTCAGACATCTCAGACACCCACAATAAAACAAAATATACTGCCTGCCGCAAACTTCGCAGTGAATGCCCGGCTGTTCAGTGTTCAGTAACGGCATAGGCGTGGACTAGGATTAACAAAATCCGAGACCCAACCCTATACCGTTCCCCTTCCCTAGCAGAGCCTCTCAAAAGTGGGGGTCTTGAGTCTAGCGTAGTGGCCCAAAAGAAGTTTACGTACGTCTATGGAGTTACTGTACGTCATGCTATGGTTAGCTTTCAGAGGAGAGCTTCCTACGTCCTATCTACACTGTGAGCCAATAAATACACCATCCTGTAGCAAGATGAAAGGCAAAAAGCAGCAATACTTTGGAAGAATTTATCGAATACGAAACAGAGGAAGATAAGAAGGGCGACTGGATGATTTAATGCATCCAGTGGCGTAGCCACGGGGAGGGGGTTTGGGGGTTAAAACCCCCCCTTGGACGGCGGAAATTTTTTTTTGATGTATTTCCATGCAATTTTTATTTTTAGGCGATTTTTGGCGATTTTGGGGGTGAAAATCCCCCTTGGCGGTCATCGACGAAATTTGTTTTCAAACCCCCTTCCGAAAATCCTGGCTACGCCACTGAATGCATCTGATGTAAGGATCCGTCCATAAATGACGTCACGCACTTAGGTGGGTTCGAACATTTGTGACGATGTGTGACGACGTTGGGAGGGGAAGGTCCAGAAATGTGACGTCACATAATACAGAATATTTTTATTAATACCGCAATGCTATGTTACCGCAAAATTGAACGTGTTTTACACTTATAATTAATTATTATACACTTAATTTTTAAAAAGCATTTGCAAAAGTTTCTGGATATTGTTTCAACCAGCCTATAATAATTATAATGAATATTTTCAAACGAATGGTTAATTTTGACATTGGAAAGATGACAAGAGGGAGGTTAACGCGTTGTGACGTCATATTTGAGGGACTGACTTTTTGTGACGAAGGGGAGAGGGGTAAAAAACTTTCCAAAATCGCGTGACGTCATTTATGGATGGCCCCTAAGTAAGTATGCGTGAAAACCTCTGCAGTAACTTTCCACATTCAATAACCTAGTTTTCCGAGATAGCCTTTGAAAGTTTCAATCCGTTTGCTGTTTCAACTTCATTCCCACCTTGTCAAAACTGTTCCATTTGTCCACAACCCTTGCACTAAAAAATGTTTTCTTTCTTGGACCCAACCTCTGCCTAAACAATTTGCATGTTTGGCCTCCTGTGCTGCTATAGTGAACCTGAAAAAGGTGTGTTGGAAGTTCGCTCAGCTACAGTCAGTGGCGGCTCCACCGGGGAGGCCAGGGGGCCCGTGCCCCCCTATTGAGTGCCTGGTCCCTCCAGTGGCCCCCAGTTGGGACCCTATACTTAATGCTACATACATTAAACAACAAATGGTTGGCCCCCATGATTAGAAGTTGCCACCCCAACGGTCCCTCACTTGCCAAATTCTAGAGCCGCCACTGGCTACAGTCCTTCCGAGTTTCACCAAGATTGGTCAACATTTGACCAAGTTATAGCCAAAATAAAAAGGGTGCGGGATTTATTGGCTCACAGTGTATATGGGTCGGGGTCGAGGTCGGGTTCGGGCTATCAGCAAGAGGTTGAAGTTTCTCCAGTTTTTTTTATTCTATCGACTGACGCAATGTTCCACGGAAAGATTTTGCCGAAGAGGTAGGCACAGGTAAGCCGACCTGCAGCGCTTTGGCAGCTGCCTGCAAATGAAGATAGAGAGCATCGCTGGTCATGAGCTGCTATTTCTTCCTATGTTTTGCCAGTGGCGGCTCCACATGGAGGGTCCGGGGGGCCCGTGTCCCCTCCTGAATGCCTGGCCACCCCAGTGGTCCCCCTGTTGGAGCCCTATACTTCTACATATCTATCAACAAATGGTTGACCCTCATGCGTGGATGTTACCACTCCACCGGACCCCCACTTGCCAAATCCTGGAGCCGCCACTGTGTCTAGCGCTCATCTGAGAGAAGTGTGTAACTGTATCATAAGCATGGATGACTGGCCAGCAGTCATTCCAGATTTAGGCTGCAGTGTCTAGGTTCAACACGCATCAGGTCATGCGTGGGGGTTGGTGCGCGTAGTTGGTTCAAAAATATCCGTTCTCTTTGTTGTCTCACAGTGAGAAAATCAGGTAGTTTTCATGTCTGAAGCGACCATAGTCAGAAGCAGCCGGACGCTTTAACCCCTTAACTGGGTGCCCCGAGTAACGCTCGTCAATTTAACTTTGAGTTACAAATAGTTGCCCAGTTAGGTGGTTAAGAAAACAAAAACAGCTGCAGGTGAGATAAGGCAGAGGAAAAACTGCTCCGTTTAGACGTATCTTGAGATATGCACGATCAAAGTCCAAAGTATAGCGGAGCTTAATAGAATAATATTGAACCAATATGCGAACTAGAGGAAGATATCTTCTTGTAGCAAGATGAAAGGCAACAGGGGCAGCAATACTTGAGAAGAATTTAGCGATTACGAAATATAGGAAGATAAGAAAGGCGGCTGGATGATTTAATGCATCTGATGTGAGGTACACCACATCACACGCCCATACGAATGCTCTTTGGACTGCGCGTTGGAAAGAATATCTTTCCGTTTAATAATTAATCGGGGTTTGTTTTAACATGCAGTGATGCACAAAATGTGCAGTGATAAAATGAAATGTGCAGTGGTAAAATGCAATTTTTCTATGCTTTGTGCAGTGATAAATTTTCCGGACGACCTTTTTTGTTTGTTTTTTTGCGCGGATGTCCACACATTTTCTGAGTTTAGTGCAGTGATAATTTTTTTCTTAAAACAGTCCCTGCCATTAATTTTTGATGATTTGCGGGTACGATTCTGATAATATTGCTTTGAACTTACTTTAAAATCAGGGACGTAGCCAGGAATTTGATTTGGGAGGGTATAAATATTTTGGGTGGGTATAAATCTTAACTATAACCAAATAAACCACATATAACCACATGCAAATCACATAAAAAACTTTAAGGTAGACTGATTTGGGGAAGGGGTATAAATACCGATATACCCCCGTCGCTACGCCCCTGTTTAAAATGCCCCAACAATTGTGCTATACTTCTATCACATGAATAGTATGCATAGATATGGACATACAGCAGCAGATTTTGCAGCTTCAAAGGTGCGGCTCGTATAATGAATGCAATAAAATATGCACAAGAAACCCATATGTAATAGTAATATTTACGCAGCACTTTTTGCAATTGGCTAACACAAAACCAGAGGCGTAGCGAGGGTATCCGGCGCCCGGGGGCAAAGTGTACCGTTGGCGCCCCCAACACTGCTGACGAGCAAAAAAGGTCATCACATCGTTCACGCGGAGCCCCTCAGCTCTCTACGGCGCCCCTCTCCCTATACTCCTGACGAGCAAAAAAAGCCGCCGCGCTTGTTTCTTCTTATTTATTATGTATTTAACTGACCCCAAAAATCCGATTTTGGCGCCCCCTGACCAGTGCTTAATCTAGACTCTTGGACTCCGGAGGAAACTGAAAAGGCCGGGGGGGGGAACTGACAAAGCCGGGGGGAATTCTGCTAGGGGCCGCTGTTAGTCCATGTAGTATTCCAAAATTTCCGGGGGGAATTTGAAATTTACGGGGGGAAAAAGGGAAATTTCCCCAGGAAACGGCCTAGATTAAACACTGCCCCTCACCTCGGCGCCAGAGGGCATATGCCCCCTCCTGTCCCCTGCCTACGCCTCTGCACAAAACTAGTAATGTTCCACTTCTTTCGCTGCACTGGATGCTTGTGGGGGACATATTACGTCTCGCCTACTCTGCAGACATTCGTCGGCCATGCGTCTTTCCATCGACAGTTGTCGGTGGGGAATTCGTCCAATTAATTATTCGAAGCAAATGCCTAACATTCTTCGAACACTTTGTGCGCTTTATTTAGTGCACTGGTTTACTTCAGCTCATGCTACTGAAGGCCTATGTAGGAGGCCCTACGTAAAGTATCGGGTCTAGACCAACAGAGAGGCAGGTTTTAAATATTTTCTAGGCCTAACGGGTTATCGTAGGAGATTACTAAGCAGGCCAAACCTACAAATTCCGAGACTGAAAAAGTTAGAAGCTAGGCGAGAGCCTTTCTCTCTAATTATTTTCTGACACACCCCTTTGGCAATGGTTCAGATTTGATGCTGGATAAAACATGCATAGATCCAGACCATAATTATTAGTTATTAGGCTATGGTCAGCTTCGTAGAAACAAGCAGGGTTGCCTTATCCCCAGGGTTATTTCTAGGATTGTGATTTTGAGGGGTGTCGGGAAAATCTGAGGGGTGTGGCTATTTCCTAGGATTGAGGATTGTAGGATTGTGAATTAGGGGTGTCGGGAAATCTGGGGGTGTCGGAATTTGGAAGTCTCTACCGAAAAAGGCTGACAAGTAAAAAAAGGTCATCCGAGGATAAAAGTTGGACGGGTGTACTTCTCCATTTGGGGGGGGGGGTGTTCAGGGCTAATGTTGTATACATACCATTGTCACATGACCAAATTTAGGGGGTGTCGACCTCAAATTGGGCGGGTGTTGGGGCGTTAGAGGGTGGTGTAAAATTATCCCTGCTTATCCCTGTCTCCAAAATACCGGACACCCGTGTAGGTGGCAAACATGCAAACGTAACCAGATGGATCAGGTGGGAAAAGTTGTATTAAATTTTAATATTTTGGTCATAGCTAATAAATAAGTGTAACTTGGTGACTTTACAATTCAATTCCAAATTTCAAATCCGTTTTCTCAAAATTTTACTTTTTTGGATAGGCCACTCTGGTCCTCAGCGCCTCAAATAGCACACATTGACATTGTAAATAAAACAATTAAATTGTTAGGCCTACTGTCTCTTTAAATATATGTAAACTGTGCCGTTTACAACAAAGAAATAAAAGAAACTGTTAGGGCCTACATGACTTCGTATTTATTCACTGGACTTGACTGCTTTTATTAATATCTTGATTTTTTCAATTGCATTAAATATACTTTAAAATTGCTTCTAATTCTCTTCCATATAGTCAATAGATCAGGTGAGCCAATAGCATTTGAGCTAATACAGGCCTTTGAAAATAATTATACACTACAACTGACAATACCTTTTGCCCTACTTTCAAAAATCAATCTTATTTCGACCAGTTTGCTCTGAAACTCCACTAACAAGAGAAACCCACTCATTACCAATCCTGGACCTATCGGTTAAGCGATTTTGCCATACTCATAGGATATTTAGGACGCGTAACAAAGGTATGCTCCTAGCAAAATTTAAAAAAGATAATTTACAAGAAATTTCTACATCTATTTCTCTCATTTTGTCTTATTTGGCAAAAACATAAATAATTCTGCCTAAAATAGTTGCCATATTTTCATTCGAATTGAATAAGAGCTTTTGTTTTGCCGTTTATTTAAAACTCAGAAGATTCTTTTCAACTAACGTTCGCCAGATGGCCTAATGATTTTTTTTATATTACATGCTGTGATTAGGGTCGCGGCACATTACAAAACCGCTGAAGTGGGCCGCGGCTCCAAAATGTCTGAGAAACTCTGATTTAGACTGCTTAATATACACATTTAGGATTTGGTTTTTCTAAACATATATTATTTATGGGATAACTATAGCCAAAATGTTGTACTGAACTAGGCTGGGAGTGACTTGATTGCTGTAGTTTGGCACAGTGGCGGCTCCACCGGGGGGCAGTGCCCCCTATTGAGTGCCTGGCCCCCCAGTTGGGACCCTATACTTAATGCTATACATGCATTAAACAACAAATGGTTGGCCCCCATGATTAGAAGTTGCCACCCCAACGGCCCCCCACTTGCCAAATCCTAGAGCCGCCACTGGTTTGGCAGCTTGCAAGAAAATACCGGACATATGCATGTCCGGTTTTGCCTCAATTTTTTTCACCAGACAAATGGGCAAAATACCGGATAGTCTGGTTAAAAACCGGACATCTGGCAACCCCACCGTTTCTGACTGTGATTTCCGGCTTGAACTGGCCTAATTCAATTTGGATTTGGTGCGCCATCGGATGATGCCCTGGGCATTATGATAGTGGCGCCATAGAAGTTTATTGATTGATTGAATAAAACGAAGCTCCACAGATTTTTCTACTTAACAGAGAACAGAAGGACTTAGATGAAACATGCCTACGTCTACTGATTCTCCACGAAATCTGAACCACACACCGTAAACAATTTACAAATTCCAGCAACTCTTTCTTCACCGTCTTAGACATTCAGAAAAAAACAATTCTCCAGGAAATACAAGTACAGGTAGTCATCTACAACAAGGCTCTATAATTCTAATCATCTGGCTATAATGCATATAAGTTACAGAACTAGGTTAACAGGTGCAGTACCAACCAACTGGTGATCGTACTGTTTGCTCTTTTGCTGACTGTCTTCATAGCAGCCTAGGTATTACAGCAATGTGCCTATAGTACAAGAAGACATGGTTTTTCCAGACTAGCTACATGTCTCATGTTAATAACTAACAATGTAATGTGTTCACACAGTCTGCTATTCGACAAGTTACCACATAAATCTTAACTTTTAATAATAATAATAATAATAATAATAATAATAATAATAATAATAATAATAATACAAGACATTATTCATGAAAAGAGAAAAATAGCTGAAGGCAGTGTAACAACTAAATCATTGATATGCTGTAAAAAATAATGGCACAGCAAATAAAGACTGAATTTAATGGCTCATTAAAAATTCATTGAAAATAGATTTTAAACAATTATGCACATTACACACTAAAAGACAACCATCTTCACTATGGCCACTAAGCATGAACTAGGATTTAATGACCTGTTCATTTATTGTGTATTATTAGTCTATAAGTCAGGGGTGGCAAACATTTTGCTTCAAGCGGGCCGTTATAAATTTTAATCAGCATGCAGAGGGCCGTATTTTTTGGTGCCTTTTGCACATCAATGTTTACAACAGTATTACAGTCACTGCAGTCATGTAACGGTTACGGTAGTAACTGGTAACAGTTACAATTAAACAGCAGTTTAAAGTTACTATTTTACTACATCAAGCACATGAACTAAAAGTCTTACTAATGACTCAACATTTTATGCATAAATAATACCAATAAAGATTATTTGGAAAGATTCCCCAAGGGCCGCCAATCAGCAGACGGCGGGCCGCATGTGGTCCGCGGGCCGCCGGTTGGCCATCCCTGGTCTAATTGAGATTTATGATATATCTATGAATTGACTGGACTAAAAATATTTCATTACATACAACTTGTCATAAAAAATACACATAACATAGTTTTTCTTATTAATTTTTGAATTCTTTCTAAAATCAGAAAAGAAATACACATTATATAATTATCGATGAAGCATAAACAATGGCAGTTCACATAACCGCTTGTCTGAAGAACATTGTTTGAAATGAAGTATATTTAACAGTTACTGTTTGAGTTACTGTAAGTTTCTCACGTGGTTTTCATAAAACAGTTCAGTAACTGATTGATAGAGATATTGGTTTCACTAAACAGCCACTGTCCAGAGAAATATTTCTGAATGACTAACAGATACCAAGAATTTGCCGGAAGAAGAAAATTTAACTAAGTCAACAGAATCGCTGTGACCAACAAAATCTTGAAAACTGTGTTCGTAATAATCGAAGAGCTTCACTAATCGTTCTACAATAAAAACACAAATGTTCACTAACACTCAGTTCTGAGAAAATTAACTTTAGTCAATAAAATGCATGTAGAGAATCTCAAACAGTGGAAATTACAGCATTGGTAGTTTAAGAAATACAACCTGTTTACAGCAAAGCTAATAAATTTATTATCAAACAAGGATCTTGAAACACCTAAGTTGAATGGCTATAATATTTAATTATCTTATGCTGCATGACCCTTTCATGCAATCTGCAGTGTAACTTAATATGCCCCATGCACTGGCTGATAAGTACCCATCTGTATGTTTTGGCATTAAGTGACTTAATTTTAAGCCATATCCAGTACTTTAAGGGAAGTGAAAATTTTGTTGATCATATCTATACCGGGTAATCTATATGCTCAGATTCAAAATATAAGCTCAAAAAAACTTGTCCAGCATGTAGAATTCAGTGTATTCAAGAATTTTATACCTAGAAAAACTTCAGCGCATTTATAGATCAGCTATTTTTTTAAAAATAAGAGTGAATGACTGATCGGAAATCGCAAATATCAAAATAAAAATACCAACATGCAAAAATGATCCTGAAATACATACATGCATACATACATTAGCTATTTATAATGCATCACGTACAATGCCATGAAGCTCTTGCAGGACCATAACATGAAAATATCAACACTTTCATCACCCAACAAGAGCACAGTCGCAATGGACAAGATGTCTTGCTGAATTATAAATGCTATGACATTTTAAACGTGATTTCTGCATTTCTGATCTTTGCTAAAATAATTAGATATTTGATAAATGGCTTAATGAAATGAGTATCTATTTTAAAATGTAACTAACCTTGATTTCCAATTGCTATGAGTGAAGCCAATGGAGATATATCCAGAGCAGAAGCCCAATGAGTTAATGGGGCAGTTCTTAAAATCTGTAATGATATAATTAAGTCATAAATAACTCGTAAAAATTTTAAATTTCTTTAAAATAATTAAAAATTTCATTACACTTTATCATATACGATGCCCTCTCTCCCCTTTACTCTTTCCTTTCTCTCTTTCTGTATTGACGTGCCATAAGTTACACACATCAAAATAAAATGTTGACCAGCTATTTGTCTCATTTACCTAAATAAAAAAAAATTTGATTCACACTATGCAATGAAACTACACAAGATAAAAAATAATCATTCTGAGATCATCAAAAAAGAAATTTAGACCGCATGTATTTCTTTACCTGTTTTTCAGCAAGACTATGGAACTGCAATTGCTTTTGCATTCCATAACCAGTGTAGACAATTACATCTGGTTCCTCGGAGGAAAATTTTGCGAGACTGGGCGGCAACATCTTGTAGGCATCCTGTTATAGTGTAAACCACAACATATTTATTATTCTAACAAGACATGCATAAATTCCAAAAAGAACCTGCAAAATGCAGCATGAAAGAATTACTGATAAATCAAAGGCTTCTGTAAAAAAAAATAGTACACTTTCAATGCAAAGGGAAGGGCAATTAAGATATACAGCTTCCAATTTTTCTCCATCGACTCCAAATCACTGACAAAATCCTCAAATCTCTAGCCACTGCCTTCCCAGTTGTTTGTCAATATGCTGTCACACTGGCTCACCTCATAACATCCTCCACCTACCATAGTTCATTATTCTGTCTTATAAGTGAAGATTTAGAATTGAAATCTGCAGTGAGTTGCAAAAAATCTGGGTGGTATGGACATGTTGGAGTGGCAGTTAGAGCTGGGCCAAATAGGGGTTTTGAACTATTCGGATGAATGCGAAAAGTTTGGTTCACTATTTGACAAATACCGAATACGAATAGTGTACACAATACCCTTCCCACTGCAAGTCACCATATTGCAGTCAGCCATAATGCTGTGCACTAATATTCTTATAAGAATCATCAAATATGTAATAAGTATAGTGTAAACAGACAGAATCATTAATAATAATAATAATAATAATAATAATAATAATAATAATAATAATAATAATAATAATAATAATAATGTTATTTTAAGTGGTTTAGGAGGCTAAGTAAGCATGTGTGAAAACCACTAGGCCTATAGTAACTCTCCGCATTCAATAACCTAGTTTATCGAGATAGCCTTTGAATCCGTTTACTGTTTCAACTGTCACTCCCACCTCGTCCAAACTGTTCCATTTGTCCACAACCATTGCACTAAAAAATTTTTTCTTTCATTCTTTTAGAATATGTGACACGAATAAATTTGTACAGTGTTATTTGAAAGCTGGCCAGTGGACACAAGCGTATTCGCCTACACTTGAATTTATGACTCGTTTAAACAAATGCAACACACACAGACGGTATGAAGATTTTGAACGTCACATGACAACTATTTGTATATTTTTTTACCAGCACTATTCAGACGAATACGAATAGGCTATTCGTTGCACTATTCGGTACTGAAGCAAATAGAAAGCGAATATTTGGTTCAGCCCCAGTGGCAGTGGGCCTGAATGCTGGGACACAAGCACACAGCTGAAAGTGATAGGCAGTTTGGATACAGAGGTCATCCACAGATCAGTGAGATTCACAGACTGAAAAGGGGGGTTGAGCAGAAATGAGGCAAGAGGGAGTTGGGCAACAAGCAAGCGAATTACAAATTTCTTTTCACCACGTAAGTCATGGGAAGATCACATGAATCTCCAGTGTCAATAAAATTGTTACTCTTCAATTTACCAAATTCAAATTTACCAAACTCAATGTCTCAGGGCCTGTTTTATGTGCAGTGATACACAAAATGTGCAGTGATAAAATGAAAATGGTAAAATGCAATTTTCTGTGCTTTGTGCAGTGATAAATTTTCCAGACGACCTTTTTTGCTTGTTTTTTGCGCGGATGTCTGCACATTTTCTGAGTTTAGTGCAGCGATAAATTTTTCTTAAAACAGGCCCTGCATTGTCTGTAATGTAAATTAAAGAGATATATTACCGTTTCACCAACTTTGACTTTAGTACCATCAGGGGCAAATGGAGGAGCGGGAAAAGTTAGCCAGTCGATCATTTCGCAGAAATCCTTCGACCAATCAGCCGACCAAATGCTAACCCTACGATCAACACTTGTAGCCAACCACAACTGCGGTGAGCTTACATCCGGATCATCCAAATCCTGGAAATGTAATTCATTTACAAATTTCTAACTCCAGTTGGAATTACACATATTACTAGATTAGAGTTTTACTAACTCAAAACGCTGGCCTGATCGGCGTTGTACGATCAGCTCCTGTAAGAACAATGAAGCTCACACTTGGATGGGAGATTTGAGTCATGGGTGCCAACGGCCAACCAAGCCATTCATCACTTGCGCATGGATAAATTGGTGGCAGCATTAAGCTGTGAAGGTAAAACGTGAGTCTAGAGAAAGCAATGGCAAACTGCTCTAGATTAATGGCATAAGCCACCTGCAACGCTGCTTGCCTAGTAGCCTGTAGTACACAGTGATTGTCACTAGACTCTATACTTGTTTGAGTACAAGACTAGACATCTTAAATTCAAACACATTAACAACAGAGCAGTAGGAAAATGGTTACTGAATATGCTCAAGAATTTTTTCCAGTTTCTTTGCTCCTATCAACAACAATTAAGGCCTGTACTAACTAATTACTTGTCTAATTATTATTATTATTATTATTATTATTCGACGATTTGTGAAGCGCCGTAACATGGCCATCGGCCAAAACCAAAAGCGCTGTACAGTCAAACAGTCAACTATACGATATGGTGAACAAATACGTTTTTAGGTCTTTAGCAAACATTTCAGGTGAAGTAATCCCGACCAGGGATTAGGGAGGAATTAGAAAGGATGGATATTGGAGAATCTAGTCATAACAGGAAAAATAGAGGGTAAAACAGCAAGAGGAAGACAACGAATAAAGTATACAGACAGCCTAAGAGAAGCAATAAGAACTACAGACAACATTGAACTGATAAGAAAAACCAGAAACAGATAAGAGTGGAAATCCATGGTCGCCAATGTAGCAATACATGGCACTTGAAGAATAACTAATTCAACAGACTTACATCAAAACTGATTTAAGAACTACGCTCACTTTTACCACCCATGCAGTATATTTGTGACGTCAAATCACTGATATTGAAAAAAACCAGCTTGTCCAGTTTGTCCACTTGAAATAAAAACCTATTTTATTATAATTTCTAATACAGGGTGGTGCAAAAAAACCGGACTATATTAAATGCAAACCCAATGTGTGACTAGTCTGGGTTTTTTTGTGCCACCCTGTAGATGCAAGCATCTATCTACCTGGATAACAGTAACATCCAAACAGCTAATGGCTGCTCCTTTGTGGTCACTGATGACTCGAACTGTCATGCCAGTCACAGCGCTACTGACAGCAACGAGCCCATCGTCACCTCCTGATAATATCATTCTTCCTGGAAACAAATAAATGTACAGAAATAAAAACCCATCATGTCAGGCACATTGGCTTTTAACAAAATTCATGCTGAATCATATAAATATGTTCATAGATAAAAATATATTTTATATATTCATATACAAGGCGCTACACAAACACACACAAACATACACACACACACAAAATAGAAGGAAACAGAGGGTGAGGAAGACCAAGAAAAATATGGACAAATAACATCAAAGAGGATCTGGAAAGAAAGAACATGACAATTGTAGAAGATGATTACCGGTATATAATATATACATACATACATACATATATATTTATGTATAGTCAGTACTCAGTAATATACATACTCATCACATGTGGCAGTAACTTTTCTTCCTTTATTATGTCTACATAATAGAAAGCATTGACTAAGTACCCTTTTCTCTGCATCAATGTCTCACTGTCATAACACAGAGTTGAATTCTATCCGATTCGTCAAGACTTATTCATGCTGTCATGTATCATTTTCAGCATCACACGGTGTCACAACATACAATTCCTGTATAGTCACTGATGCTGCTACTGCTTACCGTCGGATGTAAAAGTGACGGCCGTAACTGCGGCTGCATGCGAATGCATTTTCAGAATCATTTTTACTGCATTCAGATCGAAGACACGCACGGTCCCATCGCCGTAACCCGCAACGAGTCTTGGCAGTAACAACGGATTGCTCTGATTCGAGTGAGCGACGACAGCCGCACTGTTGAGATTACCGACAGTGGCTACGGTCTTTGAGGCAAAATGCTGAGTTGGTGCAAGACCCAGACATTTGCAAGACTACAAAAAGAAATTTTCTCAAAACTGTAAATAACTGAGATGTTAGAACAGGCACAAAAACTGGCTTAAACTCAAATTAGCATAATTATTGTACAATTAACTCAATGCCTTGACAAATGTACTCTTTATCACCCGGCACCATACAAAATAAGTGAAAAGCACACTCTTTTTCAATAATAGATTGTTCTTTTTTGGCAAAAAGAACCTGATTCAGAACTCGAAATTGGACGGTTCGTTGACGATTTTCTGTCGATAAAACATGAATGCTGCCATCTTCACAGCCGGTCAAAATGAAATCATCACCATGCATCAGGACAGCATTAATCTGCAACAGGATTCATTATCATACATGGTTTAATATACTGTAACCTTTTATGCATGTAAGAAACACAGCATACACACAAACTATAAAAACTAAATAAAGACATCTTTAGCAAGAAACCAAATATCTCATCATCACAACACATGACGATCAAATATCTTCTTCTTCTTCTTCTTTTTCTTCTTCTTCTTCTTTTTCTTCCACCATCTATGATGACAATGAGTTTGATACGAGATGACTCCAGGTCTTCCTGTGTCTTGCCATGTGTGTTGCTTCTTCTAAGTTCAGATTTTGTTTTCCAACATCTTCATTTATATTATCTATCCATCTCTTAGCTTGTCTTCCAATGATGATCAACATATATTACGCTACAAACGCTGAAGTTAGACCAACATTTCAAGAATGTAGTCAAATCATCCCGACCTGGTGATTACCGTACGTCACAGGCTTGGTATAGGATCAAAGATAATTCAAATGGCAATCTTCTGTGTGATAAGTTTAGCAAAGAGTGAAGTAGTTCTATTTTACAGAAATTAGTCAAAGTCTTTGCAAAAAAGCCTCAGTCTGTACATATTTTGAGTACCTACCTGGGTACCATGCCCTGATACAAGCTGGATGCTAGCTCTTTCAACCCAGTTCACATACCACAATGTTCCTGCACTGGTACCAACAACACCCTAAAGCATAAACATGCAAAAGCAATCATCAATCACCAGTAAATGAACATTAGCCACACAATGTTGAATGCTATCAAGGTCTGGAATGCAAGTTTGCCATCAACTTTTGCTTCTGCTTACATCAAATGTCTCTCTATTCAGCATTGGTCTTGAAAACTGTGAACTCTAATATAATCACAAGGTTCTATTAGATAAATTAGCTATTTGGTTTCATTTTTTTATAAGGTTTCATTTTTATATTGCAATCATTTATGGGAATAATAATAAGAACCAATCAATTTGTTTCAAGATCTTAAGAGACAGTTGTCTCATTTTCTGCGAGTGGAGTTGACTCAAAAGAGCGAGCTACTGATATCATCGAGCTCTTTGAATTCAGTGGCACTTCACTAAGTAGCTCAACATAATTGTATATGGATTTCATTTTAATATACCAAAACTCATAAGTATTCCCAGTTTAACAAATCCCAAAGGAAATGAAAATTTTCACACAAATAACACCATTTTTGCAAGCAAAAAACAATAATTTTCAAATTTCAGCAGCTAATAAAAAATCTAAAAAGCAAGAGAATACAGGCACTCTGCTTAAACTCTGATGGAGATTGTCAAGTTATGACGAATTCAGAAACAAAGAGACAAATAATATTCAATACCACATCCATGGTATCATCAAACGAAGCTGATGTAATAAGTCCATCCAAATTCATTTCGTCTTCCATCGTTAATCCTTGACTGTGCAATGCACGTGAATCACTCGGCATCTTCATCTCACCAATTCCAACAACCGACCACAGACGAAGAGAGTGACCGCTACCTCCGGTCACCAGACGACCCCTTCGACTTACGAGAATGTCTTGAAAGAACAGTCAGCATAACATGATTTATCCAACATAGGTTTCTAAAAAGATCCCAGTCCAAACAAATGGGGAAAATAGTAGAAGCAGAATTGCAAATTTTCGATTCTGTCTCAATTGTATAATACACTTATCTGTGGCAAACACTAACTATAAGTGAAAGTAAATTCTTATCTAAGGGAACCAATGAATCTCATATTCTACTAGTCAGATATAGTAATAAAAAATTGACCAAGATATAGACTAAGTATATCTTAAATAAAACAAGGCTAACAGCTAATATAATTAACTGTGTTTGATTATAACTTAATGGTGAGTGCCTACAAAATAAGTCAGTGAAATAAATAAAATTAATTTTAAAAATTTAGTTTTTACTTATGCTAGAGTCTTATTAGAATACAACACACAACATTGAAAGAGCATTCAACATCATGTATGTAATGCAGCAGAAGGAGTTTGCTCAAAATTGTTCTATAATTCTGATTTGCATTTGATAAGTGCTTATTACATAAGTAAAATTAAAAATGTGGAAAAATGGCAACACCATTATAATGCAATTAGAAATAAAATCAACAAATGCTGGGCATACAAAAAGATTCAAAGCCTTGTAAAGTGTAACAGAAAAGTACCTGTTAACATGTAATATAGACAAAATTATCACTTCCAAACATTAGTAAATTAAATATTATTAAACATACATCAAATCAAACACTAAAAAAATAAATAATAATAATAATAAATAATATAAAAAATTAATTAAAAATAATAAAAATAATAAAAAAATAAGTGCATATTGCTATTGTGTTTTGAAAAGACACTGAAACAAATTGAAATCCAATAAATTATAAAATAAAGAAATATGGTCTTGACCTATTTCATGGGTATCTGCCTCCCAATGCATGAAACAAGAATTTTTCCGAGTATCCCAAGCAGATACTTTTCCAGTACTTGTTCCAACAAACAGAATACTATCGCCAGCATACTCAAGTGAAGTGAAGCTCACTTCACTTGTACCCTGAATTAAAATTGAAACAGAATGAAACACTGAAATCAATTAATTTAAGTAACAGAACTCAATTTCCTAGTTGAACCTCACATTGGAAAGTAACGTTTAGAGCTCTAAAATCAAGGCTAACATTAGAAACTAGTATTAGTACACACCAGAAAGAGTAAAAGTTATCTGTAAGCACGTTATCGTCAATTTCAAATCTGACAACATCACTGTTATTTAATGTCTCATGATCAACTGGCAACTGCACAACAGGACTTACTAAAACATTTGAATTATGTAAAAGGCAAAGGGACACTCCATAGGCTCAGTGCCTGTATGGCGAATCGAAGGGTTAGCGTCTTCAGTCCTACATAGCAACGGCTGAATGAGGGCAGATTGCCAGCCTTTCCCTCGCCACCTTTCCTTCAACCGAGTTAACACCCGATGTACTTATTCACAGTGAGTCGACTGGGGGCGCTTGGGACAGAAGCATTCGAAAAGTTTCTGCTGCGGCCGGGACTTGAACCACGGGCCTCAAGAGTGGCAGACCAGTGCGCTAACCACTGCTCCACCGCGCACCATTGAATTGTGTCTGGTAACTAATGAACCACAAAGACACAATTCTGGCAATACAGTAGCAGAAATCCGGTATTATGTATTGTCTCAAACCATCTTCAGCACAGATTAAATCATTGTCAAAAACCGTCGCTTAACCATGATCGTACAAGATCGTATGACATTACATACTGTTGACTGTACAGCGCTTTTGGTTTTGGCTTATGGCTATGTTACTGCGCTTCATAAATTGTCGATGATAATGATAATGACAATAACCATACGCTATACAGTCTGGCAAACTATACATGATCTCCTAATCAACAAACCGAGTGATGCTGAGTGAGAAGCTCATCGGGGATTTTTGCCTCGTGGACGCTGAGACTCGCTTCTTTGGCAGTTTCGTCTAACAGCCAGAACAGTACTGTTGCATGCTCTCCGACCGAAGCGAATTCGTTTGTCGTATATGGATCCCATTTCAGATCATTCATTGGAATGGATGTCTTCGTTGATGTTAGGATCGCATAGTTAATGGCACTCCAAACAACAACTGAACACTCCCTGTAATCACCTTTTCAGAAAGAAACAACCAAGATATGCACAAATAATGCTGTTCTACCACTATTCATTAGGGGCGGGAATGTATGGCTTAGCCACGTATGGGCTGATGGCAAAGAAACCGGAGATCAGCAATGAGCAACGAGCCTATGGGTGCACCTTTACTACCTGTATTCAGCAGTGATGGGCACTAACTAATTTTTTTAGTTAAACTTTAACTAAACTTTTTTGCAATCAAGCAGTTTAACTTTTTAAGTAACTAACTTTTCACTGTAGTAGTTTAACTTTAACTGATAACTAATTAAAAGCAGTTTAACTTATAACTTTAACTTTTTAACTTTGACATGAGCTACTGAGCTAGTAAAACTAGGCTACAAGCTGCAACGAACACAATTTACGATTATAATTTCATATAGCACAATTTTAACAATAAATATAATAATAATAACAGTAATAATAATAATAATTCATAATTGAAACAGGTAATTATGCGGTTGACATGAAAGCGTAGAGCCTACGCGTGACTTAGACTGTGCTGAAAGTGGCATAGAATCTGAATAACTCAAGTTTAACTATTAGTCAATTAACTAAAAAAAATTCAATTTAACTAATTCCTTAACTAAACTTTTACCCAACCAGTTTAACTTTTGATGCAACTAAAGAAAAGTAATTTAACTAAAGTTAACTAATTTTTAGTTAACTTTTGCCCATCACTGGTATTCAGTAGGTTTAATAGTTTTTAAACTCAGTAACCATCCCTCAACATGTGAACTAAACATCCTCAGTGATTTAAAGATGCAATTCTGATCACCTAAAACCTCTTCCAATAAACAAGTGGTGTTCTGATAATTAATTATTCAATATAAAGGGAACATAATGCGATGGAGGACATCGATTCATTTCATTACGTATAAATGATCAAGGCCAAGAAAATTTACTGGACAATCGATTTGTCTTACTCAAATTTCTTACCAACAGATATTAGGAATCGGTCATCCCGTGAATAATCCAGACAAATAATATCGAATTCATGATGAGATAGTGTAGTCCTCAAGATCATGCTGGGTAAATCCCAGATGCAAATCTGCGAAGTGGAAAGACCATACGAACCACTGGCCGATGCCAGGATCTGTAATTACATCAAACATGCTCCAGCGTAAGTTAGAGAGCCATCCCCTATTTCCTGGCAACATGTCAGAGTAAAATAAAAATTACCAACAAACTCATTTTTATTCAATAAATTTTATTCAAATACTTATTCACACAACAAAAGAAATAGAAGTTCTCTTTGAGGATCTGACTTCCTAATTTATAAATAAATCTAGACACTTCAAAATGCATTGCAAATTATAGAAAATATTTCCAAATATGTAGGCTACTAATGCTTAAAATCAACAGCAGAATAAAGATTTTGATGCCGAATTCATAAACACACAATGAAACTGATATGAAAATACCTACCTGAAAGTCATGTTGTAAAGCAAGTGTAGATATTTCCTCACTATGGCCTTAAATCAAAAACCAAAAAATCTTTAAATATCGATGGCAAACATAAAACACAAAACTACCAAAACTTTAGAATGTTTGCATCTCGCTTACACACCACACAGCACCCTTCAAGTAAATAAAAGATCTAAATAAATTTGCATCAATTTTCAATTAAATTCTTACCAAGAAGATGACGTTGAGTGCAAGCTTTAACATCCTCCACAACAACAACAGAGCCATTGGTGTAGCTGAAGAAACCTTAAGCATTGCACAATTAATTGCATTACTAATATGTACTGGTACTAATTACAATAAGCTGATGCTAAACAAGACTATAAGCCACAGTTATGGTAGAGAGCCATAAAGAAATATGCATCTGTACAAATGACAGATTTGTATCATCAGATTAGGGCCAAATGGGGGCCAATCGTTTGCTAGGACCTCCAAATGTCCAACCTACTCTCATAAAGCGGTCACTACATGCATTTGGACCATATTGTAAAGAATTACTTAACTTCAAACCAATATTAAATTAAACAGTACCGGTACACAGAAAAATAGAAATAATGCTAATATATGACGATAATAACGCTGATATTTGAGAACATATAAGTAACTATTTAACTATACAGTTAGGCAGTTTTATCTTATGAAGAAATTTAAAGGTTTCAACTACTTTTAAGAATGGAAAATAAAACACTAAGAAAAGCAAAAGCATCGAAAGTCAGAAAGGAAAACACTGGTTGTACTTTCTGCAGCATCAAATATGTGTTCATAAAATATCTGATTACATGATACATAGATTCAGGTCAACAAAATATGCTTTAATGAGAACCAATAAATCTCTGAAGCAAACTATTAATTCTGAGACTCTAATTAATATCACAGTCAAATATGCATCCATCTCATAAATATCTGGCACATGTACTGTCAGTACAAAAAGCTCTAAAGGACATCAAGTTTGTCATACAATCATTGCTGCACAATTTGCATCAGATCCCACAAAATTACACTGCTACACTTCTTTAAAAAAACTCTGTCCGAGTCAATGTTGGAAACAAGGCCAAGCAATACAAAAATTGGTCAATGACTGCATATTCAGCATCATCTAACATATAATTGCTATATCAATAATAATTAATAGTTACAGTTATTGTGTTAAAATCTACAAAGAAGATGCATTTACCTCCATCAGCATGCCAAATCATATTTCCTCTTCCATTGCCATTATAGCCAATCACAGAGTCAAGCTTGAGACCAGCCTGACTGGGCAGAGCAACATATCGTCTCTAAAAGTATAAGTGAACATATAACTTCAGATGATTATCAGATTATCAGTGGTTTTCACACAGGCTTACTTAGCCTCCTTAAACCACTTAAAATCACATTATTATTATTATTATTATTATTATTATTATTATTATTATTATTATTATTATTATTAAAATCACACATACAAATTTTGCATGATAAGATTTTGAACTTTCCATATACCGGTACTTCCTGAAACGTTACAAAAATTCACCAGTGAGGTCCATTCGCATGCAAATTAGCAATTGCATACAAGGTTTCACCTGAGCAAGAGCACACTTTTTCTCTCTTGGAATGAAGTGCTTGGCAACCGTAGGTTTTGACCTCACTGAAGTAACCCCTTCAGAGATGGGATTCTTAGCAGGCATCGTTATTTTCATCTCCTGTCCAGTCTTGAATCCATTTGTCTAAAATGCATTGGACATTTTATCTCAAAACAATTTAATTTTGATAAACTATATGTGATTTCAATTATAAAAGTATCCACTTATTCTAATATCACAAACATACCGCATTCTTTATTTCTGTAATACCTCAGTCAAATTGTCCCTTTGTGATGCAATGCAGTGGTTCCCAACAGGTGGTGCATGTACCCCTGGGGTACAGGAGCTGCTGTCAGGGGTACATGAAGAAACAAGAATTTAAAAATTGTAAAGAAAAAAAGAAATAGATATAATGATATAAAAGACAGGTGCTATCGCAAACAGTAAATGTCTCTTTCTTTCGGTGGACAGAAAGAAAGTGAACACGAGACAAAAATGGCTTAGACACATGTAGCGTGGGTTGGCAGTTGGCTGGCCATCGTGTTAAAACTAGCCAAGGCTTGAGTACTAAAAAACGACCATTGCCATTTTTCATGATGTCAACCCTTAAAACTATAAAAGAAACAGAGAAACACTGAAAACTGTGAGTGAGCGGGACAACGGGGGCAATGCATGTGCCTAGGATAGAGGCATACGGAGGTTGGGTTGTTCAAGGTGGAATATCGTAGCCAGCATTTTCCAGAATATGGGTGGCACATCGAACATTTTTCAGATTTCTAAGCGAAAAAAGCTCTGACGAGCAAAAAAACTTCACCAGGTCAAACAAAAACTTCTTGCATCTCTTTTTTTCTTAAAATTTGCAATTTATGCAATACATACTCATACTTGACCTCTAATTTGGATGGTCTCATCTGGTGGATGCCCGGGGCCACCGCTCCACCGGCCCCCTCTGCATGCCACCGACCTAGGGATATGTACAAAGTTCAAATTTTTTCTAAGGGGTACAATTTAAAAAAGGTTGGGAATCGCCAAATTAGTGGATTCAAGTGAACAAGTAAAGAAAGCATAACTAACAATTTATATATTCTTTGTAAACAAATATTCACTTCAATTATACTGTAATTCAAGTGATAAAAATTTCTAAATTTAAATTTAGAATCAGGAACTTTGCTGCTATGGAAACACAAAATTCCTCTACCTCTGATCTGAGAGAAGCTTTTCCATTAACTGCTTTAACTATCTCTGCAAAATCTTCACCGTCAGACGATTCCCTTGACATGACTTCCTCACCAAGAAGTTCTATATTAAGAACTTTTCATTTTAAAAGTCATCAAAATAAGTCATAAAAATTAAGTAAAATTTGCCCCTGCGCTAGAAAACAGAACAGTTGAAAATCTCATAATGAGCTATCACAAAAAGACACTGAATAGATGCCACATTTCTAATTCAACTGCAGACAAACATTAAAAGACACATCTTACTGCAATACTCCAAAACACTTGTCCAACTCAATCAAGTTTCAAATTATGCCAGCTTATTCATGACTATAATTTATTCTTAATTCCTGTTAATTCTTCATTCCTGGTGCATAGTTTAACTTTTGGAGCCTTTCTGTCTTAAATCCTACATCCTGATGAAAGCAACCTCCAAGCAAAATTGTCATCAATACTTTTCTGCCATCATACTGTATATAAAATCACTTTTTTGATGGCCCATTTACTCTTATTTAATTTATAGGAGTTATGAAGAATTTTCTTTGAAGCAATAAAAGTCATCATGTCAATGGAAAATATATGTCAGCAAATATTAATTTTTTATTTTATTCTCCTCTAATCCAAGCATATAAACAACAAAAATTCAAAGGAAGTTTCATGATCAAAAACAAATTTGTAGAAATAACCAACAGGCTGCAAAATCCTAGAAATGTAAAATTGTTACAGACAGATGCTGACAAATACCGGTAGATAGAGCCAGAAGGTTATGTTGTCAAAAAATATAAAATAAACTAAAATACAATCAATGTGGAAAATAATTAAAATCAAACAGAATACCTTCTTTACTCTGCTTTTCAATAATGCTGACGTCTGGAACAGGTTCACCTGGTGCATAGGATGATAAAACACGAATGCTTTTGCGAATGGGTTCATCTGTCAATGGATGATTCTGTGAAGTCTTAAAGAATGAAAGTTCCTCCTCTACAGAAACAGGGTAATTCACATTACCTACACTAAATTCATACAACTGATGCATAATTAGCATTTGGCTGAAAATATAATAAAAAGAGACAGCAAGGCATAATGATAACAAGATAATGCAAAACACACAAAAGAAACTCTACAGAAATTATCTGCCAAAAAGGTTGGCGTCGATAGGTTATAGGTTGTCAATTAATACCTATTTAAGCATAGTGTCTACAACAGCCATAGTAGAAATAAAAATTTGGATTTGCCATTCTTCAGTCTTTATGCATCAACTCAATACTGTTTGTACTGGTATATCACATAAATTTCCTGAGAGACCAGCATGTCATTTCTATGGCAATGAAAACATTCTCGGGAACCTGAGGTTAGAGGGTTCGAATCTGACCCTAGCCAGGGCACAGTCATCTTGGGCAAATTGTTCACCCCATCACTTGATCAACGCTTAAAATTCCTCACTTTGACTTACCATGTATAAACAACAATGCAATAATAATATTAATAACAATAACAATAATAATAATTCTTGAAATATATAAAACAAATCGAACTGAATATTCAAATATAAAAGCTAACCTTAATTGCAAAATATGCTTTTAAAAGTCATAAAGCAAATAAAAATTGGAATAACTGTCACTATGACAGATGGATCAGAATAAAACATTATTCAACAAAATAACTAAGAAACTAAACTGTTACAGTGACTACGTATACATGTAAAAATTGCAACACTATTTGCAAAACACAAGAACCGTTCTGTACCGTGTCCTGTGAAATAGTTCTTGATTGTTCTGCCCCTGGTTTCAATAAAGCAAAATTATACATACATTTATCATCAATAAAAATGTCAACAGATTTTTAAAAAATACTTAAATCATCATGAATGTGATTCAATCACTTCCACAAATGAATCCCATATTTAAACAGAAGCCATAAAGTAAACTTCAAAACATAAGCATCAAATCCGATAAAAATAATTTATCGTTAGAAAAGTAATGCACATAAAATATTGTAACATAGCACAAATAATGAAGATTCCAGTAATATAACTAAACAGAACAGCAAAATTCTGATTTTAGGTTGCTAATAAAGGCAAATGTAATTATTAACTCAGATTATCAGATCATTTTAAAGAAAAAAATCAAGCATATTCAAATAAAAAGAAAAAAAGTTACTGTGAAACTTTATTATCAAAACAACGGGGATTATGGAAAATGCCTGGATCCAAGTATACAACAATATCATGATATTCCTCTGTCTAAAATATGTTGTCTGATGTACAAGCAGAACCAAGAGAAAACGTACTCAGCAGGAGGTTCAGGTATTCTGTTGCCAGCCAAAAATTCCCAGATAAATATTGCATCGCCAACGCTCAGCACATTCAAAGAATCTGGCGTCAGCAGAACGCGGCTAATTGACTCTGAATGTCCGATGAAAACCTAGACATTGTCAGCAGCAAATAGTTTAAGCTTAATATTTTGGAGTCAAATGTGCCATCGAACTTAATTGATCAGCACAAAAAATAAACAAACACACTGATGAAATTGTCCTACCAGTTACAAGTCAGTTTTTATAAGTTTTACTGAAGAACTCAAGAAAAGTATTGAAGAAATCAGACACTCATTGTAAAAGGAGTACTGAAGAGAATATAAAATAAGAATTATGAAAAAAAATTATTCATTTATATCAGTAGAAGTGTGGTGGTATATGTAATGCGGCAAGAACCGTACGAATGAAGGACATAAAATATTTCAAACATTTGAAATGTGGATATGGAGAAGAATGGACAAAATCAGCTGAACTGAGTACCTATATCACAAATGAGGAATTACTGAGGAGAGTAGAAGACATTTGAACATTCTTAAGCATAATGAAAACATCAACAATAATTTATTAAGAGTCTATGCTATTTCCAAAGACTAAGTCATAATATAGGAGCGTCATAATGTTATCCAATAATTTCAGGCGTTCTACCATGAGGAAAAGACATTACTTAATTGCAAAACTTGTTTGGATATTTCATGTTCACCCGGTGTGGTATTTTTTAAAATGTGGAACTTTAAAATACCTGGAAATTCAAATCCAGTCTCATATGATAGTCCCAAACTTTAATAACTTTATCCCCAGCAGTCAACAGGTATCGACCATCTGGCGAAACGTCAATCGAAGTACAACCGCTGCGGTGAATATTGTCAATCTGCAATAATAATAATAATAATTATAATAAATAATAATTATGCACTTCTATAGCACCAGTTCTAACACCTAAGGGTATCAATCGATGGTACTTCGAATCCATCCACAAAAGACCAGGTCATTCCAGAGATCAGTCAGAGGGAAAGAGTAAGACCGACTATGGAGGAGAAGCTAATTGAAAGAGATGTGTTTTAAGTCTGGATCTGAAAATACTCAATGAATTAAAGATCTGACCTGATGCAATTACAAGAGAAAACAGAAATCAGTCTTGAAAACAAAAAATGACCTCATGAAATTGAATCAACAAAAGATTACTGCAAAGCCGCATTTTCAATTACATAATCATCAGCACATAATTCATATCCATCCACAAAGTACAGCAAATTCAAATACAGTACATAGCCATAGATAGTGGTTTCTAACAAATTTATTTATTTTTATTTAGATTGCTCCCCCACTCACCGTTTCTGACGGACCTTTCCGGATTGACCTTGCTCTAATTCAATTTGGATTTGGTGCGCCATCGGCTGATGCCCAGGGCATTATGATGGTGGCACCATAGAAGTTTATTGATTGATTGATGTGAGAGTTAAATCCAAATCCTATCAGTCAGCCTAAAACCTTTTGAAAATTTCTCCTGTATGACTTGTTTAAATAAATTTATTCGAATCAACCCCAACTGGCTTGACAACTGAGAGTTTGTAAATTTTCGATTGTAGCCACAGGATATCATGTGACAATCAGCAATCTGATGAGTCCTTTAAATTAACCCCTTAACTTGGCAACTATTTGTAACTCAATGTAAAATGGACGAGCGTTACTCGGGGCACCCAGTTAAGGGGTTAATGCAAAAATGAGCTGCACCGCGCAATGCTTACAGTTCTTGCCGTACAACAGGAGGACTGTGCAATGAAATCTGATGACTTGTGAGTATGTGAGAACAACAAAAGAAAACCACTTCACTCAACTCAATCTCGAGTGGCATAGTGTAAAAAAACTGTCCAAAAGCATCACCAATTGTGTGGCTCAGAGGAAAAACGGCATATCCCTCAATTTTCTTATAATTGAGTTAATGCCGGCCATGACTTGCTCTAGCCAATAGAAATCACTGAACCATTCACCTTAACTTTCATGACACATTACTATGTTCCTGTGGAAAATGATTAGAAAATATTCGTATTTAGTCATATTATATTTAATAAACTATGCCTGCTGATTTCACGTAATTTTGTTTATGAGGGATACACCGTTTTTCCTCTGAGCCACACAATTGTGGCCATTCTTTTCTTGTCATTAACATCATCATAATCATCATCAAAACCAGAACCACCAATAAAAAAGATATGATAAATTCATTTATATTTGGCAATCTACTACAATATTAAGGGAAAGCATCTGCTTAAACAAAAGTGTTAAACAACAAAAGTGTTAAACAACAAAATTACTGTTCTCATTCTGCATTCGATATTCTTCTAATATATGTGATATTTAATATATCTCTTCTTAAAATAAAATAAATTAATTCAAATCACCTCAGAAATTATTTTTCCAGTTCTTGCATCAAACTTCAGAAGTTTGTTATTCGACGTAGTTACAAGAAGTTGCTTCACAGACAGCGGAGAATACTTCACTCTCAAAGCTCCGTCGATTACGTTACGATTACTTTCAATTGTGCTTAAATTCGTTATGTCGATACGCATAATCTAATGAGAACAACAACATAACAATTGAGGCTATTCCCCAAAAAGATAGCAATGACAAAATAGAAAGCATTTTTTGGAAAAAACATCAAATATCATCTTTCAAAAACACATTCACTGTTTCTTTGTATCTATCATATTAAAATCGTTATTCTGTATGTCTGTTACCTTCGAGCGTTCTGATTGGTTGCGTTCGAGCGTTCTTATTGTTTGGCTGTGTTAGCGTTCTGATTGGTTGGCTCAACTTGGCTGTGTGAGCGTTCTGATTGGTTACCTTCAAGCGTTCTGATTGGTTGGCTGGGTGAGCGTTCTGATTGGTCATTCTGAAATATTCTTTGCCTCGGCGACGCTGAAGCTTTAAGTCAGCAGCAGCTTCGCCTCATCATGAGCAAAAGCTCACATGAGCTTGGCTTAGCCTTCTCTAGTTCTAGTATTATTATATAAATCCTGAACAATAAATGCAAAACTAATCTGAAACATTTCTGGAAATGTCCACAGTTCTCTCTTAGCTATATCGCATAATAAAGATTTCCTACTGCAATTCTAATCATAATACAGAAATGCAGTTACCACTTCATCTACAGCATAGTTTAATTTGTCCTAAACTATTCGCATAGCAGTTTTTAGCAGATAAACTAATTATTTAATGCAGCATTCTTAAACATAATATTAACCTCGTCAAGCGATGTTGCATTGACAACGGTGACAATGAAATCAGTTGGTCCAACAAAGGCAACCGATTTTCCATCGGGGCTAACAGCAAATGCCTCCGGGGCACGCTTAACCCCAAGGGCAACGATATTCCCCAACAGCCGCAGTAACTGGTACTGGTTGTCGGAAGTGTCGTAAAGGGCAATTGAGCCAAGAGACCCTGCACTGTACAGGAAGTCAGCGCAAAGGTTGAACGCAAGGCCAATCACAGCACCACGGTGTTGTCTGCAACAAAGCAATTGTAAGAGAGACGTAAAATCCTGTCGTTCGCATTTTATTTTAAATCAGGCATCTTCTTCGTTACTTCTTGGTTACATGGCTCAGATGCAGTCAGTCAGCAAATGGCTTTATAATGTAAAATTACCACCAGTGGTAACATTAACAACAGCACACACATGCTCTATACATAGATGCATACGTTTTCAAACATCGACATCATAACATCTGTGTTATCAACATCATATCACCATCTTAAGCTTGCTCAACACTTTCATCACTGTCTTCTTCATCATCATCATCATCGTCATCGTCGTCATCATTATCGCTGTCGTCACTGCCACCATCACCATCACCACCACCATCACCCCACCACCACCACCATAAATGCCCATTACCAGCATCACCTTCACTCTTACTATTACAACAGCAAAGCCTGAACAAAATGGATATAGCATCCTTAAAACATCCAATACGTTATCAATGCATATGATCCAGATATGCAGTTTAGCTAATGCTCTACATATGGCAGCAATAAAATCAATAGAATCGAATGACACAATAACCCATCACAGAAGCATGATATGTCTCACTTGTGTTCAGCCAACATGCTCATTGTTCCAATGCTGAAGATGCGAATTGCTCCAGAATCAAATCCACAAGCAATGACCTGCTGACTGGGATGGTAAGCCACTGCGCATGGACTGTCCTTTGGTGCCGTGAAATCCGACAACTGTTGAATCACAAACAGAATTACAGAAAGTAACAGTTTTTACTTGTTTTGCATAACCGCTGAATATACATGTAATAATTGACTGTATTCGCGAAATGCTTGGATTGCATTCAATACATGACATTGTGAAGAATCGTCAATACTCTTTTACATTTCGGTTCTCTAAGAAACCACTTTATATTGTCAGTTGTGTAATAGCAGAGTGTGTAATTGTTGGTTGAGAGCTAAGTTTATCTTATATTGTCTGCGTTTGCGAATATAGAATTCTATAATATTTAGCCAAAACTTCTAAGAAATAAAGAAGCCTCTACTTTACGCACAAATACAGCAAAAGGCTTTACAGAGCCTATTCATGATATGCATCCATTAGCAGACCTGTCAGACGATAACCACTTCCATTGAGACAGATACAAATTTTATATCAAACATAAGAGATTCAAAGCACAACGAATTATCACAATAAATAGTTTCAAAATGCATGATAAATTAAATTAAATGCTTGCGGTCTACAATTCTATGATCAAATAGCTGTACCAGTTGCATCGTTTCTAAGTCCCAGATGCGAATCGTATGATCTTCAGAAACTGTTGCCATTCGTCTATGAAGCGAGTCAAGCGACATAGACAGTATGCGGCCAGTATGTGATCGCATAATAGTCGTATAAGACCGAGTTGAAATGTCAAGTATGCCAATGTTTCCCTTAAAAATATAAATCACGATAGTTAGCTAGAAGTCAACCAACAAAAAATGCCAAAAAAGGTTGCACACAATCTAGTAGGTGGGCAAATTCTTCCTAATTATGTCAGAATCAGAAGATGATGGTGGTGATGGTGATGATACTTCAGATTGTCTAATACTGAAAAACATGTGTATAGCAATAATAAAAACTGTTTTCTCACATATAAAATGTGGCTAACAGATTATACAAAAGTCAGCAAATGAATATTGTTTTGTAAAACAGAATATCCAGTATATATATATATATATATATATATATATATATATATATATATATATATATATATATATATATATATATATATATATATATATATACAGTAGAACTTTTGTTATAATGGACTCGGTTATAGCGTATACTCGGCTATAATGTACCCGCAGCAGCAGACCAGCCATGCCTTTCATAACTTGAAGGCCAATGGAATGAGTGTAAAATTTAGTTATGAAAATGTCCTGTTTGGTTGAAAATGTTCTGTAGGCATATCACCAGTGGCAGACTGGGTCGGAAAACAAATTTGGTTGCTAGGAGACAAAAGGGGACTACCCTCACAAACGTCCCTCCTCCAAGTTTGTTCATCTAGGCCTCGCCTGTTTTAATGTTATTTTCACACACACAGGCTGGGGACCCATAATGTTTACTATTAATTGGGCCCATTTGCCATTGGATAAGCCGACAAACCGACCAGCCCACCACTGCATATCATTTCAGAGACATTGTCAGCAAGATTCAACTACTCAATCCCATGTAATATAAACATTAACAAACAAATTAAATCCAAAACACTTACAGGAATCCTAATGCATATCTCTTGACAATACAAATGTCAAAACTTATACGAATGATGAAAAAGAATAATATAGGACCAGGTCTGTCTTTTGCCAGTGTGAGACCCCTGGCATCTGGCGCCCTGCGGGGCCCCGGATGGGTTGGATCCAGGGTCGTTTTAAGGCATAGGCAAGGTAGGCACGTGTCTAGGGCCCCGCAATATATGAGGGGCCCTGGTGGGGGTGAAAGAAAGTTTGTTTTTCTGATGCTCAAAAAAGTTGACCAGCAAAACAAAGTCATAACGTTTTTTGGTGCTTGATCTTTCAATTAATTTATCCACCAGAAGTTGATAAGCAAAAAAGGTCAAAACATAAAAAGGCTGGAGCACGCAGGGCCCCTAAGATACGCGGGGCCCCGGGCACAATGCCTAATTTCCAACACATAAAGACGGGTCTGGATAGGACGCCTGCACGAATATTCACTGTAAAGTAGTGGAATATTAGCGACATCTTACAGTACATGTTCCCACAAGCAACTGTAATCCGTCGGATGAAACGTCGACTGCCGTGACCGGTCCATCGTGCTCCATTTCGAGAAAGACCTGCTTGAAATCGAGCGGCCAGAGACGAACAAAACCATCATCCGAACCAGTTACACAGAATGACTCATTCACACACAAACAGTTAAGGGCCAAACCAGAACCTAAAACACATCAAAAGCATAAAACTGCAAATAAAAGACAAAACGGTCCAAATGATCGCTAAGGACATCCACGTATCAGTATAAAACCACACAATTTACAATAAAATCCATGAAAAGCAAACAAGGCAACGTCAGCAAGATGCATAAAAACTAATTTCAAGTTCCAACGGCGTCTTGTAATGAAATCTTCTCAACAGCTTAAGCCAAACTTGGACATAGACTGCATTTAGAATCGAGGAATTATTACACTAATGCTTAGAGAAAATTTCACAGACACATGCACACATATGTAGACAGGCGCACACATACAGTAAGTAAAGTAAGTAAAGTAAAATCTCGTAAACTTCTACAGCGCCCCGGAAAGCAGCACATACTGATACACACTATTGTGTCTCAGACACTCCTGTATCGTCACCACCAACTGTTTTAGTTAAAATTCTCACAACAAGACTCGGACACGCATGATTACAAAATGATATTTGTAGAAACTTGTGACCAAAATCTAAGACAACTATCATGCATATCCAGATATAAAGGAAACCATATTCCTTCATTATCATTTATAGCTAACCGGATTTATTTCCAAACGACGATGCTTGGAGACGGCGGACATGACGTACAGTAACTTTTCTGTAGTCAATTTCAAAAATATGTCCAGAACGACTACCTGCATAACTACATAACAAGTAAAACATACATACATACATACATAAAGTTCATTTACGCAATTATTACAAATGCGCCTCGGTTGCCAGGCCAAACATATATGTTTAAGTCGAGCGAGAAAAATGTCATGGTTGAGAATATGGAACAATCTAACAAAAATCTTCCTAAGACTGCTGTCAACTACCACTACATCACCAGAATTTCATCATAATCTAATCAGTCAACCACCACATTCCCACAGTACTTCTCTTTATTGTAACCTGTTTTTTAAATTTTTAAATGTGTGAAACACTTCATTAAGCAACAGAACTTAAATAATATGAGAAGTTTCTACTGCAGTTGGTAAATATGTGACTTGACTCTGAATTGAAAAATCACGGGAAAAATACATAATAATTTATAATAAATACATAATAATTTATAATAAATACATAATAATTTATAAAAAATACATAATAATTTATAATTAATACATAATAATTTATTATAAATATTCTGTCTTAATATAAAATCTGATGGCAATAAAACTAACTCTAAACCATGTCCACTTGGCACTTACATAATTAAAAACAAAACATTACCACTATATTAAAAACTGTTATCAGTATCACCTAAATGAAATTCTAGTTAGCAATAGCATAGTAATCGAATCATATTATTCACTAAATTCATTTTAAAAAATACAAGTCTGTATGAACTGACACAACTCTGTCAAGTGGATCTTTATTTGGCTCAAATCCCGCTTCGAAACAGCAATCTGCAAACTCCATCGCATGATATTCACCCAAATTAACCGGAGCAGAACGAAGGCTGCCATCTTTAATTCGCCACAAGCGAATATTATCTCGTCCACAAGAAACCATTCTGTCAAAAGTTTCCAGAACAAGACTAGTGTATACTGGACAAGCTTGCAACAATAAAAAAATTCCATATACAGAACCTTGGTCTGGACTATAAGCAATTGTGAAGAAAGCTCAGGTCCAGGATGGATGGCATATCAAATCGTGGAGATCATAGCTACACTCATTTGGGGGCACGCAGATAATGATGATGATGAATGGGGTGTAATGCCTAAACCTGCCTAAACGTTCTGCCCTGCCTAAACCATGCCTAAACCATGCATTAGGATGAATATCAATAAATTCATTTGAATGATAAAATTTCATTAAGATTTATTTAGGCTGGCAACTTTTAAACAAGCTTTAATCTGAATAACTAATTATACTTCCAACATCTCAGGTTGCTCATATGTTAACACATTCAGCGCCAGCCTGATTCATCTGGCTTGGCCAATTATAGTGCTACAGCCCATAGAATATAATAATCTTTATTCGTGACAAGCACAGCATCAAAAATATTAGAACACAACCAATGATTACACAAATCAACTGAACAAAACTCAATACAATAAACTAATAATAAACTAATAAACTAAGCACAAACTTTACACAGTACAGCTTCTGCCCTCAGACAAGTTCTAGTAATACCGGTACACTCAGCAAAGTACAGTGGCTTCTTCTCATATCTATTAACAAAGGATGCTTGTCGCTTTTTTACAGCAACATGCATACTTTCCAAACCCGTCAAAGCTCTAATATAATCCACATTATCTGCCTCACATGTTTAAAAAAAAAGAGGACATATGTGTGTGTGTGTGTGTGTGTGTGTGTGTGTGTGTGTGTGTGTGTGTGTGCGTATGCATATGTGTGTGCATGTGTGTGTGTCTCAGACCCCGCAGATACTCATATTTGGGACGTAATAATATGTCCAGGGAACTGAATGTGTTAGGATATGCAGAGAATTCTGGCAACCTTGTTTCGTCAAACGATGCAATCCTCATGCTGACAATATCAACATCTGTGTGAGCTTTTACCAGCACCGTAACATTGCCACCTTTAGCAACTCGTTCAGTGTTCCAGATAACCACCAACTACAACGAAAACTTCAATATATTACTTACTTATTTATTAGCAAAGCCAGGCACAAATTGCAGCACTGGACCGACAGAAAAGATCACGCCTATTTAACCGATAGCCGAGTTGGTCAGTGTCGCACTCCAAGTAAGACATTGCTATAATGTTACTCTCAGTTTAATACTCTGTAATCTGGCTCCAAACTAAATTGCTCTCATTTAAATGAAAAAACTTGCAGACAGGTAATCAAAGATCTCATGGAATCCAGAATCTGGAAGGACAATCACTTTATTTTTGCAATTCTTCAATTCACGTAATAAATTTCTACTCAAATGCATAAATTTGAAAATCTGCTTTTGGTAAGCACAAATTAACCTCATATTCAAGATCAAGGACTTTTTGAAGAGATAATGATAGAAAACCTACGAGTTACATAAAACAAAGACAGGAAAAAATTCTTGAAGACAGTGGCGACCCCAGGATTTGGCAAGTGGGGGGGCCGTTGGGGTGGCAACTTCTAATTATGGGGGGGCCAACCATTTGTTGTTAAGTATGTAGTATTAAGTATAGGGTCCCAACAGGGGGGTCACTGCGGGAGGGCAGGAGCTCAATAGGGGGTATGGGCCCCCCTGGGCCCCCCCCTGTGGAGCCGCCACTGCTTGGAGAAAATGGCCATGGATGAAATCACTAGAAGCAGCAAGCAATGATAATGATAAAAGACGTGAAAAGATCGTGCAAATTCATCTGTACTCGATGACAATTAATTAATTTCCTGACACTAATTCACTAATTAAAGACAATGTACTGACATTTTTTCCATGGGAATCTTTACCAACTCCACAAACAGAATTTCCACTGTGAGACATGCTGTCAACACAACAATCAAAATGCAATTATTGTATCAATAAATATAAATTTTCCGATATGAAAAACCTATTGTTACATTGTATAAATAGGGTCATATTATGTTACTTATTTAGTTGTACTAGTTCTGCATATGTATATGTACCTTGAGTTTGAGTTTGAAATAAATTATCTTCAATCAATCAATCAATCAATCAGAACAGTCACTTCTACAGACCAAACATAACTCACACACACACACACACACACATGTATGTGTATATTATACTTATATATATATATATATATATATATATATATATATATATATATATATATATATATATATATATATATATATATATATATATATATATATATAATATGCAGACAATATGCAGGCAAAAGCAGAGATGCATTTGTTACCTTAGACAACCAACAGAATGAGAATGCGTTCTGAAAATAGCCAAGCATTCTCCGCTGTTAAATCTCCACAGTCTAACCACACTCTGCGATCCAGTCTGACCAGAAGCCAGAAGTGTTGAATCGCTGCTTAAAGCAATGCAGGATACCTACCACGACACAAATTACAGAATAATTTCAAATTGCGATCTTACGTGCTAGATGTCACAGTAATGGATAAAATATTGCACAACAACATCTTCTCCAGATTAGAACTTTTGAAGCTCATCTCTTAATCTCATTTTATTGTTTATAAAAACAAATGGATGCCTACTGAGCATGGTTGTCACAGCAGCACACAAGACATCTTAATTAAATGTAAATAAGGCTCGCTCAATATTTCAAATGACCTGCAGGGATTTTCCTACACCTCCCAGCGGGGGGTTACACCCCCTTCCGGTTTGTGACAGACACACCCTGCCTTTACACCCCTTCCCAGAGGTGGTGTTGGTTATTCGTTTAAGATTCTAAGAGGGTAATTCACCTCTGGTACAGTGTAATTGAAACTTGAGCCGCTATGACTGACTCCACGAAAATTAGAACGGACCGTGTGAAAATGGAAGAGACGACAACAGAAATCATATTTTTGACTTTTATTTTCCTTTTTTCCAGGGGCCAAACATCAAAATCCTGCCACCTCCCCCACACAATTCTATTACCCCTGGATACAAAGAGTCTAGATGAAACACTGGACATCAGGTCCATATGAAGTGTGGGTGCAGGGGTGCAGCTGCAACCCTGGAAAAAATCAAGGGGTGCAGCGCACCCCCTGGAAGATAAGGCTGTTTTTTAATTTTTTGCTCAGAGGATTTTTAAATAAAAGAAAGAGAGAAGATGACGGCATTTTTTCTTCTTCTTTTTTGCTTGTCAGGGCTTTTGGAGGATAAAGTAAAGTTAGTGACAACCTTTTTTTTGCTCGTGAGGGGTTTTTCAGAGACAATTTTTTCCCCCTTGTAACAACTTTTATCATAAGAAAATCTGCACCCACTGCTGAAAATTCATTCCGACATGCTTGCTGGACATTGACACTACCTGCAAAAGCAAATTCGTGGGAAATAGCCTGATGATCTGTTAGTCTAAACAAAGTTTGATTATCATGGTCATTACAGGACAAACTTCACAAACTGTGGGAAGTATCTAATGGTCACATGACCTGTACCGGTAGATGAATACCAGCAGGGTGCGATTTGTGACTGGAGCAGTGGGGGGGGGGGATATTTGGGTGGGAAAAAGAGTTTGGGGGATGTAGTTGTTGGGGAAATGTAGCAGTGGGGGGAAGTGGTGGTGAAGGAATGTAGCAGTAGGGGGGATGCAGTTGGGCAGTGAGGGGAAATCCCCCTTCCCCCCTACAAATTGCACCCTGAATACCAGTATGATTAAAGCAAAAGATAATGCATAGCAGAACATCTGTGCCTGCCCTGCTTTTATGATAGAATCAATTGCACTGCTACAATTCTGATCTGGCTCCGTGTTGATGTTCTCAAACACAAATAAAAAAGTTTTACGTTTGATTTAGAAAACAAGAAGCAACAAGAGCAACAAGCAGACCTTGTCTGTGTGTCCAGTAAAGAACCGTTGCTGACCGTTGGAAGTCTGCATTGCAATAACTGCTGCATGACAGGGATAAACTACAACTGTTCCATTATGATTCCAGAGCACCTACAATTTTTAACACAAAATAAGTGCAAACATTTTCTACAAAGAAAATGCAATCGACCAGCATAATCTGCAAATAACATAACATCCATTTTTTCTAGTTATTCTAAAAAAGTAAAAATGATAAGCAAATAAAACACAGGGCAAGCCAATTAATGAGAATGAAAAACAGTTTAACGGCAGTGGATCCAAACATCCCGACTGATAATGCATTATAATTACAGGATACACCAATTAAAATCAAATTTACATTTTAAACAGTAATATTATTATTACATAGATAATTGATGAAATGCTATAGCATAGCTAGGGCTAAAGTCGAGAGAGTATAAAACAAGAAACTCAACAATATTATGATATTTTTGCGAACAGCTTTATCAATTATAGTGTGATATACAACAAAGGCTGATAACGACAAGGAAGAAGAGGAGTAATTTGCATAAAGTCCAGTCCATTTATTATCATGCCTCCCATCGATGAGGTGACAAATGAGGCAGTTTCCTTGATATTTTCCTCACTGACAGCAGCATAATGAAAAGTTTGTCATAGGTCATTATTACAAGGTGGCTAGGTGTGGGCGGGAATATGGCAGAGAGGTAACACCCCAGATAGGCATGCTGACAGAACGGTCTCAACTCCCACCGGATCCCTAAGGTCGACTCGGCCTTACTCGCCAGAGGGCGGTGGTAGAAAGGAGGAGCAGCACTAAAGCAGCAAGGCAAAACATGGGCCCAGGGAAGCAATGGCAAACTACCCCAGGTTAATGGCTGACACCACCTACAGCGCTGATTGCCTAGGCCGAAAATAAGTGCCAGACCCCAACGCTTGAACTCGAGTATGGGACCTACTTTTACCTTTAAGTGTCAGATTTGAACCTGCAATCCTCAACTGCACAGCACAAATCTTTACCAGAGGTTCGTTTTGCTCGCTTACTTCATCAAGAAAGGACTAAAGGTCAACTACGGCTAAGTGCAGGGCTTGTTAGAGGCTTGGAGCGCAGTGCTATATTAAATTATAAGAGATTTGGTTGATTTAAAAGATTTTATTCTCGCAAAGGTCCATAATCGGCAACAACCAAAAACGGAAGAGCTCCAGAGTCAAAACCAAAGACTCTGAATCTAGATACAAAGTAAGTAAGCAGATCAGACCCATAACAGGCTGTAAAAACGGCCCCACAAAATATCTGACATCAAGACAGTCTTACATTTCTCGTTGTCGCTCCTCCAAATCCGACAATTCGTTTAAGACGCAGAATAGGATCTGGTTTTAGACACTGAACATAATCACAAAAGAAGAATATTTTGAAGTTTCATGCTAAACCAGCACTATCAGCTCCTTTTTACATACTAGTATTATCAAATTTAGAATGTAACTAAACAATGAAAGTTTGATAATTATTTTAAAATTCTAAGTTAAAGCCTAGGTGCATTTCATCCTCAGCCCACATATTCTGCAGAATAAATTTTAAAAACATAATACATCTTACTCATTAAATTTTTACAGATTTACGAGCACGTACCGTATAGGCACCATCATCTGAGTTACACATAGGGAAAGTACAGAGAAGCACAGAGAAGGAATTAACTGCTTTATTAACCCCTTAACTGTGTATTTAACTGTAACTCAATGTAAAATGGACGGATATATCCGGGATCCCCAGTTAAGGGGTTAAATGGTAAAAAAGCAAAATTCTTCAAACGCTTCTTCAGTATATTCCTGGACATACGCAAGTGGATTTAAAATTACATTCCTACGTTATACCAATTACACAGTCAGCTTTGCTAGACTGCACAACATGAGGCCTGTCTTAATGCATCCTGTGACTGAACAACATGAGGCCTGTCTTAAGGCAATGCAGCCATCCTGTGGCGGTTAAGAGGCGATCAAATTCACACCAACCGATGAATATACAGGGTGGCGCAAAAATTACTGGACTAGTTACATTTAGGTTTGCATAAATTTAATATAGTCCGGTTTTTTGCGCCACACTGTATAATGTAAGTCAATATATAATAAAACGGCTGCAAACAAACTCAGTTAGAAGTGAAGCATTACTTTGTACTTTTCTTTCACAGGCGGCAACACAGCACTTGCAGCAATCTTGCTCGAAGTAACCTAAGGAAAGCACAAATATCAAAAAAATTTCGTTAGGCAATAAAATTGTTAATTTCATACAGCCATATTTGTTATCTGCTAGCTATCAAACAATAATTTTAGTATTCACGCTCAGCTGAACACGAAATTCATACTGGCATACCATACAATCACTAAGTAAATTAGTAAACATCCTGCAGTAGCATGCAGCTGAGGGAGGCACATGGGGCCGGGTCCCCCATTCGTGTCCAGACTGGTCATGAATCGATTCATGCAGGATCAATGAGAACATTTTATCAGTCGGGACAGGGTGAGTGCCAACATACTGAAACTATGCTTCAAATCTCAATATTTGAATCTAATATTATGTCAATTGTTTTGGTAGGCATTACCCAGACACCATTAGGATAGCTAACAACATTCAAATTGTTTAAGCAGAGGGTTGGTCCCAGAAAGAAAATTTTTTTTAGTGCAAGGGTTGTGGACAAATGGAACAGTTTGGACAAGGTGGGAGTGACAGTTGAAACAGTAAACGGATACAAAGGCTATCTCGATAAACTAGGTTATTGAATGCAGATGGTTACATCAGTGGTTTTACACAGGCTTACTTAGCCTCCTAAACCACTTAAAATCACATTAATTATTATTATTATTATTATTATTATTATTATTATTATTATTATTATTAAGCCTTCTAGTTGGGTGTTACCTAGTTGGCCTGTAGAAAGTATGGTACTTCCTATTCTATAACCAAGCTACATCAGACTACATCAGCACTTAACACAGAATTACAGATAGTTTGGCAAAATACACAAACCGAAGAGCAAATTACTTAGACAATTCACCTGTGATTCATCATTATAGTCATGAACAAGACTTGTCATTACAATAGTAACAGTGTATTACTGTACATCTATATTCACATACTATATTTCATGTGTATAGAAAGATTATAATTCTAAAATACTAAATGCAAAGTAATCAATTCACCTTTCCTGTCTTTTCATTTTCTTGATGTACTACAACTTTCTTCAAGCCACTGGCATGCACATGGACATCACCATCAGGACCCTGCTGTACACAGATTTCTCCCTTGTCATTAACCCCCACCTGGGGCAATTCTGAAGTAACAGGGCACTTTGTCATCTTTAAAAAAAATGAAGAGGGAATGTCTTTATCAATATGATCAAAATATAAAGCGGTCTAAAATTGATTTAGAACAGTTATCGCATCAACTCTGTTATCAATAATACCAAAATTACAAGAATAACACAACATATCAATACTCAAAGGTGATTATCAAGGTGCTATAATCCATTGTCACTATGTTATTATGCATGCAGGATTAATTTAGTAACCACATGTGCAGCACAACAGTCAGAGAAACTGAATCAAAAGTGCTAACGAAGGGCGGCTTCGTCATATTATAAAGCGATGAAGTAGCTTCTGATTTTGAGATGTGAACCGTTCTTGTATCAGCTCGCTGTGGACCTTTCTCACGATCTGCTACAAACATCAGAAAGCCATATGAGACAACTTGTGGAATATCACAGAAAACCAAGACTCCTGCTATAGAATTTTGAAGTCTGCATGTTTTAAATTCAACGCTTCGAAAAATAACAGCAAATCAGCAATACCGTTTTCAAACTGAATATCAAGACAAGAATAAACGTTCATATTCACCACGCAAAAATGTCTCAAGCATGATCTATAATGTCACAATAAAGTTATCTTGCGACCGCAGAAACTCCATAAAACCTGAAGCAATGGCCCCAAACATAAACCCAAACATCCAAACATCTTAAAAATTCAAATCACAACAGAATAACAAAAGGTAATTACAATGATACAGGATCTTACCAGACAGAGAGCGCGTCCTTTGAATCGAATCAAACGACTTCTCCATTCCACTTGATGGAAATCTGTCAGACAATAAATATTGTAATAAATACAGTAACAAATGAAAAAATAAATGTGTGATAAATATCGACAGAATGCAGACATTAGTAAAGATTTCTTCAAATTACTACAATTGTAAAATTCTTCATTTCCAAGTCTTCTTTGATGGTGGGATGGATAACATCAAAGAAGACATGGAAATCAAGAATTTTACAATTGTAGAAGGATTATTACTAAGACAATTTATATAGCGCTGTAACATGGTTAAGTACCAAAAGTAAAAGCGCTTTGACAACGCTAACATGTCAATGGTGGACAGAAGATGGCAATGTTGAAGTTGATGTTGAAGGATGTAGACTAGCACAAGATTGGGCAAAGTGGAATGGTTTCATATCTACAGTAACTATTGCAGTACTGTCGCCATGCAGGCAGAAAGTGATGATGATGATGATCATGACTACAAAGAGAGGTTAAAAATGACTCATTATAACAAACAACACAACATTTTAAATGTTAATATGTCAAAGAAACAAAGTAAAAATGAATTACAGCATAAAATTAAAAATTTTAATACTAAATAACAAAAATCTTCATAGCCCTGCAATGTCAGCAAATACTATAATTAATAATAGGCACAAAATGATCCTTGACAGGCATAAATTTAAAAAAGGAGCCTCATTAATTTTTAAAGAAACATTACAAAACAAAATTTCTTGATCAAATAAATAACGCAGTGGCAAAATAGGATGAAAGAATAATAAAAAAAACGGAGTAATAATAAACTAAATACCGAATAAAATCATAGAGCTCATTCCAGTTTTCAGTGTTTCCAAGTGGAAAGGCCATTTCCCTTGGCATTGGAGCAGCACCTGACAATGTGATGCCAGATTTAGCAACCTGGTCCATAGTAAGTCCTATAAAAACCAAATTCATTGCACGTTTCTCGTAAATCTGATGAAGACAATCTTGTAAGCTAATTCTAATGCATAATTTTATGCTGAAAAATTACGTGAAGAATGAAAAAAGTAATGAACAATTAAAAGGAAGCAACTAGTTCAAAGTCACAAAGCAATGATTAATATTGGATTCCAACCAACAACTCTTGTACAGTACAAAATAATATCACTACTCCCCTCTACCTCTTTCAACAACAATAACCAGTAACATATAATTTTTTAAATAAATAATAAACTATTAATAAAAATGATGCCACTAATGTTAATACTGCATAACAAATAGGTAATAGGAATTCCATAAAAATTTAACAATTAAATTCTTAATCGACTGCAGTTCAAGATAATACTACATTTTTACATCTACACCTAAAATAAAATTATTTCAAACAAACATTTATTATTATTACCACACAAATTCTTCAGCGAAATAGACAAGACTAAGGTCCAAGACAAGAGCGCTTAACAAGTGGAGTCAAACCCTATCTTAAAGAAATATGTTTTTAGGCTTTTGCGGAAAGATTCAGCTGAGGCTGCCTGGGTCATGACGTCAGGTAACTCGTTCCATAGGATCGGGTTAGCTTTGGAAAAGGACCTATCACCAGACACGGGGGTCTTCGATGGCGGAGGGACGACCATTTGTTGCTATTCTCAGACATTTAATACTAGAAATTTATATTAATGAAATTTGTTTACCTGGAACATAGTAGTTGTCGCTTGTGTAAATATTTTTCACTGCCAGATTGGCACATAGTTTAATGCTTTTTATGTGAGAATACTGACGACTCAAGTAGGCGGTGAGGATTTCTTGAAAGTCCAAGCACAAAACAGTCCACTGGGTGCTGATCGGTGCTCGGCCAACGGTTTCTTTCACCAAAAAACAAGTAAAATTTCAGGATAATGCATAACTGCAAAGTTCTATCTCCACTACACAAAATCTCTAAATTTAAGCTATATAAAATTTCTAAGTTTCAACGTTTTCAAAATTTCAGACATCCTTACTCAAAATTAAAATAGGAATTAACAGGAGTAAAATTCTGTGCTATGGTGCATTGCACAAACTAGTTTAGCTCAACTATCTCAGGTAGCTTAATTGGTTTGAGGACACGTAATATGCAATATGAACAGAAAAACAAATATCAATTTGTTTAGCTGTAACGATTTATATTACAGCAAATTTACTGACTGTTTTATGTTGTCTATCAGTGTTTATTCTAGACCTTCTCTGGGGGAAAAGTTCCCCCCAAAGTTTTAAAATTCCCCCCAAATTTTTTATATGTTGACTGGGGGAATGGAAATCTCCCCCCCAAAAGTGTGGAGACTCAGACCTTGTCCCTCCAATCATTACAAAATCCCCCCTAATGTCAAGGTGGCTAGAATAAACACTGGTTGTCTATGCATGTACAAACACATATTAGCACCATTTCCAAAAGAATCTCGTAAATTCCACAAATAAATCATAATAATCTGGTGTTTTCCAACAAAAGACACCCATTTTAATAGCCTCTAATTGTATCCAACCCCCAAACTCCACAATTAAAGTAAATACCAGGACAAAAGCTGCTGCAGAGATCAAGAATGAGCCTCTAAAGCAAATACCAAGGCTCTCGCTGCTAATGAAGCTGGTATGCTGGTTTGCTATCGCTCAAGCATCCATACAGTGGTTCCCAATGGGGGCATATGCCCCACCGGGGGGCAATTTCATTATTTAGGGGGTCAATTGGGCAATTTCAATGTTTAAAATTTTTAGAACAGGGTAATTAAAATGACGATTGTTAAGGAACTTATGAAATATACATTCATAGAAGAAGCTTTCATTACTAAATGAGTAACGTATATTAATGCAATTCAGTTCTACTTTGCATGTTTTGTATCTGTCGTTGCTGTTTTTCATATAACTTCATGTTATTCCGATAATACAATTTCTGTGATTGCTTCTGTACATGTGTCATGGGGGGACATAAGGATTTTAAAACGACTTTGGTGGGGCGTGGCCTAAAAAAGGTTGGAAATCACTGGCCACATCTCGTAGATTCTATCTTGTAGTATTAACCCCTTGACCACGGCAATCCGTATTATAAGTAATATAACCAATATGCTATGAAACAGAAATATCGGTCTTACCAATAAGGTTAAAAAGGGATACCTCTCAAATAGCCCTAAATTCTCATAGAATAAATGAATTGGTATTAAAAGCAATCATAACTAAAGTACAAACCTCCGCCTTTCGTAAGTTGGGCCGAAACCCCAGAAACGCTTGACTTTGATGCATGACAAACAAAGGGAAACTGCAGCCAAGTTGACGTAGTCTTGAACTCTTTGAATAAATTTGAGAAGGATATCCTAATGACCAGTCCGTCTTGAGTCACGACATCAACGTGAACCACAAAGTACTTTGCAGCAACGGGCCGAAATAGTAAGTACAGGAAACGACCGCTGAGACCAAGAGATTGAGTCGAGGTTTTAGGAAGCTGGATGTAGTTGTTCGCAGGAATAGCTCCAGTGATTCGATAAACTGTTGATTTGAGGGTTTTATCCTGCACAACAGTAAGTTCAATTAGTACTAATCACTGTACCAAAACAATGCCATCATGCCTACATTACAGAAGCATATTACACTTATGTAACTAAAGATTCTGTAAAATAATATATGACGTCCAAAGCATTCACACGGCAATACATCAACAATATTTTCAATGTCTGTCTGCTTCTTTTGTATTTTCGATAATTGGTTTTTACCATGAGTGAAGAAACTTCTCCCTCTTTGCTGCATTTCTTCCATGACTGCACATTAAAGTGCTTAAAAATGTTGACATATGGCTGTTGCCACACTAAAACAATCCATTAAAGCAAATACTATAAGTCTATAAATACATAATAAAGGAAATGCCACAGATTACATCTCAAACAGAAGACAGTAGAAATATGCAGCAGCTGTACAATACAAATATTTCCATAAAGATTTATAAATTGTAATTTAGCAGCAAGTCAAAAAGTAACAGAGTATAAAAAGCAAAGCATACTTAAAGGCATTGAAAAGCAAAGGTTACATTAAGTACTTACAGTGAGTCATGGCCAGTGGCAAAATAGTGAAAAATTACTCCAAAAGAGGCCACACTGATTCAACTTTAAATAATCTACACACACAAACATAATCAAAAACTATATGCAAAGCATGTAGTAATTCTGGTAATAAAAACATGATTTTTCTCAATATCTACCATCTGCCATCCTCACCTTACTCTGATTTTATTGGATGAGTTTCAGACCCTACTTAAGGGGTACTCAAACCGCAACCTGCGGTCCACAATCCGGACCGTGAGGATGTTTCTTGTGGACCACTACAGCTTTCTGTGTCTGATACATCTTGAGCCTGCAATATTGGCTTAATTACTTGTACTGTTATCACTGCAGCTCTGTGCTCAAAGCTTTATGATGAGCTAAATTTAGTTATGGTCACGGTCGCAAAATTGGTAAATTTTCTACTATGCAGTTCAGTGCCACAGCATTGTCTTTTGCGTTCATTCCTTGAAAATGTGTTGGCAGAATTTGGAGATTTACTGCTTCACAATGACATCAGATGACTGAGCAAAGGAAGAGTTTTGGAAAGATTCTGGAACCTGAGTGAAAATATTTCAGATTTTCTTCAATCGCTAAAAACATTACAGTAAAGCTACTGAATTTCTGATTTGTATTCAGGATAATGAAAAGACTGAACAGTTAGCATCTCTTGTTGACATCGTGGGACATCTGGATGCATTAAATTTGCAACTTCAAGGCTCAGAGAAAACAGTGGTGGACTTACTAGAGAAATCCTTCTCATTTGCAAAAAAATCGATATCTTCATAAATGACTTGGAATGCAACAAGATGCTTCATTTTGATCAATCAAAAACTGACCTTCCACCAATTGGCCAGCATGTTTCTGAGATGTCAATTTTTCTGCACAAGTTGAAAACCGTGATTAAGAACGTTTCATTTATTTCAGATGGCTTAAGCCTGTGTTTTTAATTGTCTCCAATCCTTTCATCATTAGGCCTGGCCTGATGGCGATTGGACAGATATTGGGAGTTCAGTTCATGCAAATTTTAAGCAGGCATTATAGCAAACTGAAGCAGCTGATTTGCAAGCATCTGATGTTTTGAATCACAATAAACTCAGTGAAGTTGGTATAACTAACTTCTAGGCCAACTTTGTTCCAGATTCTCAGTAGGCCTATCCTGTAACCAAGAAGTTAGCAATTTCTGTCCTGGCAATGTTTAGATCAACATATATGCGTGAATCAGCATTTTCTGTTATGAACAATATTAATTTATTAAATCAAAACATCGCAGTGTTATAACAGACCAAAGCTTATTTGCCGGATTATGTTTTGATTATGCAGTCGAAGAAACAATTTCACGCTAGTCACTTGGTAGGACTGCAAAACGTGCTTTAAAACCTGCTCTAATTGAAAGTCTCCAATTCAGCTAAAATTTATTCCATGCATTTTAAAATTTAAAATAGTCTCTTTTTACGTTGCCTTGGTGCACTTATAGCAGACATATTAGCAGTCTATTAAGAGGACCTGTAGCTACTCGTAGTTGCCTTCTATGCCGTAACTGTCACAGGAATAATTGGACTTCCCCTGTAACTAGTGGACCCACATGAACGATAGAAGACTGGATGTGGACCACCTTCAGAAAAGTTTGAGTATCCTTGCCCTACCTGAACATATAATTTCTTTCTGCACTCATAATCAATTATCTCTGATGACTTAACTTTCAAATGGATACAGAAGCCAATCAGATTGTTCAGTTTAATAGTTTACTGGACTCTTTTGATCTTCTTCAACATGTTTCATTTACAACTCAAGATAGCCACCGAAACTGGAAGTGTCAAGAGGATTTGCAGACCTATAACAATGTTGGGGACACAATCTGTTAGATTATATTTCAATATAAAGGCTAGTAAATCCTGCAGCGATCCATTACTGATTGTCGGTGGCAGCTTCGTTCCTGTAATCGGGTCCAATTGGTTGTACCCCTCCGTCTAAGACAGCGAAATTTTGGGAGAGATCTGTCACCCGGGAAATCCCATCCTCTGGAACTCTACTAAAGCGCTATATAAGTTGGCATATTAACTAACTAGGTGGAGTATATAGGGCTATGTTTACTATCAAAATACGCAAAGATATTCTTATAATAATTCCACTTGTCGACCTTCAAAGTGGCGCAATAAATATCATAGCTGCAACCTTGCGAATAATGTTTACTGTAAACAGAAATCTCTTTTTAATCGGTTTCACTGAAGCCCTGTGAAAATCGCCAAGTTTAAACCTGTTGTTTATATCGCTAAGATACACTTACAGGCTAGATGCAAAGGTAAGTAAGTAAGTAAGTAAGTAAAATCTCGTTAATTTCTAAAGCGCTTCCAAAAGATGCACCGAAGTAGCTCCTTATTCCTATGCGCTCAATCTCAAATGAAGTAGCTATAGCCAAAGGTGGGTCATTCATGCCGGGTCATTTAATCAAAAGGGCGAGTGGGCAGGACGCTATAGCTATGGAGGAAATGATTTTATAAAGAGAAATGATTTTAGTTTAGAAAGAAAAACATGAGGAGATGTTGCAAGAAGGGGAGAAAATTGTGACTCAGAGTTTGTTATTTGGCTTTGATGTAGACAACGAAGGGATATTGGAATTGAGTTCCAAAGCTCAGGTGCCGCATATGAAAAAGGGTACGTAAGTAAGTAGATGATAGGAGGTGGATACAACCGTACAACGCCGGGACGGAAAGTTCGGCGAATCATTTTCAACAGACCAAGTCAGCTGCATCGATAGATTTAGCCTATGCAATCCGTCACAAGATGATAGTCTAAAATCTGATTCCTGGCCAAATTTGAATATCTGAAATCTACTGTACTAGGAGATTCTACTGTTATTTCTAGAAGTACTTCTGCTCGTAACCTTGACGTCACATTTGATTCTTCCATCTCTTTCACTAGTCACATAAATTCAGTGTGTAAAATTTCTCACTACATCCATCTAGGCCTACATTGCTCTGTGAATAAAAGTGAACTACACGTGTAAACGACTACAGCACCAGTGTATAACATTACATTTATCGCAGCAGCAGCTTATTGGTGGTGGTGGTGGTGGTGGTGGTGGTGGTGGCGGCGGCGGCGGCGGCGGCGGCGGCGGCGGCGGCGGCGGCGGCGGCGGCGGCGGCGGCGGCGGCGGCGGCGGCGGCGGCAAAAAGCCTTATCTGATGACCAAAAATAACGTAATAAATAACAATAATGCGTAGAAAATTACAAATATCGTGTGACCCTGAATAGCATATACAATCATCGATAGGCGGTGTCCCGTGTCCGCTTTGAATAGTTATGTCTTTATAGGGACAATTGGAAAATATTGGACTGACCTGGACTGTAGGCCTAACTAGTTGAGTCTGCATAAACGCATAGGCGGATTTCGAGTTTGATATGTGGGTAGGTGATCACATTCAAATAACTAGTTCATCATCAACACAATTTTCATCATTTGAATGCTCATCAGTTACTCTAAAACTCCCATACACGAAATTAACCATTTTCAATGTTTACCGTCCTCCATTATCGTCAAAATATTCAACTGCTTTTGGAAAATTCCTTGATGAATTCACTATCTTTCTAGGCTCAGCAGCAACAACCCCGCATGAATTCGTAATAACTGGAGATTTCAACATACATGTTGACAAGAACAATGACCCAAATTCTACTCAATTCAAACAGCTCCTAACACAAGCAAATCTCACACAGCACATTTCCTTTCCAACTCACACTTTTGGCCACACCTTAGACCTATTAATCACCCTATCTTCTTCATCACTATCCCCTTGTTCATCAGTCAGCCCATGCTCACCATCGGATCATTTCCCCATTTTCACTATCCTAAACGTCTGCCCACCACCCCCTCCACCTCGTGGTACCTACTCATTCCGCCGTCTCAATAAAATTGACATATCCACCTTTTGTGAAGACATTGAATCATCTGACCTCGCCATTCAACCCACAATCACCCTACAATCACTAATTGACAAATATAATTCTGTCCTATCTGCCCTACTCGACAAACATGCTCCCATAATCACACGGCCACTATCATCTCATGGTAACAACCCTTGGTACAATTCCTTCATCCATTCTTATAAGTCATTTAGAAGACGTCTAGAAAGAATTTACAACCGAACACATTCTGCTATTGACCTTAAAAACCTCCGTTCTGCAACAAATCACTACCACAACCTTCTCATATCTGCCAAAAAAAAATATTATTCTAACTTAATTGCATCCAACAGCTCAAATCCTCGTAAACTTTGGAACACTGTGAATTGTCTATTCCATCGCAATAAAGCAAAACCTCTTCCTCAATCCATTTCGCAACTTGCTGAATCATTTGCTAATTTTTTTTCTGGAAAAATCTCTAAGATCCGCACCAATCTAAAATCTACCATGACCAATCAAAATACATCTCCACATCACCCATCACCACCAGAAGCTCCTTCCAATTTTTCCTGCTTCACTCCTGTGACTGAGGAAGAAGTATCTAAACTCCTGCAGTCCTTTCCAAACAAGCAATGCAGTCTTGATCCAATACCAACCTCTCTTCTCAAACAGTGTGCCTCTGTCCTAGTACCAACTATTAAAAAAATTATCAATTTATCTCTTTCCACAGGCACATTCCCATCGTCATTTAAAAATTCCCTCGTAACTCCACTTCTTAAAAAACCAAACCTTGACAGAGAAGATCTCAACAACTATCGCCCCATTTCAAACCTGTCTGTCCTCTCCAAACTCACAGAGAAAATCGTTCTTTCCAGACTAACTGAGCATTTGTCAAAAAACACCTTATACAACACTCACCAATCCGCTTATACAAAACATCATTCAACAGAAACCGTCCTCACATACATTTATGACAAACTCCTCACTGCCATTGGATCTCAATGAGTTACTGGTCTCTGTCTCCTTGATCTTTCTGCTGCCTTTGATACTATAGATCACAAAATCCTACTGAAACGCCTTTCCCTCTGGTTTGGAATATCTTCTGTAGCTCACCGCTGGTTCCAATCCTATCTCCAATCTAGATCCTTTCAAGTTTCATGCCAGAATCAAACTTCATCACCCTCCGATCTATACTATGGAGTACCACAAGGATCTGTCCTGGGACCGGTTTTGTTCAGTCTCTACACTACCCCACTGTCATCCTTAATCAACTCTCTCAAATTGAATCATCAACTTTATGCAGACGACACTCAATTATTTCTTTCGTTTACTCCATCTTCCTTTAAGGCATCAATCTCTGAACTAGAATCAGCATTTTTGTCAATCTCATCGTGGATGTCAGCTAATCTCCTTGCCCTCAATCCTCCAAAACAGAATTTCTCTTATTTGGACTGCCACAACAACTGAAAAAATTGAAAATCCCACACTGATTTTAGCCCCAGATACAATAATAACCCCTGTTCCAACTGCAAAAATCTTGGATTTACTTTTGACTCCTCCCTAAATTTTGAAGCTCACATATCTCAACTATCAAAAACCTGTTATGCTCACATTCGTGATCTACGTCGCCTTCGCCCCTACCTTGATATTAAAACTGCTTCCACTATTGCCACTTCAATAGTTCACTCTAAGTTAGACTACTGCAACTCACTGTTTCACAATCTTCCAAAGGCTTCCATATGTAAACTCCAATCGATTCAAAATGCCTTAGCTCGTGCAGTAACTAAATCGCCTAAATTTTGCCACATTACACCATTACTCAAATCTCCACTGGCTCAAGATAACGGAACGCATTGAATATAAAATAATATCGATGACTTATAACTCACTCCATACATCAAAACCAGTTTACCTAAGAAATCTGATAATTCCACAACAACCTGGATCTACTAGATCCTCTTCTCATGTAACTCTCCTTCGACCTCTGAATCAATCATCTCTCAAAATTTGCAATCGTGCTTTTTCATATGCGGCACCTGAGCTTTGGAACTCAATTCCAATATCCCTTCGTTGTCTACATCAAAGCCAAATAACAAACTCTGAGTCACAATTTTCTCCCCTTCTTGCAACATCTCCTCATGTTTTTCTTTCCAAACTAAAATCATTTCTCTTTATAAAATCATTTCCTCCATAGCTATAGCGTCCTGCCCACTCGCCCTTTTGATTAAATGACCCGGCATGAATGACCCACCTTTGGCTATAGCTACTTCATTTGAGATTGAGCGCATAGGAATAAGGAGCTACTTCGGTGCATCTTTTGGAAGCGCTTTAGAAATTAACGAGATTTTACTTACTTACTTAGGCTAGCATATGGGGTTCAGTGTTTTATGCAGGCCTGTTAGGAGGGGAGATCCCTCCCCCAAAAAACTCAAAATCCCCCATCCCCCCAAAAATCCCAGCACTTACACAAATTTTGCATTGAACTGTGCCTTTTCCCCTCCAACCAAGTCGATTCCCCTCCCCGAAAGCCTCAGTTCCTCCCCCCCCCAAAGGCCTGGAGTCTGGATAAAACACTGCATGGGGATCTGGGGGTGCCATTCAGCACGCGTGCCGTCCAGCACGCATGCCATCCGGCACGCGACAGACCTGGTGTTGATGGAAAAATTTTGTTTGCTTTGGTGGGATTAGTTGGGTAGGCTTAAGCCTACCCTATAGCCTTAAATAAAATCCGCCTATGCATAAACGTGAAGATGATTAGCAATCACTGGCTGTCGATAATGTCTAAGCGCAGTGTTATTCTAGCCATCCAGATATTGGGAGGAGTTTAACATTTGGGGGGAAAAGACACCGGGGAGGTCATACTACTTGCCAAAATGTCAAAATTTGGGAGGGGAAATTTCAAACATGGGGGAAATCCCCCCGAAGAGAGGGTCTAGATTCTAGAATAAACACTGGTCTAAGCGGGAAGTTGGTTAGGGAATAAGTCAACTTCGTAGAAGAGGAAGATGCAAAGTGTATGTAAAGTTCACAAATGAGTGCACTAGGGGGATTGGTCGGAGATAAAGAACGGACCTTAATTATCATCTCCTTCCACCAAGAATTCCTGGAACCGCCGCTGTCACAAACTGTCACAAATCTTGGTCCCCTTACTAAGTCTAAAGCAGTAGCGTCATTTCACGCTTTTCTTGGGGGCGAGATAATTTTGGGCAAATTTTAGGCAATTTGTGCAAAATTTAGGTAATTTTGGCAAATTTTGGGCAATTTTTGGGCCACTTTTCGCAAATTTTCAATTGTTTAATATTTTTGGGTAAATTTTTGGCAAATTTTGCGATATTTTGCACTATAATACATTATAAACTATTTTTTTCATGTCCTTGGGGCCACGACCCCCCCCCTCCAGCCCCCCAAATGACGCCCCTGGTCTAAACCATCGTTCATAAGCTACGTCACGCAGGTTTTCTATTCAATATACTTGTATTCGAATTTCTCGTTCAATTTTTCTGCCGCACTACAATGCCTTAATTAAACTAGAAGAATATTAAACAACTGGACATTTAACCGTGAGAAGTATTGCAAAGCCAGAAATAATTTTACGGATCAGCTAAAACTAAACTTGTCCAATTTATTAAAGAACGCTTCGAGAAAATATGAATGCAGTCGTGCCACTAAAGTCACAAATTTATAACAACATATCAAAGTATATCGACATATTGACGAGAATTTTGTTGGTTACGACGCACGTCATCTGCCTTTGAGGTTTTCTCCGGGATCATTATCGGTTCGTTCATCAATAGTATTGTGTGGTGATTAGCACATTCGGATAGCTACAGTATTGAGCTATGCCGCACTGATTTACTCCCTTTGCCAATCGAATATATCCGTCTTCTCCCCAATCGCTTCCCCAGCTGAAAAATAAGATGAGCAAGTCGTCAACAGCGACAGTTATTGCATCACTCGCCGCACACTGAACCAAGTTTCAGGGATTTTCCTACACTTCCGCCCAGCGGGGGGAAGCACCCCCGGTTTGTGACAGACACCCCTACTCCTACACCCCTTCCCAAGGGTGGTGTTGGCCATCATCCAAACAGACTGATGTTAAAACTATTCATTTAAAATTCTAAGATAGGAAATCCGCCTGCCTAAACATAAGCGTAAACTTCTATTAGGCCTCTAGCCTCAAGTCCCCCATTTTGGGGGGGCTACAATAGGGAATGGGGAAGGTACAGGGCTCGGCTCCCCACTTTTTCTTCCACGTTTTCGTCAATGATTTCAAATATCTATTTTAAATTTAAGACATTTCTATTTAAGACATTTCTCCCCTAATCATAAGAATCAGGGTTATTCTTAGGATTGTGAATTTTGGGGGTGTCTGAAAATCTGGGGATGTGCATGGTTATTTCTCGGATTGTGGGATTATGAATTTGGGAGGCTGTCGGGAAAATTTGGGGGGCCCAGGGGGTATCGGAACTTGGAAGTCTCTGCCTCTCTGCCGAAAAAGGCTGACAAGCAAAAAAACGTTATCAAGTCTCAAAAAAGGCTGACAAGCAAAAAAAGAAAAAGGTCATCCGAGGGTAACAGTTGGGGTGTGTACTTGTCTATTTGGGGGGTGTTCAGGGCTAATTAGCATGCACTTTGTATGCATGCCATTGTCACATTACCAAAATTTGAGGGGTGTCGACCTCAAGTTGGGGGTGATGGGGGTGTTGGGGGTGTTAGGGGGTGTAAAAATATCCCTGGCAAGAATGTTGATGTTCCCAGATCATGCACTGCTTTTACTCAGTCTAGTGGATCGCGGGGTAGCGCGAAATTAGATTCTAAAATGTCATTTCCTAACAAATACCACAATGTCACGAGTCTTGAAAGTTGCAAGTAGGCTTAGGTTTTAAGAAATCTATATGCCTGCAATTCTCCAAGCTAACGTAACAGCTTATATCAAAACGATTAGCTTTTTATGAAACTTATCCAATTTTAGTTCATAATAAGTTTGCAGGGTAAGTAAGTAAAATCTCGTAAACTTCTACAGCGCCCCGGAAAGCAGCACAGCAGTAGCTGCTTATTCTTATGCGCTTAATCTTTCTTGAAATAGCTATAGGCAAGGTGGTTTGTCGGCCGGGCAAAGGTCAGTGTATCTATGAGGCGGCGGGTCACGGTATGTTACGAAGCCGCTGACATGAGCAGCACAGTTCCAAAAAGCTTGCGAAACCCTAGCTTATGGTACTTTTAAAAATTAATCTTATAAATTTTCGCAATTAGGCAAGGAAAGCGTATTCCTACCATTTTGCTCTGAAACTCCACTAACAATAGGGAATCTCTTACGTAGAAGTTCATAGTTAACCTGGCGGTTAAGCGAGCTTGCCATACTCACAGGAGTTTTAAGACGCGTAACAAAGGTATGTTTCTGACTTTTTGAAAAGATAATTTTCAAGAAATTTCAATATCTTTCTCTCCTTTCGTCTTAGGCTATTCGGCAAAAATGTTAATAATTCTACATAATATATTTGTCATATTTTTCACTCGAATTGAAACAGAGCTTTTGTTTTGACAATTAATCAAAACTCAGAAGATTCCTTTCAACCAACGTTCGCCAGATGGCGTAATGCCTTTTTGTTTGATATTGCATGCTATTATTAGGGTCGCGGCACGTTACAAAACCGCTGAAATGGGCTGCAGCTGCAAATTGTTCGGAAAACTCTGCTCTAATTGATTCCTTCTCTTGTTCTTAACATATTCATTAAGCTAAAGTGCGGTTCACAGTTTGCGCTGGATGTCAGACATGTTCCTCCTATATCCATTCGATTTGTGACATCTTGAAACTGTTCACAATCAAGCGCAACCACGAACTCTTAAATGAAGTCGCTGTTCGTTTTCATTTCAAACATAAGCGTAAACTTCTATTAGGACTCTAGTCTCAAGTCCCCCATTTGGGGGGGGGGCTACAATAGGGAATGGTGAAGGTACAGGGCTCGGCTCTCCCACTTTTTCTTCCACGTTTTCGTCAATGATTTCAAATATCTATTTTAAATTTAAGACATTTCTATCGCTGGCTTTCTGTTCTTTTAATTTTATCGATATTTGGAACCGCATGCTCTGCACAAATCATTAAATAAAAGACCTTCTGCCCTGACTGCCCATAATCTAGACCAGAAGTTAGTAATTGTATGGAGCTGTTACAAGTTCACAACAAAGCGTGAAACTTTATCAGTAAGTGCTGCGTGTATGATACTGAAGAGGAATGGAGGTTTAGATATCAAATATCAAATTTCTAGAATTTCTTCGACTAACTTTAAAAAGAGATAGGAAAAACCAATGAAGAGGTTTTGAAATTGTCAGGCACGGAAAGACGGTTCCTCAACATGTGCAAAAGAAGGAAGCTGCAATACTTCGGACACATACAGCGGAACAGCGACACTATAGTAGGTCAAACATTGGAGAGGATAGTCCAACAAGGAATGATGCCGGGAACTAGAAGAAGAGGGCGACCAGGGAGACGATGGGCGGATGACGTGGAAGAGTGGACAGGAATGAAAATGTCAGCAGCAGTCAAGAAGACAGAGGATCGACATGGTTGGAGGAAAGAAATTCATGCTGTCACCTTAACTTCAGTTCATGAAGGAACAAGGAGAAGATGATGATGAACTTTAAAAACGTCGGCAGACTCTTGAAAGTCTGATTTTCACGACAGTAGCGTCATTTCACATTTTTCTTGGGGGCGAAATAATTGGCTAAATTTTGGCAATTTTTGACAAATTTTTGGCAATTTTTGGGCCAATTGTGGCAAATTTGCAAAAGAATCAAAGACTCCCCTCGAGTTGCAATTTTTTTATATTTTTGGCAAAATTTTGGCAATTTATGCGATTTTTTTGTACATTTCACATTTATTTATTTATTTAATACAATATACCATATTTTTCCATTTTCCTTCAGAGACCGTGGGCCGTGGCCCCCTGCCCCTCCAAATGACACCCCTGTTTCACGACACAAATCTCATCTCTCTCTCAACGATCGCGTCGAAAACTGATCAATGACAGAATGTTCTGGAACTACGCAGTTAATTTAGGAATTTCGGGCAACCACCCCTACCTGTTTTTGCAAAGCCAATACGGCAGTCCCGTAGCGTTGTCTATTCCCTGTCCAACGACGGTGACAGCATGGTTGACTGATTTAGAACAAGTCGTATCGGAATAGACTCCCTTCGAGTAGTAAGCCAGAGATGACGGATAACCGTCTATGGCACAGGCCAGCGGTCCCTTCTCGTTCAAGTACTGTGACATTGTCTTCTCATCACCCATCGGGACGACGACGAAGCCCGAACATCGAAAGAGTTTAGTCTGTGTCTTGTTGTCACAAACTCCTACCTACGAACACAATATTCAATTAACTGCTTTGACAAAATAATTTGAACATGCAATCCAGAAGGTCGTCCGAATATTCGCATTCGCAACAGGCTATATGGTTATTGTTTATCAATCGTTAATCACCGCGGATCATGATCAGGGTTATTTCTAGGATTATCAATTAGGGGGGGTGCCGGTAAATTCTGGGGTCCCCTGCCAAAAATGTCTGACAAACAAAAAAAGGTCATCCCATATATAGCTGAGATTGAGGGGGTGTTGGTCTCAAATTGGGAGGGTGTTAGGGGGTGTAAAATATCTCTGATTTATTCATGAACCACAGATAAATTAGGCAGGGAAGTAGGCTAAATGAAGTCATAGGAAACTTCCCAGAGCGAAAAGTTGAAACATTTTTCATTAGTCATTAGGCCTACACCAATTTAGAAATGCATTTAAATATTCTTAGCAAGTTAGCAACGCCAGCGAATAGTGTGATGAAATTCCTCTTTTAATCTCTTAACTGGCAATGGACATTCTCCGCGGATATGTTTCCGAAATAATCAGGGCAAGATCTTTCTTGCGGGAAGAGAAATTTAAGTCCTAAAACATATAGGTCCCCACCCTGGTATTTGGATGGCTTGCTTGTGAATATCAACACACGTAGTTTCAAATTATAATGCAGTTTATTCAACACGTAAAACATTAATCGTACAAGAATTATACGCGGACATTTCCGCGGAATAAACAATCCTTTGTTCTTTCATTAATCAATCAATTAAGACATCCGCAATGATACAAAGTTCGTACGCAGATCAATTAGGAAACAGAAGTATCTGCGTATATATCTATTATCTGAAGACCAATTATAAAAAGGATATATCTGCGTGAATATCCGCAGATCAAACAGTTTCTATCTTAAATCGCTAGGTGGCGCCGCTATTGGCTGCCTGCGCGTGCTGTGCGCGCTTGCGGATTTCGTTGTCGTTTTTGGCATGGACCGATGTTTTGCGCCTGAATATGGTCGGGTGCAAGGATTAGAGATTCGTCCGTCGGTTTTCCGAAGAGTTTCTAACAGTCCTCATCTTTTTCCTGACGTTCTGAACGTTCCAGTCGGTCGTCGCCTTGTATCGGGTCGTTTGCAATGGCGGCCATTGATGTAGCGCTATGATGCTACTTGGCGTGGATGCAATCGAAAGCCATTCCGGATGTCGCTTCCATCTTCGTGAGAACTGCGCTTCGCTCGCCGGATTTCTGAGGAGTATCTTGCCGTCCTGTAGGCCTACTTGTTCACGTTGTTCTGGAGTTTCTGGTCGATCGGTCGCCCGTTGAGAATCTGCCAAGGTCAGCCGTCTAATCGGTTGCTGCAGGAAATTCAATGGAGCAGCGATTGAATGCCGCTCTGGACAGTGTTAGAATCTCCATCTTCGTCGGTCTTGACGATCACGGGAACGAACTATTTTCTCGCGGAAGACCGCTTCTTCGGATTTTCACCAGCGGATTTTACCGCACGGAGAATTCCTACTTTCAACCTGCGGACTCTCAACACCTACTTCCGTTTACTCGTTCAGATTCTTACTTGGAAAAGACAGACTGATAGATTCGAAGACCATTCGGCATTAGTACCAGCAGAATGGAATCTACTTTGAGCGTAGATTCGACAGCACTGGGGATTTGAAGAGAGAGAGAGAGAGAGAGAGAGAGAGAGAGAGAGAGAGAGAGAGAGAGAGAGAGAGAGAGAGAGAGAGAGAGAGAGAGAGAGAGGAAGAGTACCAGATTTTTAACCACCAACCGAGCCAACTATCTTACAGTGACACTGGACATTTCAGATAATGTGCACAGTAGGCTTACATTGATCAATCAGCAGCTGGTTGTCAAATTATCAATTCGTGCATAAGAAAATAATGTGTATAATTTCTCTCTCTCTAAAATTTGAAAATGCCACTACTGGGGCTTTGTATTAATTAGAAATAAATATAAAAACAAATGTACCTTCTCTTGATAGGATTTGTATGAAGGCCAGACGCCTCCCATGTCTATGGTGCATTGAAAGGCTCCGTTCATCCATCCTCCATCGCATCCATAACAAGCTGAAATGTCTTTGCCAGGATAATATATCGACTTAAAATCGGTCTCATTAATACGGTCTAAAATTCTAAATGACGTGGGTCAATTAAATGTCACGTCAGGGTTGAAGTAGTGATTCTTGTGGAAACTAGGGTGCTATCAAACTTCGTGAAGCTATCTGGAGTACAGTATATGTGGCTAAATTATGCAATGTACAGTACACCGACAAGACTTGCTGGTTTTCATGATTCAAATGACTTATAAGCTTCTTGCATAATTATGTATTTTTGTATATGATGCTGGTCTTGAAATAAACTAATGTCAATGTCAATGTATTTTTTATAATTATTTCAAAACTTCTTTGGCGTTCAAATAAATGCACAATAACTTAACGAAAGCTGCAGTAATGTGCAAGCTACGGTATCCGCTTAAGTACCAAAAATTAGTACATGTCGCCCTGTACAAGTACAGCAAAGACATAGGCCTACATATAGTTTTTATCTACAGACTACAGTAATACCGATACATAAATCTGCATTTAGGCGCAGTTGAGCAATTAATTAGAGGAGCATTAGACAATAGACATACCATACTGTGCTGAATTGTTGCAGCAGTCAAGGAACCATTGTACATCAAATTGTCGTAGCACGCCGAGCTTTTTACGAATTTGTGCTTCTATAGTGGCAGCTGCAACGAATGCCCAGCAACTGTTGCAAGAACCCTAATAAACGTAAATAAATTGCTTTGTACAATAATACAGGCTCATATTCTATAATCCAGAAATCACAGAAGGCCGTTTATTTTACCGTGAGTCGTTTTCAAATCGGATTTATTTTATTTATGTGCACTAATGTAAACAATCAAACAGTGGCGTCAATCTGTAGTAAACGTTATGAGGGTCCACCCGTTGTCCACCCTAACCTTAACCCTAACCCTAACCGTAACGATAACCCTAACCATAACCCTAGCCCTTTTAGCATAGTTCTTACAGTGTATATTACTGATTAATGTTCCAAAATACCATTTGCTGATAATATCTACGTCTATTATTCTATTATCTATCCAGCACATCAATTTATTAAATAATCGTACAACAGTACAATATAGATTTATTCAGATTTATGCGAGGGTCCAATGCATTGTGTACCCTCACCACCAAATTTTAGTGAGAGTCCGGACCCCAGGGCCCTCACGGGATCGACGCCTATGCATTCAAATGATTTCAATTGTTTGCCTACAATCCTACATCGACCATTTGAACAACCTCAGATAATCAAGATAACATAGTAATGAATGATGTTAGAAATAGGAACTACATAACGGCATATGGGTATGCATTAAGCATCGGACAACAATCGGACATCAACAAACATTTTGTAGAATACATTTCCCAAAAGTTTATGTACTACGTAACACGCCTTTTCTTGTGTATTCCTTTCCGGATTGATTTGCATTGGTCTTGAAACGCTGTCTATCAGACAGCAGTTTGAAATTGCGTCAACAGCATTTCACATCGAATTATCTTGTACATCGTTTCACGGATTTCAGAGATGATCAAAGGCTTGGAGTTTTCCGCAATAATGTTACGAGACCTTATGGGAAGTTGGGAACGTGTTTGCAGAGCGGTTCCAGTATAGGGCCTATAGCGCTGAGCTGATCTGGGCAGCTAGGTTGACAAACGCGATGGAAAAGGATTCAGTCTCGTCTGCACTCTGTCTCAAGCTCTCTGTTGACTTATGTTTCCCCTGATATATCTTAAGAACCAAGCTTTCTAGTATATTCTATCCTTCACTTATTTACTACTTACTTACTTATGTAGACCACTAGAACGAGCCTTGGTCATAATGCCACTTTAACAGTTAGGTGGCCAGATATAACATGCATTCAAGATAAAGAAATACCATGACGCCAAATACGTCGTGTAGATTCTGCTAATCAAATCGCATACTATTTGACACGTCTTTTCGAAAAATACACAGTCAAAAACTATTAAATAGATTAAGTTCAGTGTTAAGATAATATTTTAAACTAGCGTTTACCTGGTCCTTTACAGATGTCACATAACCTTTTTCGACGTAGTTGATGTAGGTTGTATAGTCGGCTACGCGTGACATTTGACTCGTTGCTGGAGAAGGCACTTGGCTCGTCAAGATGCTTGGCACCACAAGCCCAGACAACCTCCGCCATCTTTCGCTCTCTGACTGAATATATATATATATATATATATATATATATATATATATATATATATATATATATATATATATATATATAAACAGTGTTTTATCCAGACTGCAAGCCTTTGGGGAATTGAGGCTTTCGGGGAATCGACTTGGTTGGAGGAGAAAAGACACAGTTCAATGCAAAATTTGTGCAAGTGCTGGGATTTTTTTTTTTTTTTGGGGGGATTTGAGGTTTGGGGGATCTCCCCTCTTAACAGGCCAGCATAAAACACTGTATATAAAAGCTAGACTTGTGCGCTTTCTCGTCCAGTGGCGTACTGGGAATCAGAGATGCAATATATGGCCCTGGGGCCTGGACCTCGTTGGCCCAACGGTCACATTCCTGTTAAAGTTGATTAATTATAATTATATACGTTTTGCATTATGATCAGGTTTTTATGCCTCTCATTTGATAAAGCACTATGTTATGACAAGTTAACAGAACGGTATATATAGTATATATGGAGTATAGTAAATCTGTAAATCGCTCTTGATTTTAGCACTAGCTATGTTATAGCGTTTAATAAATCATCTAGAAATAATAATAATAATAATAATAATAATAATAATATAATAATAATAATAATAATAATAATAATAATAATAATAATAATAATAATAATAATAATAATAATAATAATAATAATAATAATAATAATAATAATATAGGCAATGAAGTTTATCAGTCCAAGGTGCCCAGTAATCTTCCCATGCCGAAATATGGTCATTGCCTCCTGTTCTCATTAGTGTAAGTCTGCGCCAACCAAAACAAGAATCGTAAACATATATCCAGCCAGTGTTTATTCTAAGCCCTTTTGGGGGATTCCCCCCAGTGTGAAAATTCCCTCCCAAAAATTTCTATATATTTCTATATGTTGCGTTGGGGATGGAAATTTCCCCTCCCCCAAAGTGTGACGAGAGGGTTTTTTATTTAGGAGAGGGGAAAACATAAGGTTATAAGGATATGACCATATTCAGAAGAGCATTAGAGCATGTGGAGAAGAAGGGGAAGAAAGATAAGGAAGGATGTGATGACCTTTTTTGCTTGTCACCACTTCCCGAGAAAAAATCTCTAATATCAGGACAGGATGACTTTTTTGCTCGTCAAGGTTTTTGGGCTGGTCCCCAAACATTTCAAACCCACCCACCCCCCAATGTCAAGGTGGCTAGAATAAACACTGTGATAATCCAGTGTTAATTCTAGGCCTTCTCTGGGGGGGAATTCCTCCCCAAGTTGTAAAATCCCCCCCCCCGAAAAATTAAAAAAAAAAGTTTGCTGGGGGATGGAAATTTCCCCCTCCAAAAGTGTGAAGACTCAGACCTTGTCCCCCAAACATTTCAAAACCCTCCTCAATGTCAAGGTGGCTAGAATAAACACTGCATGAACATATCTATCTATTGCCACAGACGTTTACTCATTCTCATTTAGACATTGCTTTGTCACTGCTCTCCTTTAAAAATGTCACGGAGAGCGAAGACCTTACTTACTATCGCCACATCCACGTGTATTAGGCCTAAATCTTTCTCTTCCAACAAAACTCACCGAGAAAATTGTGCTCTCTGAAGTCTAAAGTGGCTGAACACCTTTCAAACAATTCACTACATATCATCTTCTTCATAACTGAAATTCTATAGCACCATTTGAGCAATGTCCTTGACATAAGTTGATGGTCGCTGCAAAGCACTCCACTCTCCTTATTGCTATTGGTCTCAGACAGGTTACCGGCCTTTGCCTCTTAGACCTTGCACCCGCATTCGATACCGTAGATCAGTGTTTCCCAAACTGTGGACCGTAAACCAAAAGTGGGTCGCCGGGTTCCGTCTAGTGGGTCGCTGGGTAGCGCGAAATTAGATAAAAGCGTCATTTTCTAACCAATAGTCTACCACAATGTCCAGGAGGAGGCACTTGCTTAGCCGTGTACCGTTTGTCATTGATGGGATTGAAATTGTACCGTCGGCTGAAGTACGCCTCCTCGGGGTCCTGTTAGATGAATCGCTTTCGCTCGATGGCCACATCAGCAATGTCACTCGGAGTTCCTTCTATCAGCTTCGGAGGATCAGGGCGATACGTCGGCACCTTCCAACGTCGGCAGCGATCCAACTCGTGCGTGCCGTCGTCATCACGAGGATCGACTACTGCAACAGCATCCTCCTTGGCCTACCAGATGCCCAACTGAGCCGTCTGCAGATGATCCTCAATGCTTCTGCCCGCATGATCTACGGTGTCAGATGGGGCGAGCACGTCACCCCCTTACTCAAGGACAAGCTGCACTGGCTGCGCATCCCTGAGCGCATCATCTACAAGCGATGCTGCCTGACATTCCGGGCCCTCAATGATCCCGCCTGCCCAGTCTACTTGGCTGAACTTGTGCATAGGCCATCGCTTACTGACTGTCGGCGGCAGCTTCGTTCACGTAATCGGGTCCAATTGGTTGTACCCCCTCCATCTAAGACAGTGAAATTTGGGGAGAGGTCTTTCACCCGGGGGAATCCCCTCCTCTGGAATTCGCTGCCCGACATTGTGACTAACGCGACTGGTCTAGAAATGTTTGCTACCAGACTAAAGACGCACTTGTTTAACATCTCATTTAAGTGCAATCTGTAAAGCGCTCTTGATCTTGGCCTGCTGTGACTATAGCGCTATATAAGTTGGCACATTAACTAACTAACTAATGTCACAAGCCTTGAAAGTTGCAAGTAGGCTTAGGTTTTAAGAAATTTGTATACTGTAACCATCCATACACGGCTTATGTTATAATGATTAGTGTTTTATCCACTGTTAGTTGACAATAAGTTTGCAGGGTCGCGGCTTGTTACAAAGCCGCTAACGTGAGTCGCACAGTTTCAAAAAGTTTGGGAAACACTGGCCTGTAGTACTTTTAAAATTAATTTTATTTCGCAATAACGCAAGCAGAGCGTATTGCGACCATTTTGCTCTGAAACTCCACTAACAATAGGGAATCTCCTCTTTATTAAATTTGCAACCTAGCGGTTAAGCGATTTTGCCATACTCATATAATTTTTAAGACGCGTAATAAAGGTATGTTCTTGAAAAATTTTTAAAAGATAATTTTCAAAATATTTCAATATCTAATTATCTCATTTTGTCATATTTGGCAAAGTGTGAATAACTTTGCCAAATATGGTTGCCGTATTTTCATCCAAATTGAATCAGAGCTTTTTTTGTTTTGCCATTTATTCAAAACTCAGAATATTCTTTCAACTAACGTTCGCCAGATGGCCTAATGCATTTTCTTTTATATTGTAGGTTATCATTAGGGTCGAGGAACGTTACACAACCGCTAAAGTGGGTCGCGGTTCCAAAATGTTCGAGAAACCCTTCCGTTGGTCACACAATTTTACTTGAGCGACTCTTCCTCTTGTTCAGAATATCCGGAAAAACTTACAATTGGCTTAAATTTTATCTCGAATCTCGATTTTGTCAAGTCATTTAGTTAGTGTATAGTAAGTAACTTCTGTAAATCGTGATAAAAATGGAATTGAAATAGAGGTGTTTCATTGCAAAGGTCGAGTAGCGATGAATGAAGCGATGAGCAGCTGGACAATTTATATAGCGCAATAAGCATGGCAAAATGGCCAAAGACAAGAACACTTGACAATACTACGTATAAACGATGGTGAATAGGTGATCTTAAGATTACTTAGGAAAAGTCCGAGAGAATCAGAGTTGGTATCATAGTCTATCGTACAAGTATCTATTAAAACTATTAAAAGTTTGTTGCAGATTTGTCGTCATATTTAATTTTGACTGGTAATAATAAGAATATTTGAATCAATCCATGTATATATATATATATATATATATATATATATATAGAGAGAGAGAGAGAGAGAGAGAGAGAGAGAGAGTCTAGGCTATGCGAAATTTCTTCGCATTTCTACGTTTGCTATATAATGTTGTAAAAATATTACACAACGCACATTGACCCTTGCACAATGTAGCTAGGGCAGCGCGCATTGCCACCTCTCGCTTAGAGGGAACGTTTCCCCTCACCGAGCTTTGTTTGCTTCTTATCGGCGCTTGACGCTCGGTATCTGGTCATCATCATCATCAGTGTTTCTGTCTCTCGACAGGTCCAGGTATCCAGTTTCTCCACTCCGATCGATTGCTTGCTTCTTCTTTGAGTTCCTGATATCCTTTATTCATCATCCACTCCAACATCATCTTTCTCGGTCTACCTCTCACTCTCTTTCCCTCCATTTTTCCTTCGATTATTGTTCTTAGTAGAGAGTCATGCCGGAGGACATGTCCCATCCAATTTCTCTGCCTTTTCCGGATTGTATCTATCAGGCTTCTTTCTTCCTCTATCTCCTTCATGACTTCCTCGTTTGTTTTATGCTCTGTGTATTTTACTTTTTGCATTTTCCTCCAAATCCACATTTCAAAAGCCTCTAATCGTTTTATATCTTCCTTTCTCATTGTCCACGTCTCCGCCCCATACAACGCCACACTCCATATCAATGTTTTTACCAATCTCTTTTTTAGGTTTAGTTTTAGTTTACTTTGCATCAGCTCCTTTCTCTTGTAAAAAGCTTCCTTTGCTATTGCTATACGTCTTCTTATCTCTTTATTGCATCTAGCATCAGTTGTTATCAGACTTCCTAGATAGCTAAATTCCTTCACTTGCTCTATGATCTGTCCGTAAACCTTTATGTCTACTCTCATTCCTTCTTTTTTACTTATTACCATAACTTTAGTCTTTTTTGTATTGATTCTCATTCCATACTTTTCTGACACTTTTATCAGTTTATCCATTACTTCCTGAAGCCCTTTTTGATTGCTTGCTAGCATGGCTTGATCGTCTGCGAAGCGCAGCGCCTTTAGTAGTACTCCTCCGACTTTTACTCCTTTATCTGTATTCTCCATCGCCTCTTGTACTAATTCTTCGATGTATATGTTGAACAACAGCGGTGACAGTGGACATCCCTGCCTTACTCCTCTCCCAATCATACACGATTCACTCAGTTCTCCCTCTATTCTCACCTTCACTGACTGTCCAAGGTATAGGTTTGCTATCAGTCTTCTGTCTCTCCAATCCACTCCCACCCTTTTCAGTGCTCTCATCAAAATCCTCCAATCTACTCTGTCAAACGCTTTTTCGTAATCCACGAAGCATATATAGATATTTTTTCCATTTTGAAGTCTTCTCTCACTTAGCATTCTTAAGCATCCGATTGCATCCCGTGTTCCTTTTCCCTTCCGAAACCCAAACTGATCCTCTCCAAGGAATCCTATTGCATCTGTTTTCGCTTGTACTCTTTTTGTAATGACCTTGAGTATTATCTTCGCCGCATGACATAATAGACTGATAGTTCTATGGTCCTCGCATTCCATTGCATTTACTTTCTTTTTAATCGGAATCATTATTGATTGTAGAAAATCATTTGGCCATTCTCCTGTCATATAGATTTGTTGGCAGATTTCGACCAGTTCGTTCGTTGCATTCTCTCCTAGTATCTTTATTGCTTCTGCTGGTATGTGGTCCACTCCTTCTGCTTTGTTGTTTTTCATCTCTTCTAATGCGTGCAGAATTTCTTCTTTCATCAGTCCTGGTCCTAACTCTTCGCTTTCAACTGTTTGCTGTTCCTCTATATTGAGTTCCGTTGGTTTGCTGTCTTTCAGGTATAATTCTTCTATATATTCTTTCCATCTCTCTTCCACTTCTCGTTGGGTTGTGAGTGTATTTCCTTGTTTGTCTTTAATACCCGCCCTGCTCCCTTGCATACCTTCTTTCTTTGTTAAATCTTTTACTTCCTTATATACTTGATCATGTTTCCTTGTCCTTGTAACTTTTCTATTTCTTGACATTTATTCTCCCACCATTTCTCTTTCGCCTTTTCTGTTGATCTTCGCAGCTGGTTATTTAGTCTCCTATATTCTTTTTTTTGCATATTCTGTGTTCTGCTTCTTCCATTTTCTTCTCTGCTCCATGTCTTCTATCATTTCATTTGTCACCCATGGCTTTTTAGCTTTCCTTCTTTTCTTCCTTCCTACTTCTTGCTCTAGTTCTCTTACTACCACAGATTTTAGTTTTTCCCATCTTTCTTCCGTTGTCTCTCCTGTGTTTGTTGTCGTCACTTGTTTTTCAATCTTCCCCGCAATTTCTGTTGCCTTTTCTTTGATTTTATCTCTATCCCATTGTATATTTAATTGTTTTCTCTTGTTTATATATTTCAGTTGTATTCTCACCTTCATTACTACCAAGTTGTGATCTGTGTCTGCATCCGGGAGCAGATGCAGACACAGATCACAACTCGGTATCTGGTATAAAAAAATAAAGCCGATGACCTTCTATTGCTTGCCAACCTTTTTAAGAAAATTTTTATATACATATTTCGGGCAAAACACTGTTACTGATCGTTTTTTGCTAGTCAGCCTTTTTCGGGATTTCATTTCATCCCCCACCAACTTCCTATAAGTTCATTGCATCCCCTCCCACCAACTTCCTAAAAATGCATTGCACCCCCCCCCCCCCGCCAAGAATTCTTGAAACCGCCACTGTCCTTAGTAACCATAACAAATCAGCCTCTCCGCCTAAGAATAAGCAGCTACTTTTAGGTTCTTCTTATTAAAGCGCTACATAAATCCACTAGATTTTACTTACTTACTTACCTAGTGTCGATAGTTGTAGGCCTAGGTTTGTTAACAGTGGATATTAACCATATCTGAAAATTTGTTTGGCGCCACTTCGAAAGTCGGTTCCCCTTGGGTTGTCTTCATGTACTTTCCGTTGCGTATGAAGTTTTTCGTGTAGTTGCAACTGTTCTCCCAGATGTAACGCCTGTAAAGCAATGTGTTCAGAAGTTAGACAAGCCGCTTCAATACACTCTATGCATTCACCATCAGTAGTAACGGGATTTTATTAACGGATTTTTACAGTGATGGGCAAAAGTTAACTAAAAATTAGTTAACTTTTAGTTAAACTAATTTTTTTTAGTTGTATCAAAAGTTAAACTGGTTGGGTAAAAGTTTAGTTAAGGCATAAGTTAAACTGAAATTTTTTTAGTTAACTGGCCAATAGTTAAACTTGAGTTATTCAGATTCTATGTCACTTTCAGCACAGTCTAAGTCCCGCGTAGGCTCTACTTTTTCATGTCAACCGCATAATTACCTGTTTCAATTATGAATTATTATTATTATTACCGTTATTGCTATTAATATAATTATTGTTAAAATTGTGCTATATGAAATTATAGTTGTAAATCGTGTTCGTTGCAGCTTGTAGCCTAGTTTTACTAGCTCAGTAGCTCATGTCAAAGTCAAAAAGTTAAAGTAATAAGTTAAACTGCTTTTAATTAGTTATCAGTTAAAGTTAAACTACTACAGTGAAAAGTTAGTTACTTAAAAAGTTAAACTGCTTGATTGCAAAAAAAGTTGATTAAAGTTTAACTAAAAAAAATTAGTTAGTGCCCATCACTGGATTTTTATCGCCGTACGTGATCATAAATATAATTTTGTCTCCATTCGTAAACATCACAAGGAAATGTCGTCGCTTCCTGTTTTCCGTTTGGCCCTTTTTAATCGCGTAAGAATCGTATTGTCAACACAGGAACGTAGCTAGGAATGGGCTTGGGGGCTCAAGCCCCCCCCCATCAAGCCTGAAGCTAGCCCCCCCCCAATGAATTCAAGCCCAAATGGCGTTGCGGGCTCAGAAGGAAGAAAGGGAAGTGAATCTTGGGCTTCAGCCCCCCTCCAACCTAAAATCCTGCCCATCATGCCTAGCTACGTCCCTGTGTCAACAAGCAAAAAATGACTGCTTTAAGTAAAAACAGCATCGACTCAGTCGTTAGGTCAACAGACATCTGTCTCATTCTATAGCGACAAGTATTAACTCGATAAAGTACTCGATGGCGTTGAGCGTAACTGAGCGAGAAGCCGCGGTCGTTCAGGTGCAATTGAATGTCGGCATAGCCTACCGGCGACACTCTTCGAAGCAGCTGGGATAGACTTTGTGCTTTGCCATTTTGTAGTTATTCCAGTCTCTGTCTGGCATCATGAATGTCATGTGCATGTTACAGTAACAACCTGGACGCTTTGATCCGACTCCGTTGAAACAAATTATGGCCACCATCAGGACGACCTGCAGTCCGAACATCGTTGCAGGTAAACTAAACCGAACGAGAACATGTATAATTAATAGACGGTTATAGAAAAGTCAATTGGGGAAATTTGAGACCAAACCAAACCGAACTTTTGGGGAAAGGGTAGGGTTGCCAGATATCCAAAGTCGAAATACGGGAGATTGTTTCCGCGATCAAAACGCCCACTCCACGGTCCAGTTCATTGTGAATTATTATGACTAGAGTTGTACAGCACTACAGTACTACAGAGTATAGACTAGGAAAAAGCAATAAGCAACACTGTTCAATGCACTGCATCGTCTGCATGTAGTGAATCAAAATTACAAACAAGTTATAAGGAGGCGGGATACTGGGGCTGAAATACGGGAGCTCCCGTAAAATACGGAAGAGCTGGCAACCTCAGGAAAGGGTGGGTTGGCTATAGGCGAAAAGTGATCGTACTGTTGAAAATATCATCGTTGTCGAAAACGTGGCATTGAGTCAAACCAGACCAAACCGCTATGCAGATTTTTAGGGTTAATGTATTTAAATGCAGTCTCTCTCTCTTCATAGGACTTTTTTGCTTGTGAATCCTATTTTTTGGTAAAAGCTTAGTAAAACTACGGGGAAAGACTGCGGATGACCTTTTTTGCTTGTCAACCTATTTTTTGGATAAAAGTGCAGTAAAATTAGCGATAAAATTATTCCCTGTTGTCAGCCTTTTTACGGCAAAGTTTACTGATTTTTCCTTCTATTTTCATCCTCCCACCAACTTCGTACGAATTCATTTCATCCCCATCCAAGAAATCCTGGAACCGCCACTGGCAACAACAACAGCAAGTCAAGTTCTAAATGTCAGAGTCGCCCGTTTCGGAGTTTCGGTTGTAGACTAGCTCCTATGAGCGCATTCTCATAGCATCGACATTAATATCTATTTAATATCAATAATTAATATCAATTTAATATCAATAACTAATTTCAATTTAATATCAATATTGTCTGCTTTAAATCATTTCCGTTTCCATATATAATTGAATATTTATCTACCAAAATTGCTACAAAATTACAAAAACTTACTTCATCCAGATTAATTAAAGAGTAGATATCACTTTTAAGTTTGACTAGTTTTTCTCGCGAAGATATGAAGATGATGTTACGGTATCGTCACGAATCCGTTTTGTTAATTTGTTGCTCTTAAAGTTGAAAATATCGAAAATGTTGAAATTAGTTGAAAGCGTCTGCACGATGTGAATGAAGTCAACCAGGAATGGCATTGAAAATAAATAGCCGTGTGGATGAACTTTACGCTGCACATGTTGCAAGACTTATGAGAAAATGATCGATTTATTAGAACGTTGTAGGTCATATGTGAAACACGTCTTTGTCGTATTGACCTTACAGTTGCTCTAAAACGTGGAACTGGCAGTGGTGTGACCAAGGCAGTCCAGTACAAGGCCAAGGCCAAGACCAAGATGCTAACCCAGCCATTTCACTTGAGGCCAAGATTAAGGCCTAGGTTTCGATCCATTTTAACTACCGGCAGGGTCACACTCGTAATATGATATAGATATGATGTATGTCAGCTACAGCAGCGCTGACAATTGTTACAGTTTAGACAGAAACCAACGGCTTTGCAGTTAACACTATTTTAAGGGCTACATAATGAGGATGCGGTGGTCGTTACGAAACCTAACTAACCTTGTAAATCCTGATGTTGTTCCAATCTTCTCTGTCACTGACGCTCGACACAGCTTACACTTGGCAGTGTGTTTACCCCAGTAGGTTCCTTAACGTCATAATCGTCAAACGTAGGCCTATATATTTCATTACTGACGGAATGGAATTTGAAGCCATTGGAACAACTAGTCAACAAGTAGATACTGTAACTGGTATCTTAAATCGTAGATGTAGAAACGTTGGAAAAATAATAAAGAACGATAAAAACGTTAAAACACGTCACAAAAATTTAAAAAAACGTATAAAACGTTGAATAAAAAACGTTGCCGACGTTTTTCTGTGCCATACCCACCCACGGGAAATCAACAATTAACTTATTAGTCACACTACGTAAAACGACTGTGAAATGAAATAAACAGCAATAAAACGCTGTCTACTAACGCAATGTAACTATATTTATTTGAAAACTAGGTGTTTACCCGTCAAAAATGACGGGGGAGATTGGCTGTTTTACCACCCAATTTTGTGCAAATGCAATCAGGGGCGGCGCTGGGTTTTGTTATTTGTTGACTGGGTGGGTCTAATGCAATCTACACAGCCAGGACCCGCCGGCTCAGACTACCCCTCACCCCCCCCAATAAACATTTTTCTGCGTATTTGAACGATTTGCTTGGGTGCCCCTGCCCGAGGCTGGGTGGGTCCGGACCCGCGGACACCCCCCCCTCTAGCGCCGACCCTGAATGCAATAGGATTTTGCGCAATTAATTTCTTTAAATCGCCGCCTTTTCCTTCAACCGAGTTAACGCCCATTCGCAGGAATTTGCTGAAACTTGATAGTCAAGGTAAGAGTACTGATTTGGCAGTGTCGAACGACATGCAGTGCTTGATTCTTTTGTTTGCTGTGCTGCTTTTCACCCCGAGCAACAGCCTGCTCCTCATTCTCACTTGATTGTCGAAAAGCTCGTGAACGCTGGACTTTTTTTGTTTTGCACGGACGGTTAGAAAGAGGAATAAAAAAGCTAAACAATGGTGCAAATCTCATCTTCTTAGCTCTTATATAGCCTGAGATATAGCAAATTCAAAAAAAATTGTAAACTTTCTCAGAATTCAAAACTTTCACGAAATTCACCGATAATACTTATGTTAAAACATCGGGGTCATCGGGTTAGAACGGATAGATCTTTGCCAAATGTCAACCGATTTTCAAAATTTTTGGTTTATTTTGTTCCTCTGACATCCCTTTACAACTTTGCCGCTGACCAAAGTGGGGTTACCGCAGAAAATATTTTGCTAGCGGGCTTTAAAAAAATTTTGGGGGGAGAGGGTGATATTTTAGGCCGTAAAGTGGACTCTACCCCCATATTTTTTTGTTTTGCACGGACAGTTAGAAAGAAAAATAAACAATCTAAACAATGGTGCAAACCTCATCTTTTTAGCTCCTATATAGCCTGAGATACAGCAAATTTAAAACGTTACAGCAATCATTTCTGAAGAACGCTTTTCCAAAAATTAAATCCCCAGTACGGTGACAGCGTCTGAAAATTTAATCCACACTTGAGGGGTAACATTTAAAAAAATAGGGTTTGAGGTTAGGAAAGAGTAAATATATATAATAACGGGGGCAGGGCATTGGGAGAGGGAAGGGAGATTTGGGAGGAGGAAAGTGGGTTGTACGGGTTTTCGGAGCAGCGTTGTGTAGGTTTGGAAACGGGGTTTGGGGCCGGTGGGGTAGGGCGGAGCGCTGATGGGTTGGGGCCTGGGCGATTGGGAGAAGGATGGGTAGCTGGAAGGGGATAAGGAGAGGGAAGGGGAACGGGGGTTTAGGGCCGGGGCGGGAATGGGTTGGGGCTGGAATGGGTTGGGCCCGAGGCGATTGGAAGAGGGATGGGGAGAGGGAAAAGGGATGGGAGAGGGAAGGGAAACGGGGGTTTGGGGCCGGGGCCGGAATGTGTTGGGGCCGGGGTGATTGGGAGAGGGATGAGGAGAGGGAAAAGAGATGGGGAGAGGAAAGGGAACGGGGTTTGGGGCCTGGGCCGGAATGGGTTGGGGCCGGGGCGATTGGGAGAGGGATGGGGAGAGGGAAAAGGGTTGGGGAGACGGAAGGAGAACGGGGTTTGGGGGGCGATTGGGAGAGGGATGGAGAGAGGAAAAGGGTTGGGGAGACGGAAGGGGAACGGGGGTTTGGGCAGGGGGCGATTGGGAGGGGGATGGGGAGAGGGAAGGAGATGGGATAGGGAAGGGAAAAGGGGGTTTGGGGCCGGGGCGGGAATAGGTTGGGGCCTGGGCGATTAGGAGAGGTATGGGGTGAGGGAAGGGGGACGGGGGTTTAAGCTGCAATTAAGACGCTTCGTTAAACGCTCCGGTTTGATTAAACAATATTTGGTTGTCAATGACAACAGCGTCTTGCAATACCCGCCGTGTTGCGGACGGACGGACGGACGGACATCGAGAATTATATAATAAGATGTATTCAGACACTTGCACAACAATGACGGAGAAAATTGCTCACTCTATTTCGTAATAAGTGTAATGCCGCGCGCAGTTTCACACTTCCAGTACAGTGAAACCCGCTTAATTGCATAGGTGCCGAGCAAGCCTTGCTTATGTGATTAACTGGGCTATGCAAATAGCCGGGACGTCTGATAATAATGAATTGTACGGACAAAACACTGGTTTGGGTTTTTATGTTGTTATGCGATTATGCGGGTTATGCAATTAAGCGGTATGCGATTAAGTGGAATCCACTGTAGCTACAGTAGGCATTTTGAGCAGGTGGGATCACCCAGCGTTACGGGCTTTTGTGACGCCCAAATGAAAGCAGCAATTATTTCCGGCTTTGTGTTCTAGCAAACGAAGTATGCATGTGGACCATATGAGCCTATTATTGGAGCAGCCAGGTGACCAATAATTATAATTGCCCGTATACGCTCATTGCCCTGCGGGGAAATAAGGCGAACATATTACCCGTCTAGGGGCTAGGTAGGCCCTATGTGCTTCAGAAACCATTAGTGGACATAGATTAGACTCGGTGGAATATTTAACATGGTAGACTCGGTGGTATATTTAACATGGTAGACTCGGTGGTATATTTAAAATGGTAGACTCGGTGGTATATTTAACATGGTAGACTCGGTGGTATATTTAACATGGTAGACTCGGTGGTATATTTAACATGACAGTGGGGGCGTGGGATTGGCATCCTGGTTAGACTATGGCCCAATATCTCTACCTTAGCTAATCAACGTCAAGTTGTCACCGTATCATGAAGTAGTGCGACCAAGCTCAACGTCGTGTCAGTTAATACCAGAAGTGGCACTATAGAAGTCAGCCCTCCCCCGTTTCACATCAATTGGTACTACAAGTAAATAACCACCACAAAAGCGCATCAATATAACTAATCGTTAAGTCGATTATGGAAGAAGTTAACGATGCATAAGGCCTCTACATGGGGGCCCGGAGAGGCCTGTGCCCCCATATTGAAAGCCTGGCCCTCCAGCGGCTCCCCTGTTGGGACTTTAAACTTACTACTACATATTTATCAGCACATGGTTGGCCCCCATGCTTAAAAGTTGCCATCCCAACGACCCCCACTTGTCAAATCCTGGGGCAGCCACTGGAAGAAGAACGAAGATGTCGTAAAGTTTTTGCGAGACGTTCGAACGTGAATGCACCAGCATAGATGTAAAAAAAACATAAATATTAAAAATAAAAAACATAAAAAACATGTTTTTTAGGAAAATATAAAAAACATTAAAAAACATTGACCTCGTTTACAGTCCTTTATTTACCATCCGTCCACACGTCTCATTTGGCATATATTGAAATAATATTGACTGACTTCAATATGTGATCCCTTGCTACATTAGTTCTGCAGCATCACCAGTAAGATGAGTCCGAATTCGCTCAGAATGAATTGATAACACAATTTGAGGATGCTCAGGACCAGGATATTGATATAAATTGATATGCAGGAAATAAGATAAAAAAACATAAGAAACTTTTTAAAACATTAAAAAAAATGTTTTTAAGAAAAAAAACAAACATAAAAAACGTTTTTTACATCTATGTGCACCAGTGGAATGCCCGGCGATCAGGAACGGATCTCGCCAGAGAAATTCCTGTGTGTGAAATGTTGGCATTAGTAATCTGAACTGAACATTTATTTTAGTGTACTGTAATTTAAGCCGCAAAGTGATCAAATACCGTCGCAAGACTTCACTCTCAAATGCTTTAATTAGAGTTAAACACTTATTGGACCACCACATGATTTAGTAATATGTCGTAAATAGAACAAGTAAGTAAACTAAGTGAATGTTCCAAAGGGACGCAGAGGGTTAACCGCGCCCAAGCATGACTTTATAACTATGTAACTACAGAACAATTTAAATATACTAGATTAATAAAACACTAAGCTATTATCTATACATGGTTTAGGTGTTAGTCTTATATTTCTTTTCACGAGTTGTCTAATAGTAAAAATTGTAAATTGCGGTGTATTGTAATGTGTGATTAATGTGTGAAATTGAGAATCGGATGGTAATCGAACGCAATATACCTGTACAGCATTCAGACATTCTTATGACCGTGGTTTAAAATTTGTTCGGCTATATTTGAAGATATAATGATTTAGGCCTATCATATCTTTCAGCTGTATCGTATCTTTCAAATTGGTTGTGTGTTGATTGAATTAATTTTAAAACTATACCGCCATTTTATACATTAAGTCACCGAATACTATATTATACTGTAGAAACAAAAGTCTGAATACTGTCTGATTACAACGATTCGGGGCCAGTGTTTAATCTAGACCCCTGGACTCCGGGGGGAGGAACTGAAATAGCCGGGGGAGAATTTTGCTAGGGGCCGCTGTTGGTCCATGTAGTATTCCAAAATTTCCGGGGGGAATTTGAAATTTCCGGGGAAAAAGGGCAAATTTCCTCCCGGAAACGGCCTAGATTAAACACTGTTCGGGGCGGGGCGGATGTGACCGGTGGGCAAGACGTTGCTCAACAAAAGCTTAACACCATAAGAATATGAAGCAACTAGACGCCAAAAGTGCGATTAATTATTAATTGAATAAGTAACTTATGCCAGAAATATTTTATGGATCAGGTACACTGTACAATGCTTCCAGTTTACTAAAGAACGCCTCGAGAGAGTGCAAGCAATCGCTATGCTGAAGTCACAGGTTTATAGGCTAACAACATATCAAACTAACTATCGACATATTGACGTGAATTTTGTTGGTTATGACGCACATCATCTGCCTTTGAGGTTTTCTTCGGGATCATTATCGATGCAGGTTGCTGCGATCATCACTATTATGCACTGAGTTGCAAATTCGGATAGCTACAGCATTGAGCAATGCCGCACTGATTTACTCCCTTTGCCAATCGAATATATCCGTTTTCTCCCCAATCGCTTCCCCAGCTGAAAAATAAAATGAACAAGTCGTCAACAACGACAGTTATTGCATCACTCCCCGCACACTGAACCAAGTTTCAGGGATTTTCATACACCTCCGCCCAGCGGGGGATTGCACCCCCGGTTTGTGACAGACACCCCTACTCCTACACCCCTTCCCAGTTTGGACGAGGTGGAAGTGACAGTTGAAACAGTAAACTGATTCAAAGGCTATCTCGATAAACTAGGTTATTGAATGCAGATGGTTACATCAGTGGTTTTCACACAGGCTTACTTAGCCTCATATATAAACCACTTAAAATCACATTAATTATTATTATTATTATTATTATTATTATTATTATTATTATTATTATTATTATTATTACCGCCAGCGGATTCCGATCCGCAAGAATTTTAGTGGACCCGCAGACCTCCGTATCCAAGCAATTGGCTACATTTAGTCAATTATTGATTTTCGACCATGATCATGCAACGTATTTTGAATTTTCTGAATTTTAGGACGTGTGCATAAAACATACATGCCTGTTTTTTATAAGCCAATACTGCATTGACGTTGTTGTTTCATCTACTCCATGTTCAACAACGGTGACGACTACACTGATGGAAGATAATCTATATCAAATTTCTAGAATTGCTTCGACTAACTTTAAAAAAAACGTTGGCCGACTCTTGAAAGTCTGACATTCACGACACAAAACTCATCTCTAACGATCGCGTCGAAAGCTGATCATTGATCACAGAATGTTCTGCAGCCAGCTACGCAGTTAATTTAGCAGATTCGTGTAAGTGACCATTGACAGAAACCGAAAAGCAAGGCATCTGAAATAGGTCTTGAAACGAACAAAGACTTCATGGCGTGCACGTGAACCACCCCTACCTGCTTTTGCAAAGCCAATACGGCATTCCCGTAGCGTTATCTAATCCATGTCCAACGACGGTGATGGCATGGTTAACTGATTCAGAACAAGTCGTGTCAGAATAGACGCCCCTCGAGTAGTAAGCCATAGATAATTGACAACCGTCTATGGCGCACGCCAGCGGTCCATTCTTGTGTAAGTACTCTAACATTGTCTTCTCGTCGCCCATCGGGACGACAACGAAGCCCGATATTATAACGTTCTTGACCAGTGAGCTGCTGTTATTGGCACAAGTTTCTTCCTGTAAACTCAATATTTAGACTGCTTTGACAAATAATTTGAACATTTAATTAATAAAGATTTAATTAATAATTTGAACAAGCACTTTTGATTTTGAACTTTATTCATGTGTACGGCGCTTTATAAATCGGCTTGCTTAATAATACTAATATAACCACCCACCCCAGAGATGGTCAGAATATTTGCATTCAGACAGACTTGTCAATCGCTGATTAGTGATTCATGAATAAATTACATGTAGACTGATAAGTAAATGACGTGGATTTTCATACTTCCAGTCCCGGTTCCAGTCCCTGTTCGCATTAGTTTTACATCTGTATTCTATGCACCATCGAAAAAAGACAGAGGAACTGGATTGGACACGTACTAAGAGGAGATTCATTACTCAGAACAGTAATAATGAGGGAAGAATATCAGGAAGAAAGACAAAAGGAAGACCAAAGAGGATGCTATGGACTGGATGATGAAAACAGACACAGCGTCACAAGACCTATGCAGAAATCAAAGAAGAAGCAAGACGCAGATAGGGGAATGGAAACAATGGAGCCCTGAACCTGTTCCAAGACAGAGAACACGATGATGATGATGATGATGATGATGATGATGATGATGATGATTCTATGTGAAGTGTAAGTACGGGTACCACTACTGGTGCTTTATTTTGATTGGCAATCATCATCATCATAGTTGCTTTCTGCCAGCTCATTAGCGGCAATAGCTAGACACAAAACTTTTCCATTTATCTTTTTCCGTTGTTAATCTCATTCCATCTATTATTGTCATTTGATATCTTTCAAAGTCTTCTTTGATGTTATCCATCCACTTTTTCCTGGGTCTTCCTCTTCCTCTTTTTCCTTCTTTGTATGTGTAGAGTGCTTTATATGGGAGTCTGTTACTGTTCATTCTATTTACATGTCCATACCATCTAAGTCTTCTTCTTCTGATTTTATCTATTATTGTCTCTTTCATTCCCAGTCTTTTCCTGATGTCTTCATTTCTTATTCTTTGTAATTTACTTACTCCCAATATCTTTCTCAAACAACTCATTTCTGCCACCAATAGTCTGTTTTCATCTGCTCTTTTTAATATCCACGTTTCTGATCCATAAAGCATTTGTGGAACAATGATAGTGTTGTATATTTGAATTTTTGTGTTGATCTTTATTTCTTTAGCATTCCAAATATGTCTAAGTCTTCCCATTGTCTGTAATCCTTTTGCTGCTCTCTTTTTAATATCTTGTTCGTGTCTTCCATCGCTTGATATTTCTCCTCCCACATATGTGAAATTCTTTACTTGTTCGATGGCAATAAATACAGTAAAAAGTAGGCTAAGTAGCTACCTTCTCTTGGTACGAATTGTACGCATTCACTTTGCAGACGCCTCCCATGTCTTCGACGCATTGAAAGGCTCCGTTCATCCATCCTCCATCGCATCCATAACAAGCTGAAATGCCATTGCTAAGATACATACACACACGTTTGAAACAGTCTGATTAATATGGTCTACAACTGTACATGGCATGATGTGGATCTTTCAAGTGCCACGCCAGAGTTGAAGATGAAATTCTTGTTGAAATTAAAGTGCAATTAAATTTTAAGAAGATGTCTCTAGAATACGTGTGTGGTTAAACTATGCATCGTAGATCGACAACGCTTGTAGATTTCCAGGACTTAGGCGGCTCTCACTTGTGTTCTAGATAGCACAGGCACGTCGGAACGAATTTTCAGCAGGGGGTGCAGATTTTCTCAAGATAAAAAAAATTATGACAAGGAAAAAGTTCGCCTCTTAAGAACCGTGACAAGCACAAAAAGGTCGTCAGCTCTCTTTCTTCTATTAAAAAAATCGTCCCAAGAAAAAATTCAAAAAAAACAACCTTGTCTTCCAGGGGACGCTGCACTCCCTGAATTTTTCCAGGGGGTGCAGCTGTCACTTTTATTGTAGGCCTAATCTTAAGATAGGGTTACAAGATCAGTTGGAAAGAATTTAAGGACACACAAAACACATTGGCTTGTCAGACTTTTCAGGGCGTTAAAGAAGCACAAAAAGCTAGTGATGACTAGCTTTTTTTGCTTGACGGACATTTTTAGGACGTAAAGGACGCAAGAAAGGCATACAGAACTAATGATGACCAGTTTTAGCAATCAATATCAATCAATAAAAAGTCTTTTTAATCTAGAGTAATGTCCGAAATCGGTAGTCGCTATTTTTAATGAAATTTAAGGACATTTTGTGTCTTATTAAGGACAAACGCATGGAATTTAAGGACATTTTGTGTCCTTATTAAGGACAAATGCCCTTAAGGACGGGCAACGGAATTTAAGGACTGTCCTTATCATTTAAGGACGTCTGGTAACCCTATCTTAAGACGTTTACAACAGTGTTGAACGACAGCTATGACATGCCTATTGTTCATAGTTTGGTAATGCATAAGTACACTCCGGCTATAGAAGTAACACGGTGGTTGTTTACCATAGAGTTGCTACTGCATTTTAAGGTATTGACTGCTGAGGACCCGCTCCGAAGCGTCAAGTCTGCGTTCACATTTCAAACTACTCTCTATAAGAAACGTCTAATCAGAGTACTGTATAGTTCCTCGCGCAGAAATGAGTTGTTTGAGAAAGATATTGGGAGTAAGTAGATTACAAAGAATAAGAAATGAAGACATCAGGAAAAGACTGGGGATGAAAGAGACAATAATAGATAAAATCAGAACAAAAAGACTTAGATGGCATGGACACGTAAATAGAATGAAAAGCGACAGACTCTCATATAAAGCACTCTACACATACAAAAAAGGCAAAAGAGGAAGAGGAAAACCCAGGAAAAGTGGATAGATAACGTCAAAGAAGACTTCGAAAGATATCAAATGACAATAATAGATGGAATGAGGTTAACAACGGAAAAAGATAAATGGAAAAGTTTTGTGTCTAGCTATTGCCGCTAATGAGCTGGCAGAAAGCAACTATGATGTTGATGATGATGATGATGATGATGATGATGATGATGATGATGATGATGATGATGATGAATTAGAGTGGTTAAAGCGTTAATTGGAAATTTACCGACTTGCATGGAAATACACAAAAAGTGGCATTCCTCTAAAGAGCTGTGAAAACTTTCCTTTGCGAACCGATCTCTCGGGCTAACAGAATTACCTTCGCGGGCCAAAGTTGTCCCGCGGACCAGGGTTTGCTGGGTTCGTTGTTACACTATATGGTGTTGCACGAAGACAATATGACTATGATGTTGTGAAGGCAAATGTCCTTCAACTTTTGCGCTTATACGTAGGCCTACCTCCAAGCCTGCCTCCAAGCCCTAGATTTTTAAATCCAATATATGCTGTAAGTAAGTAAGTAAGTAACATCTCGTGGATTTCTATAGCGCCTTGGAAGCAGCACCACAGTAGCTGCTTATTCTTATGCGCTCAGCCTTTCTTACAATAGCTATGTGGAAGGCATATTATCAGCCAGGCAATAGTCAACATCCAAAGGACAGTGATCTGCATATAGAAGAAATAGTTTTTAGCATACCATACAGTTCTGAATTTTCGCAGCAGTCAATGAACCATTGTATTGACATTTCTTCTCGCTCTCCGGTCGCTTTGAAATATTGTGCTTCCATGGCTGCCGCTGCAGTAAATGCCCAGCAACTGCTACAAGACCCCTAATAACGTGAAGAATTTGTTTTATACACTATTCTATAACCCAGAAATCCAGTAGCGTCGTTTCACGCTTTCCTGGGGGGGGGGGTAATTATTTTGGCAAATTTTTGGCAAATGTTGGGTCACTTTTGGCAAATTTGTAAATTTTTGACATTTTTTGACAATTTTTGGCGTTTTTTGCACTTCTTCTCTCTTCTTCATGTGCCATGCATTGCTACGTCGGCAACCATGGATTTCCACTCTTCTCTGTTTCTGGCTTTCCTTATCAGTTCGATGTTGTCTGTAGTTCTTGTCGCTTCTCTTAGGCTGTCCGTAAACTTTATTCTTTGTCTTCCTCTTGCTCTTTTCCCCTCTATTTTTCCTGTTATGGCTAGATTTTCCAATCCGTCTTTTCTTATTAGATGTCCAAAGAATTCAAGCTGCTGCTTTCTTATGGTTTTTAGCAATTTTCTTTTTGTACCAAAAGTTTTTAGTACTTCCTCATTGGTTATTCTTTCTGTCCATGAAATTTTTTGCATCCTTCTGAGAAACCACATCTCTGCAGCTTCCAGTTTCCTTTCTGATGTTTTTGTCAACGTCCATGTTTCCGAGCCGTACATCAGAACCGCCCAAACGTAGCTGTGAAGAATTCTGAGCCGTGTTGTTGTTGTTGAAATATGTTTATTTGTGAGAATCTTTTTGAGTTGTATGAAGGCTGACTTCGCCATACCTATTCTCGTTTCAATGTCCTTTTCACTTCTTCCATCGCTTGTGAATATGCTTCCTAGATATTTGAACTGTGTTACCTGTTTTATTTCCATTCCCCTGTATTGTAGCCTGCATTTAGAATTTCTTTCTTTTTGTAATTACCATACAGTACGTCTTCTTTTGTTTATTCTTAGTCCTTTCTTTTCACTCTCTTCTGCCACCTTGTCTAATAACCTTTGTAGTTTTCTTTCAGTATCTGCCATTAGTGTTGTGTCATCTGCGTATCGTAGGTTGTTTAAATTTTTCCTCCTATCTTTATTCCTTCCAATTCTTCTGTTTTCTTCATAATCTCTTCCCCATATTCATTGTAGAAATCTGGTGATAAACCACAACCCTGCCTTGTCCCTTTTAAAATTTGTATCCACTTACCTATTTTTCCTTCAATTCTTATCGCTGCTTCTTGATTCCAGTACAGGTTTTGAAATATCCTCATGTCCTTTCCATCTAGTGCTATGTTTTCTAGGCATTTGAACAGTTCTTCATGTTTTACACTATCAAATGCCTTCTCGTAGTCTATAAAGCATAGGTACAGATCTTTTTGCATCTCTATACATCTTTCGCCAATCATCCTTAGAATAAATATTGCATTTCTACACCCGTTACCTTCTTTAAACCCGTATTGTTCTTCTGATACTCTCTCCCTCATTTTAATTTTTGCCCTGTTCAAAAGTACTTTTAATATAAGCTTCATTACATGACTTATGAGGCTTATTGTTCTGTGTTCTTCACATTCTATTGTTCCTGGCTTTTTTGGTATTGCAATGAATATTGACCTACATAATTCTTTTGGTATTCTTCCTGTTTCATATATTTCATTTGCACATTTCACATTTATTTGTTTACTTAATACATAGTACATTATCTCTTCATTCCCTTGGGACCACGGCTCCTGCCCCCAAATGACGCCCCTGCAGAAATCACAGAATGCTGTCATTTTATCGCGAGGTCTATTTACAGCAGTGACGTAGCCAGGATTTCCGGAAGGGGGTGTTTGGTTTCGACCATGACCAAACTTTGCAAAATTTTTCTTATTTTTCCTTTTTAGGAGCTGACAAGCAAAAATAGTCGTCACCTTCGTATTCTTTCTTAATTTTTCTATTTTCTATAGCACTTAGAAATTTTTTCAATAGACAGCCAGCCAAGGGGGCTTTGACCCCCAAAATCACATCCGAAAATATACACCAGTTAGAAATGAGCTGTGTTCATACACTTTCATCTCTTGTTTTCGTGAAGGTTAACCACCAACACTGTTCAATCCTGCCAGCTATGCTAAAAATGGGTATGCGATGGGCGACGTTCTGCCTCAGATGCACCAACTGGCAAAAAAAGTCCGGAAGTCCAGTGAGGGGATGCATCCCCTCTCATCCCCAGCGTGGAACCGCCATTGACCGTAGCTTCTGCTTATTCATTCATATGGAATTCGACAATCTTTCTCTTCTTAGTTTGCATGGCGAGAGTCAAACGGATTAAACTCGCTGTTAAGATAATATTTTAGACTGACTTTACCTGGTCTTTTACAGGTGACACGTAGCCTTGCTCGACGTAGTTGATGGTTGGCGCAGAGTCGGCGACGCTCGGCGTTTGATTCGTTGTTGGTGATGGCTCTTGGCTCTTCAAGACGTTTGGTACAACTATCCCAGAGAACCTCTGCTGTCTTTCAGTATCAAACTGGAACGTGTAAATCTTGAATTCTACGCATCATTATCACCAAATGCCCTACTGGGGTTCAAAATGGGGTATCCGGACGATTCATCTCAGGACGTTTCATCAGGAAGACTATTCATGTTAGGACTATTCATCTTGTATAAAGTTATAAGGGTTAGGGTTAGGGTGATGAATCGTCCTGAGATGAATAGTCCGGAGATTAAACGTCCTGAATTCCAAAATGGGGCCATAAAAATTGTCGACCTCAGGGCCCCGGGAAATTGCCTCAGGGGACCAACAGTCACAGTTGCAGCATTCCTGCGCAAGTTAATTCATCATTAAACTGTGGTTTTCAGTTTCATTCTTTCAATTTTGTACTGTTTTTATAATAATATAATAATAATATAATATAACAAGGTTTAAAGTGGTTCAGTAGGGTCTGCTCTATGCGCAAGATATATGCGGTTTAGGGCAATAATGTTTATCTCGCACAAGGTATACTGTGGGAATGTCCCATCCACTATATCAGCGGTTCTCAACCTTTATAGTGCCGCGACCCTTTTGATTCAATTAACCATGATGTGGCGACCCCCCAACGGTGAAATTATTTTCGTTCACAATGTAAACTGCTAAAATAATAATGCTACGACAGTCAAAATATTCGAAATCGTTATTATTTAATTGTCTCCATGTCTATCCTCGAGTGACAATTATAGTAAAACAACTAGTACGTCGTAACTACCACTGAGGAAAATTTGTACAATAACAAGAAAAGAAACTATCCCATATTTCTGATGGTCTCGGGCGACCCCTGGCAAATCGTCATTCAACCCCCGTGGGGGTCGCGACCCACAGGTTGAGAACCGCTGCACTATATGGATAGTACGCCACTATTCTCACCAGCTTAGTAAATGAATGAGTCAAACCTTAACTTTCATTTCAAAATTTTTACCAATACGTGCACCAGATGTGCTTTTTGGGGTATCGTCGCTATTATCAAGAGGAGTTCGTATAGAGCGGCAGAACAGGCGAACGGCGCAAAACAGGCAAGTAGTTCCGACGACGGTTCGTTAAAACTAGTACAGTGCTGTCAGTTGACTGACATCCACTGAAAATATTCAAGGTAATCTGGAATCGCTGAAACACCTTTGCCCTTTTACTTCACAGTTACTTGTAATGAGGAATGATCGTGCACTTACATGACTATGAAATATCACACTTCAAACTGCATATTAGGGCAGAAAGGAGAGAAGATTTGAAAGTGAGAAATATGAAATGCGCTATCTCACAGAAGTTGTCACTAATTAGTCAATCACATTATCTAACATGCATAGTTTTGTTCACACAACTGTTGAAATGTTTCGTTATTAAATGCGCTATTTAGCCATTTTGGTCGCTAAGAAACCAAAATTTAATTGCCTCCGAAGTGTTGAAATCCACTCTTCGAACTTCTGCGTGGTTAGTGCAACACTAATTCGGAGTGTTAAGCTATCATTAAACTTAGGCTATCTGGCATTTGTTGTATAGATTTGTTAACAGAGGATATTAATAACCATATCGGAAAATTTGTTTGGCGCCACTTCGAAAGTCGGTTCCCCTTTGGATGTCCGCATGAAGTTTCCGTTACGTTTGAAGTTTTTCGTGTAGTTGCAGCTGTTCTCCCACATGTTACGTCTGAAAAACAAAGCATGCACATGTCAACAGTATAGTAACGGATTTTTAGTGAATTTAATCACTAATATTATTTATTATAAATATAGACATTCATCGCCATTCGCGAACATCATAAGGAAATGTCATCATGCACTTACCGTCCTCCGTTTGATCAGTTTTAATCATGGCAAGTTTCGTATTGTCGACAAACAAAGAATAAAAGTGTAAAGGAACACTCCATGGGCTCAGCGCCCGTATGGAAAACCGAGAGGTTAGCACCTTCAGTTTTACATGGCAACGGCTGAATGAGGGCGGATTGCCGGCCTTTCCCTCGTCGCCTTTCCTTCCACCGAGTTAACACCCGATGTACTCATTCACAGCCGAGTCGACTGGGGGCGCCTGGGACAGAAACAACCGAAAAGTTTCTTCCGCGGCCGGGAGTTGAACCACGGACCTCAAGATTGTCAGACCAGTGCGCTAACCACTGCTCCACGGCGCACCCACTAAGGATGACTAGGTCTAAATTCTTCTTACTGTAGGCTAAGAACGAAATATGTGTCTCATTCTCAGCTATAAATATTAACTCGTGGAAGTACTTGATGTTGTTAGTTTAATAAGAGGAAGAGACCAGTCGTTCATAAGCGACAAAATAGTCGGCCTCATTCATACCGGCGGCACTCTTCAAAGCAGTTGGGATAGACTTTCTTCTGAACCATTTTGTAGTCAGTCCATTCTCTGTCTGGCATCTTTGAATTCAAGCACTTGCAAACAATTGGACGTCTTGATTCGACTCCGTTGAAACAAATGGCCACAGCCAGGACGACCTGCAGTCCGAACATCGGTGCACGTAGACTAAACCGAACGACAATGCAGTTTACTAGACGGTTAGAGAAGTCAATTGGGATGGTGGTGGTGGTGATGGTGATGATAATAATAATGGTAATGGCAATGGTGATGATGATGATGATGATGAGATTTTCGCAGAAAATCAAGATCAAGGTGGTTTGACTTAATTTGTTTCAGCCTTGCTGCTATGGTGATTTGAAATAATTGGATCAACCGTTGTTTTCTCTTTTACAAAGGTTAACTTCAAAATATGTGACAATTGGTATTTAGCTAAATGTTAGCGTTATGTGAGAAAATTGACTTTGAGAAAATTGACTTGAAGAAATTCTAAATAAAAAAATCCACGAGAAAAATAAACGCTTTTTGCGTGTATCTGTGCTATTAGTAAAGCGGGGTAAACTGGTAAAGTAAAGTGTGGTAAAGGAAAGTGGGGTAGACTGGTAAAGTGTCAGTCGTTCTGAAAGGTCGGTTCGTGTTGCTGAGGTAACGTTTTCATTACTGATAGCTATAGTATAGTCAACATCTGGAGTGGCGTTACCAGAATGAATCGGTGTTTCATTCGACAGAATTCTGTAGGCTAACTCCAGCACCGAAGCAGCCCATATAGGCTTCAATTATTTTACTTTGCTCAATCTGTGCACAATGCATCACCTGCCAATGTGTCTTTTCCGCCTCTTTTTTTATCTGTGGTGGTAGCTGCGGTCTATGCTGGCGATTAATTAATTGACATCATTGACATTTCAACCGAGTCTTTTGGCAATATAGGAACTTATCAGTCACAATCTATAAACTCTCTTGAATAAGAATTCACAGTTGTTTACTTCGATTCAAAGCTCTTAAACATGCATTCAGGGGCGTAACCAGGAATTTGATTGGGATACAACGTGATTTGGGGGTATAAATCTTACTTTAAAAACTTTGAAAATCTTAAAAACACATTGAACATTTTAAAATAGTCTGATTTTGGGGAGATATATATACACCGATATACCCCGTCGCTACGCCCCTGCATGAATTTACAATTATTTAGTGCGCAACAGCAATTCAAGTTTCGACAGTAAGAGAGTCGCCGTTTTTGCATTTTCGGTTGTTGCTCTAATGAGCACATTCACATAGCGTCGACTTACTGACTCTTTTAAATTATTTCTGTTACCTTTATTGCTCATTTATCTAGAAGAAACTTCCAAAAAATACAACAACTTACTTCATCTGGATTTCAAAAGAAAAGAAACAACCTTCAAGTTTGACCGGTTTCGGCAAAGATACGAAGATTTTGTCACGAATTCATTTTTTAATTTGTTCTTTTTAAAGTTGAAAATATCGAAAATGTTGAAATTAGTTGCAAGCGTATGAACGATATGAAGCCAGTTTAAGAACGACGTTGAAAATGAATAGCAAGGTAGATGAACTTTAAGCTGCATGTGTTACAAGACTAATGAGATAAAAATCGATTTGCTGTAGGCCTATTAGTCCTCGACGTCATATGCCATATTGAAGTCTCGGCTTCATTTTAATAGCCTAACGTTGACTCAAACCAGAGTTGTCCATGGGTCCATTTTTAGAGCCCAATCCAACCCAACCCACAAATCTCCAACCCAACCCAACCCAACCCATGCCGGTAATAGTGTCACTTGACCCAACCCAACCCACCGTAATACAGTACAACCATGATTTATTTTCTGACCCAACCCAACCCACCATCATTATGAAAAAGTCTGACACAACCCAATCCAACCCAACCCGTGGGTTGACCCAACCCATGGACATCTCTGACTCGAACACGTGCATCATAAACAAGCCAAATGCATCAATGATATTATTGTTTCAGCACTGAGATCCCGACGATTCTATCTTCTTTCCTATATTACTCGTGATTATGGAGCTAAATTGACTTCAACGATTATGCTGAGACTTTAAGAAAGTTATGTCTCAGTAGCCTAAGTAAGTAAAGTAAAGTAAAATCTCGCGGATTTATATAGTGCCCTGGAAAGCAGCACAACAGTAGCTGCTTATTCTTAGACACTCAGCCTCTCTTAAAATAGCCAAAGGAAAGGTATGAGATCAGCTAGGCAATAGTCAACATCCGAAAAGCAGTGAGGCTAATGAGGCCTAAGCATGGTTTAACAGGTAAAAAACAATACAGAATGCTATTATGCTAAGCATTTTGTTGACTAAGTCAGGGTTCCAGAATAGAAATGAACCATCGCTGACATCGTTTTCTTTGGTCCGACTAGATGTACTGTTGGAATTATTGAGAATAGCCTAAGTCGTGACTTACATCTCGAAGACCACGTGTAATAAGCGGTTCATATTCATTTCATCGAATTTCATTTGGTCTAAGATTATATTGTGCACGAACTCATTTTGTCAAAAATCATTTCGTAACCGATCATTTGGTTGCCTTTTATTTCGTCCAAATTTGTATGGTCGAAATTAATAATAATAATAATAATAATAATAATAATAATAATAATAATAATAATAATAATAATAATAATAATAATAATAATAAGGTGATTTATTGTGGTTTAGGAGGCTAAGTAAGCCTGTGAGAAAAACACTGTTGTAACCCTCCACATTCAATAACCTAGTTTATCAAGATAGCCTTTGAATCCTTTTACTGTTTCAACTGTCACTCCCACCTCGTCCAGACTGTCCCATTTGTCCACAGCCTTTGCACTAATTTTTTACTTTCTTGTCTTGAAATTGCTAGAGTATGAAATTATGTCGTCGAATGCAGTTGGTGGAAACCGATAGCATGTCTCGTTTAATGTTTTTAACTCGCAACGCTGATATTATTATTATTATTATTATTATTATTATTATTATTATTATTATTATTATTATTATTATTATTATTGTCTTGACGATTTGTATAGGGCAATATTATATCTTGGGTCAATGGACAAGAGCACTTTACATATATGAAAACGAAATGTTGAATAAATGATACGCTACTGAAATACAGCAAGGGAAAAACATTTAAGTGACGTTTATGAAAAACTATAATAACTAATCGGATTATTGGCTGATGGCAAAGGCAGTGGCGGCTCCATGATTTGGCAAGTGGGGGGGGGGCGGCGTTGGAGTGGCAATTTCTAAGCATGGAAGCCAACCATTTGTTGATAGGTATGTAGTAGTAAGTATAGGGTCCCAACAGGGGCCACTGGGGCCATACATTCAATGGGGGCACGGGCCCTCCCTGACCCCCATGTGGAGCCGCCACTGGGTAAAAGCATTGGTAAGTGGAATATGAACGTTTTGGGGAACGTGATCTCTAAATGTACAAATATTTCTTATTTATTAATGAGGAGTTTTTACATAGGCCTACTTTATTGATGCATTCATTAAATTTGTACTAGTTATCAGAAATACGACGACAAGACGGTCAAATCGGTAGACAACACTTAATCCCACCAAACTGAATAATTTTCTTTTACAATATCTTTCCTACCAGGGGCGGCGCTGGGTTTTATTGGCTGGGTGGGTCTAATGCAATCTACACAACCAGGACCCGGCTCAGACTACCCCTCCTCCACCCCTAATCAAAATTTATCTGCGGATTTGCACGACTTGCTCGGGTACCCCTGCCCGAAGCTGATGATTGTTAAGCTTGCATGCAGTGCTGACCGCGGGCTTATGGCCTTTACTGAAGAGTTTGCAAGCATTTCTATCGTAAAATTTGGAGTCGACAAGCAACTGATAATACGAAACGTCCAAATCTCTGCTTCGGGTTAGAATGCATATCACATGCTATCAAATTAAAGACTTGTCTATTCAACATCTCGCTTCCAGGTTTCTTGTAAAGCGCCATGCACTGACTTTGGCCCTTGCTTGCTACGCGCTATATAAATTGTCATGAACAATAACAATAACAATAACCATCAAACACGATCCACGGTTCTCAGAGTCAGAAGTAGAAAGCAATCGTCAAAGATTAAACAGAGTGCGAGCTATTATTTGGACTACTAAGTCTTGTGTCAGATGGAACTCGAGAAGAATACGTTTGAAACTGAGGGCATGGATAAGAATCCGGTCTGGTCAAGTAGTACAGCGCAATAATAATTAATTATTTGTCGATCGTTTTAGTCAGTGGTTCCCAAACTTTTTCATCGCGGACCCCTATTTTTCCCACCTGATCTCGCGGACCATCAGCTCCTAAATAAAATGTAGTGACAAGCAAAAAAGTCATCACCTCCTAAACGTAGTTAAAAGCAACTAGGGTTAGGGTTAGCCCTAACCCTAACCCTAATTTTGGGAAGCTTTCGCGGACCCCCGCCATATCCTCCGCGGACCTCCTCCGGTCCGCGGACCACAGTTTGGGAGCCGCTGGTTTTAGTTGCCCTCTTTGTCTGTTCGACCAATGAAAAGAGAGAGGTTTTGGTATTCGGTAATAAAATGCCTTCAAAGTACCTCGATAGTCGGAAGAGTCACTGAAATCTAGAGCGCTGTTATGACGCGAGACGAAGTAATTCGATTTGTGTAGGCGGTGCTAGGACAAAATGTCCGCGGACAAAATGTCACGGACAAAATGTAAACCTAACTCTAACCTAACCCTAAACCGTGACATTTTGTCCGCGGACATTTTATCGGTCACGGACTCACGGTGTATGCGTCTTATCATTAATTTGCTTGAAAACTAGTTGCCTATGAAAGCCAAGATGTAGGCTATTAGCCTAGAGGTCATGATCGCTTTAGTAGTCTGTGGCTATGGCAGTGTTTAATGTACATAGACCTACAATGATGTCGGTGCAAACCAGAGCCTAGCGTCTGTCTGTCCATCGTCTGTCTTTTTGCTGAAATTTTACGTCTTGAAATTCACAGGAATTAGACGAATAATTACTAGAAGAATAATCATTATGGCAAAAAAAATTTTTAGTCGACAGCCAAGGGGGTTTTAAACCCAAACTCCTCTTGGCTACGCCACTGTACCTCCCTATTCCGGAACCTTGGCCATGCGACTGTTCAAGACACCAGACGATAGTTATATCATCAAAGCGGGTTATTACAATGTCTCACATCAAAACACCGCTTACCGATATCCGATGGAATAGCATGCTAAGAGTCGCAAGCGTCTATAATGCATATGTGATTTTACCCGTTTCATTCTGATCGGTGGCGGGTGGAAAGCTCTGAATTTTGGAAAAGAACTTACTGGTAGTGGGAAGTCATCTTCTACTTAAAAGAGTGAGTTCAAGCTTGATACGCGACATATGTAGCTGCAAGAAAATGGTGAAATTTGTCGACAGGCTGAATTTACCAAGAGTAGCAAGAGTAGCATGCTTGTTTTATTTCGCTGAAATGTTTTTGAAGAAAGGGTTTAAAATTTAAAGCTATAGGCGATGTTAAATTGTCTAAATTTCAAATTTTTAAGTTATACGGCTGGAAACATTACCTTCAGTCTGTTAGTCTACACAAGGGTTAACCCCTTAACCGTGTATTTAACTGTAACTCAATGTAAAATGGACAGATATATCCGGGTTCCCCAGTTAAGGGGTTAAATTAAGCCGGATCTCCGATACGGGACGCCTGGCAAGAGATCCGGCACGGCTGGCATGAGATCAGAGACGTCTAGCGTCAGATCTGGAACGTACTTTTTATTCGTTTTGATCTTTTACTGTTTATACTTTAGCACGTTGCATGCACGGGAAAGGAAATAAAACGTGAACTGTACTCTAAATGTTCGTTTAAAATGAATAAAAACGCTGTGTGAAGAAATTTTCTGGCTGGAGGAAAAATAAGGAGATCCCCGACACCTCTGAAAAAGTAACACTGAGTCTACACATATAGGTCGTACATATTTTGTTCATATATTTTACGTAGAAAATTATCACCAAGATCAAAAATAATTTAAATATTTAAAGACAATTTTAAATTTTGAATTGTACGCCCTCCAGTTCGCGCGCTCTGCACGCCTTCATTAGCGACGGTCAAGAGAACTGTTTATCGTAATCGAGTGTAATTTCGATTCGACTGAACAATGCCGCCAACAAGTAGGCTAACACAGGCCTACTGCCATAACTCACGGAACCGATAACAGCAGAAATGATCCGTTGACAAACAGGCGAACACACTAATTCACAGAATGACTCATGGCTCTCGAGTGGGTTGCTATGGCAACGCATCATCGCTGCCAATTCAACTTTTTATGGCCACGAGTACGAGTGGTTTTACAGCCTCCGGTCGTCATATTTACATACTGATTTTCGCCCCCCCCCGGGGACACCCCGGCAGCTGTGTAACCTGCGTCGGATGATACAGGATAGCAGTGGCGGCTCCACAAGGGGGCCGGGGGGCCGTGCCCCCCTAATGAGTGCCTGGCCCCTCCAGTGGCCCCTCTGTTGGGACCCTATACCTTATACCCTATTGGGACCCTACATTCCTAACAACAAATGGTTTGGCCCCCATGATTAGAAGTTGCCACCCCAACGGCCCCCCACTTGCCAAATCCTGGAGCCGCCACTGCAGGGCAGGCGCTACTGAACCACGCTGCGGACAATGACACAGCTCCAATCCAGGGTTTAATCTTGGTCGTTTCTGGGAGAAATTGCCCTCCTCCCCTCCCCCCGAAAATTCCAAATTCACCCTCGAAAATTTTGGCACACTACATCAACTAACAGCAGCCCCTAGCTGACTTTCCCCCCGGCCTTGTCAGTTCCCCCCTCCGGAGTCCAGAGTCTAGATTAAACACTGCTCCAGTCTCGCCATTCGTTGTTCGCGTGAAGCAACAAAGCAAGCATACAAAGCATACATCAGCGCTGCCATAAAACATCTTCTGATCTCCTTTCGAGCCACGTGATAAGAGCCACACCGTGGTCTTCGACGTCATAGCGCATGCGCATGCGCACTGAAAATTCACCAAGGCGTAAACCCAATCCCGAACCAGGAACATAAGGACCAGAGAGCAGGGGCGCCCACACAAGGGGGGAAAGGAAGCAAATGCTTCCTGAAAAACCTGGGGGGGGAAGAAATTCCCCCCCTGAGTTTTGGTATCACGTTAGAGTAGTATATTTATTCGATAAGCCCCTCAATGACTGCGCAATTACTGGCTTAATTGCAGTGCAATTTTGTAACTTCATATAAGATTACCGGTACTCAATTTAAACTTAAGTTCATTATTATCAGGCATTCATAAAGTGTTATTATTATTGTAACTTTTACATAGTCATTCTAATGATGAAGAGTGCAAACTTCCTGTGAAATATAAATCGTTTATAACAAACTAATAGACTCACATGAAGTTTACATTCCAAATTAGACTACTGCAACTCCCTGCAACTCCCTCCACTACTGCAGCCTTCCAAAGACCTCCATCAACAAATTACAATCCATTCAAAACTGTGAAACGGTGCAATTAGATACTGTTAATAATAAATTAATAATTATAATTTGCTTGTTTCAGTCAGTTGCCTTAAGTCTAGTTACCCAATTTGCAGTTGTTGCAGCTTTAATGCCTCTAACATCTATGTAAAATAATGTAGGTGTGGCTGTTGGAGAAATCTAATTTTTAAAATAAATACTAAAAGTAACATTTATTTTATTTGCATTTGGATGTGGTCATATTGCCAATGGATAATTTGCAGGTAATTTTAAATAGTTTTCCAGCGCAATTACTGCGATATCTCTCCATAGTTTCAACTTACACTTAATAGTGCTTTGTGCTGTTGGAATTTTCCAGAAATTAAGAATTAGAAGTTACTGGTATGAGACCTACCCTGGTGCACCAAAGTATGCGATTCAATGTCCAAAATGCACTGAAACTCACCTATGAACACCTATTGATTTCAAAAATTTTCCGGGGTTTTACCCCGGACCCCAGGCTTTTTCCCACGAATTTGCGTGGATGGGGATTGTCAATGCTCAGTGTCGAGTCTTATACGGCTACTTTTTCGTATAATAATAATAATAATAATAATAATAATAATAATAATAATAATAATAATAATAATAATGTGGTGTAGATAAATCCCTGCCGGACCCCTGTTTAAGGGCAGGGGAGGAAAGGGAGGACAGGGAAGGGGGGAACCTGCTTCCAGCAGTCAGGGGGGGATGGGCGCCCCTGCCAGAGAGTGCACGGCTATTCAGCTCATTACAGTTAATAATTACAGCCCTGGCTGGAACAGGATCACGAAACATGTAATTTCCAGATGAGTTTCAAATCGTCGGCATGTAAAATCTGAGAATATATACGTATTTGTGTATTTATTTAGTTATGCCCTCAGTACTACATTCCCGAAGGTCTTATGAAAAGTGTCCGGAGACATTTAAAAAAGTGTCCGGAGACATTATATATATATATATATACACTCTGAGATTTTATGGTTCTAAATACGACTTAGAAAGAACTAGATCTAACTGAAACGATGTGCAAATAAACTGCAAATTCAATGAGATTTAAAGTCTGATGGAAAACTTGTTAAGGCTTAAAGGCCCCATCTGCACCAGGCCTACTTATTAGAACAGTAAACGTTAACGGAATCGAAGGCCTATTCAGTACATCGATTTTACATACTCAATAAGAACACGGAAGCTACGGTAATAAGAAACTTATATTAACGAATAATAATTTAACTATAGTAAGACGATTAACGTTGACAACGTTCACGAAACGATGACATTGGAAAAAACACGACATATTATTTTCTTCTAATAATAAAACTCGAGACGCTTTTTGGTTCCTTGGAAAGCCCCTAGTTGACAGGCATGTACGACTCGCAGATCTCTGTCATGGCGGCGTACGTCACGTGATCGCAGTCTTCGTTGGGGTCGAGACCGCTGTCGATGCAGGAATCTGAGCAGTCGCTGTACTCGTAGGAGTCGCGGGGCGGATTCTCCACTTTGATCGCCACCCGTTGCTGCTGCTGCTGCGTCTAAAAACCGAACAATTCGGAGACTGTAAGGGCGGACCGCAACGCTTTATTGTGCTGCGCTGAAAAAGCCTTTCGCTAACCAAGTACTATAGGGGCAGCAGTGTCGGTTCCAGGAACTACTGGTGGTGGGGATGTAGTGAATTTCTGGAAGTTGGTGAGGGATGCAATAAGTTTCTAGGAAGATTCCGTCAATTGTCAAAATAATTATATGTAAGCGGTTTAGAAGAAATCTGTAGATTTGATGTATAAAATATAATGTTCAGAATTGACAATGTATAAAAGCCATTTTAGTCTGGTTGTACAAAGTCGCAGTGCAAAATCAAGTTTTCTATTGCTGGACGCACGCGAATTTGTCGATGACATTGTCTATGGATATGTCCATATCTTTATGGATATACATCAAGGCTAATCCGATTAAACGATCATCTTCCATTGAAGACGCGTTTTTCGTGGGCCGTTGGGGGGGGGGGATGTAACCCAATTCATCCCCAACGTGGAACCCCAGCTGTATAGGACAGTGCTTCCCTAAGTGACGGTCCACGGCATGAGTCAAGAGAGCGAAGACAATTTGATAAACCTTTAAATAACAAGCAGGCCAACGTTGCGCATTAACAGCTACTGTTAGTTGTTTAAAGGTTATTTTGTTATTAGTAATTTGCTGACTTTTGTAATATTTCCACACACATAGAACCAAGAGAGCAATATAGAATAGGTTAAACATGCATACATTTCACAGCATATTTACGGTCATATATAATAGGAAGAACTTTTCATAATTATGACATCGGTCCCGCGTCACCGGGTGCAGAAGAAGGAAAGGACTACCGGTCCGCTAAGCCATATATATACAAGTTTTGGAAGCATTGCTATGGGATACTCGATTGGCCTTGTATAGCTATTAGACCGTGGATAAAGTATTATGGCAGTTATACAGTACCTTAATGAGAGACATTTATGACATTGTATACTGCAAGTTTTTTGTTATTTGTAAATATAAAAACTAAGGGAATCCCATGGGAAAGATATCATGGGGTGGAACGGATGGGACTGCACACATTTGTATTTTCATGGAACAGTTTGGGAGAGTAGCCATGTCATACCAACTTGATCTAAATCAGAGCTACTCTTAATTTTGTATTTTAAAACCCTTTTAAAGCTTTTTGCCTTTCTTTTTTTCATTTATTTGTATCTATTCTTTATTATTATTATTATTATTATTATTATTATTATTATTATTATTATTATTATTATTATTAGGCCTATTATTAGGCCTATTATTATTATTATTAGGCCTATTATTATTAGGCCTATTATTATTATTAGGCCTATTATTATTATTAGGCCTATTATTATTATTAGGCCTATTATTATTATTCAACGATATGTGAAGCGCCGTAACATGGCCATCGGCCAAAACCAAAAGCGCTGTACAGTCAACAGGGGATACGATATGATGAACAAATACGTTTTTAGGTCTTTAGCGAACATTTCAGGAGAAGTAATCCCGGCCAGAGCGTCAGCGAGCGCATTCCACAGAAGTGGGTTACCGCGAGTCATAGAACACTCGCCAAACTTCGGAGTCCTGGCCGGAGGAGGAACGTACAGCCGGTGGCGGCTGCTAGATCTTATAGCTGGAGACGGCACCCAGTCGTCGTTTGTCTCCGTACTAGGCATGACATGATGACAAGCAATCGGGACAGGCTGGGCTATTTTGTGGCGGGACACCGAATAAATGAATAAATATACATGGCCTTTTATTATACAGTATAAGGTTACATTTTGGAGCGTCACCAGCAATAAAAATTATAAAAAAACACGTAGTCCTATTTAATAGACACTAAACCTAAACTGTCATAAAGTTCATAATTTTATTTGACCTGTATTCCATATTAATATTATAATGGGAATCCCATGGAATGGGAATCCCGTTGAATGGGATGGGATGGGATGGGCATAAATTGCCATGAGATGTGGTGGGATGGGACATAAAAATATGTCCCTTGGACAAGCCTGCCGAAAGACTTGAAGACAACGAAGGAGAATACAGGAACAAACTTAATAGGAGACAAGAGGGGGCAAAGAATGAGTTTCCTCAGCAGGATCATAATGTGTATGAATGGCCGTGTAAAAACATTCAACGCGCTTTCATATTTCAGCAAAAGCATCAATACCAACGGACATAATGTTTTTGCTGAATCATTTCAGTATATTGATATTTCCATTCTGATTTCTGCCTTTTTCAATCTCTCAATCCTCTTTTATCAAAATCAAATGTCTTAACCTTTTTTAAACAATAACAATAATATCTCTAACCAGGGGCGCCCATCCCCCCCTGACTGCTGGAAGCAGGTTCCCCTTCCCTGTCCTCCCTTTCCTCCCCTGCCCTTAAACAGGGTCCGGCAGGGATTTATCTACACCACATTATTATTATTATTATTATTATTATTATTATTATTATTATTATTATTATTATTATTATTATTATACGAAAAAAAGTAGCCGTATAAGACTCGACACTGAGCATTGACAATCCCCATCCACGCAAATTCGTGGAAAAAGCCTGGGGTCCGGGGTAAAACCCCGGAAAATTTTTGAAATCAATAGGTGTTCATAGGTGAGTTTCAGTGCATTTTGGACATTGAATCGCATACTTTGGTGCACCAGGGTAGGTCTCATACCAGTAACTTCTAATTCTTAATTTCTGGAAAATTCCAACAGCACAAAGCACTATTAAGTGTAAGTTGAAACTATGGAGAGATATCGCAGTAATTGCGCTGGAAAACTATTTAAAATTACCTGCAAATTATCCATTGGCAATATGACCACATCCAAATGCAAATAAAATAAATGTTACTTTTAGTATTTATTTTAAAAATTAGATTTCTCCAACAGCCACACCTACATTATTTTACATAGATGTTAGAGGCATTAAAGCTGCAACAACTGCAAATTGGGTAACTAGACTTAAGGCAACTGACTGAAACAAGCAAATTATAATTATTAATTTATTATTAACAGTATCTAATTGCACCGTTTCACAGTTTTGAATGGATTGTAATTTGTTGATGGAGGTCTTTGGAAGGCTGCAGTAGTGGAGGGAGTTGCAGGGAGTTGCAGTAGTCTAATTTGGAATGTAAACTTCATGTGAGTCTATTAGTTTGTTATAAACGATTTATATTTCACAGGAAGTTTGCACTCTTCATCATTAGAATGACTATGTAAAAGTTACAATAATAATAACACTTTATGAATGCCTGATAATAATGAACTTAAGTTTAAATTGAGTACCGGTAATCTTATATGAAGTTACAAAATTGCACTGCAATTAAGCCAGTAATTGCGCAGTCATTGAGGGGCTTATCGAATAAATATACTACTCTAACGTGATACCAAAACTCAGGGGGGGAATTTCTTCCCCCCCTAGGTTTTTCAGGAAGCATTTGCTTCCTTTCCCCCCTTGTGTGGGCGCCCCTGTCTCTAACAAATAAAACGATAATATCTCTAACAAATACCTTATATAAATCCCTTACTTGGGAACATTACAAAACACAATGCCAGCATCAATGGATGCTATAAATGCCATTGTTTCTAAAGAAGAGATGATGAAACTCAGTTTACGATACCACTCGAAATTTGTTTATAGGTCTACTGACACAATAGTAGTCAGTAGTCAGGATCTGTGCAGGGGCGTAGCCAGGAATGTGATTTAGGCGGGTATAAATATGAACTGTGTTAAGCGCTCTTGCTGTAGACCTTAGCCTTGTCTACTGCGCTATATAAATTGTCAATAAATAAATAAATAAATAAATATTTGGGAGGTATAAACCTTAACTATAAGCCACATAAACCAATAAACTACATATCCCCACATATAAATCACAGAAAACTTTAAGGTAAACTGATTTTGGGGGTATATATACACCTATATACCCCCTCCCGTCGCTACGCCCCTGGATCTGTGTGCACAGAGAGAATATTGTTAAATTGTTGCGCCACGATGATGCATTCAACCATTTTGCACTCTCTACACTGTAGCCTGTAACGTCCTGGTCGGGTCTTAAACTGGTATAAGTGATCCTATGCTTCGGGGCATAACACGCTATTCGCCTCTCATCGGCTAACCCCGGTTCTACTTTAAAACCTACCGATCTACCTTTCTGTCTACTGTCGAATGATACACTGACTGGCTTTAATGTAGGTTCTTATTTAGTGCCCAGGGCTGTATGACTCTAGTTTTAAACAGAGCAGTCGGTACAGTACAGAGTGTAGAGCATCTGTAAAACGTGAGGTTCGTTCCATGCAGTGGGATGGTGGTCGAACCAGTTGTAACCTGTACAAGACGCAATTTCGCGCAAGATGGAAAGGGCGACGGATGAAAACGGAAATGATTTTGCTGTTGTTCAGTGCGTGGCCGGACAAAATGTCCGCGGATAAAATGTCATGGGGACAAAATGTCAGCGGACAAAATGTTAGCGGACAAAATGTCGGCGGACAAAATGTCACGGTTTAGGGTTAGAGTTACAGTTAGGGTTACATTTTTTCCGTGACATTTTGTCCGCGGACATTTTGTCCTAGCACCGTTCAGTGAGAACTTACCATTTTGACTTGCTGAAAAGTGTTGACGCCTGGCCTGTACAAACTGTGGTGTCACCAAGAGATGAGACTGGGGCGGGCTGTTCCTGCTGCGCCTCTCCCCTCCCCCGAATGTGGAGATTGTACAGTAAGAGAAGGTTATGTGTCTGATGTACGTCGTATTTGGGGTGTCAGTGGATGCCAATCCATGGCCGCATTCTTAAACAAAATTCCTTCAACACCAGGGGCGTAGCGACGGAGGGATATATCGATATATATATATATACCCACAAATCAGTATACATATAAACAGTACATATATATTATATATATAGTTATATACTATACATATACATAACATATAGGCCTAAATAACATATAATGTATATACATATTATACATATGATATATATATATAACAATATAGTCTACTCCCCGAATTTATACACCAACCACCCCACCGCAAATCAAATTCTTAGCTGAACCCCTGTTCAACACATCGAGTTTGCACCAAAATGGCGTGGTCTGAAACACACAAATCTCTGTCATGCCACTGGACAGAAAACGGAGGTCGACTATATACGCATCATTTCCATGTTCCTTCATGAACACGATTGTTGAGGGGACAACGTGAATTTCCTTTCTCCAGCAATGTCTATCCTGTGTTTTCCTGATCGCTGCTGAAAGTTGCAGTCCTGTCCATTCCTCTCCTCCACGTCATCCGCCCATCGTCTTCTTTTTGGTCACCGTCCACTTTGTCTTGTTCCCGGCATCAGCTGTTTGTTGGATTGTCCGTTCCAGTGTTGACCTATAGGCCCTAGCGTCGCTGCTACTCTACGCGTTCCCGATATATTGCAGCTTCCTCCAATATCTATCCTATCTATATATTTAATCTCTGTGCTTATGTGAGTTGTTTAGTCAGTGGCGTAGCCAAAGGAGGTTTGGGGGTCAACCTTCCCCTCTTGGCTGCCGACCTAAATAGAATGTAATGGTGGAAGAGGTGAGGACCTTATTTTGCTTGTAAAGATTTTTTCGAAGTTGGTCACAGTCAACACTCAAAAACTCAAAACTCAAACCCCCGTTCTGGAAATCCTGGCTACGCCACTGTGCTTTTAGTGACTGTAAATCTCCAGAAACAATTTAAGCATAACCAAACGCATCGACTATCGCCTAAAATCGTCTTCGCGCGTCGCTTTAAACCTAATCAAAATCTCTAATCATCATTCACACGCAGTTTACGCATTCGAGTCTCCGCCGATTGGACCATGCATAACGCTTCGCGGTTCAATAAGTCCTAGCCCGCCTTTGCCCTTGAGGCCCCGTTTTCCTGCTCTTGGGGCGTCGAGTTCATCTGGCCCTCGTGGATAAGACACGACTCCCAAGCCAGCACGCAAATCCATCCTATCCAAGGACCCCTGTCTTTCGGGATATGGGCTGGACGGGTCCGCTGGGCGCCCAGAACTATTTGTTGATTAATGCAACAATGATCGGTTGGCGTGGCTCAACCAATGAATATACTGTATATATATATATATATATATATATATATATGTGTGTGTGTGTGTGTGTGTGTGTGTGCGTGTGTGTGTCTGTTTGCAATTGGGTCATCTCATCAGCGATTCAGTTATGTTTTTCTTGTATACCATATTCCGCGCATCGTCTTCGTATACGCGTGTATAATTATATACACAGGATATTAATATGATCGACACACAGAGCGCTGTATACCAGATGTATACACGATCGCTGCGTTTCGCTGAATCATTACTTTGTACCTAAATCGTGAAAACTAGTTTCGCTGCTGTGCTGTAACGTAACACTTCCTCGATTAGTACCTTTGCGAGGATCGTACATCACAAAAACCGACTTGCACACGACCATTAAAAGAAACAGAAAAATAAAAAATCCGATTCTTATATTTTTATTGGAACATCTGCTAGAGCAGTAGGGGCTTATTTTTATTGGGTCTCGGGGGTGATTATTTTGTGAAACATATTGCAATTAGGCCTAGCGATAGGATTTGAGTGAGAAACTGAAAGAGAATGTTGGGCTTCAACTTCTCCGAAATCAGCAGCAAACATAGAACATGCCTGACAGAAAATCCTCCTCCCCCCACCCGTATTTCATTTCATCGCCCTTTCGCGAGGCTGTGTTTGCTTTTGATTCAATTCTTACGGAATTTCAATTATAGACATTGTGCACGGAGAGAGGCACAGCTATGAATAAGACGACGGAAATCTATTATCGCCGAGCGCGAGCTAAATCAAAGCGCTATATAAATTGGAAATGTATTTTTAGCTTACAATGAATTGTGCCCAGCCGGATCCTCGTGCGGACGGAATTTCCAAGGCATAAACATTGAATTTTTCACACGGCCCACATTTTCTACTCTCAATGGGTAGGCTAACTGATAGCCTCTAAGGCTGAAGAAACCCAAATAAACAGGCACTCATTGATTTCGATTGCACGCTCCTCACTCGCCTCACTCTGATCCTGAAGATGGCAGAGTCTAGCAGCTGCAGAACCGAGGAATTCGCAAGACTTTGACGCTGCAACGACGTGTCTCGGTCGTCTGACTGGCAGGACACGTGATCGCAAAACCTCGTCGCACGACAACCGCGTAATGGCGTCGTCGTGCAGCTTCTGCAAATGTACGGACAACATAACGTATTAACGCTCGTCGAATTTGAAACGCAAACGTTTTTAAAGAAACACATTAGGCTATTCAAACTATAACTAACGTATTCCGAAACACTACTGGTACATACTCTAAAACAGTATTTTGTCGACTACCTAAAGTCTCGGATCTCGTATATGGGGCTGTCCAATAATTATGTCAACTATTTGGGACAATTTTTGACCCCTCCCCTTGTCAGCAACTGTCAACTTTCAGTGACCAGACATGGGTCAATTACGTTTTAAGCAATTACAATTACATTACAATTATACGAATTTTTGTCAATTACAATTACAATTACAGCCAATTACATTGGGATCAATTACAATTACAATTACAAACGTGTCAATTACAATTACAATTACATTTCATTCCTCTTTCTGCTTCTTTTAATAAACTTAAGTGTCTAAAATAATTAGCATAAATTAGTTCAACAAAGTCATATGCTACGGTCTATTTCAAAAAACCGTAACACAAAGTTTCACAAACCTGCAAATGAGTCAACAATTTCGAAGTAGCCTTTTTCGAGCATGACACTAATTCACCACGCAACCGGCACTTCACTTTAACATTTGCATTGGAAACAGCATGATTAAAGTCATCAGACTTTTCAAAATAATTCCATATTACTCCTGCTTGATTTACGCTCATCTTTACTGGCATTAAACTATTATTCACAAAAAAGCCGCAGAAGACAGGAAGTAGACAAATGATAAGCTGGTTCCCTTCCAATTTTAAAGGCAGTAAAAAATAAATAAGTAAATTTTGGCATGGCAACTGACCAGAGCAGTGAGTCCATTTACCAATAACCGTTGTGCTTTGACAATTCACTAACCATCCAATGTATTCACTGCCATACATTCATAGACTGACAAGACCGGCTCATACATGCTAATACGCTATTAGAACTTATAAAACTCACATTCCTGTAATTGGGTAAAACAATTACAATAGCTCAATTACAATTACAATTACACACATGACAATTACAATTACAATTACATGTGATTGAACTTTCCACAGATCAATTACAATTACAATTACAATTACATTGGCCAAATGTAATTAATTACAATTGAATTACATTTATAATTGTAATTGACCCATGCATGTCTGTCAGTGACCCCCTATAATTATGTCAAAAACTTTTGACCCCCCCCCCCACTAAGACCAGTGACGGGTCCCCTAAAAAGTTTAGAAGGTTATTATTTTTGCAGCGATGAGACCTTTCCCTTTCTTTTGTTCATCAAGCGTCTTAATGTGGTGGTGATGACCTTTTTTGCTTGTCAGGCATTTTTCCGTTGTAATAAATAGTATTCCATGAAATTTCCTATTTTTATCATTTGTAAAAAAAATGAAATTGTTGACGTCAACTTCTCTTGACCCCCTCCCCCTGTCAACAGCTGTCAAACTTTTTCAAACCACCTCCCTCCCTCTATTTTGTTGACGTAATTAATGGACAGCCCTATGAGCCATTGCATCACACGTCTAGCCTTCAAACACACACGAACGAAAGAACGCACACATACATACACACACATATATACACATATATATAGGCTCTATACTATACTATATATATATATATATATATATATATAGACAGAGAGAGAGAGAGGGCTCTATACTGTATATATATATATATATATATATATATATATATATATATATAACACACCTCGTTCCCTCGGGAACGAAGTAATGAGGACATAAAAAAGAAAAGACAACAAAAGCGTGTTTGCTATTTATATAGGCGCTCCATATACCTACATTTGACTGGGATTACCAGACGTTCCGGGAAATGGAGTACATATATCCTGTTTTTTTTAACCTCAGTAGGTATATACTGGCCCAAAAACTAAAACTGTCCGACTGTCTGATTTCGACATCCACTGGCTATTTTCGGTCCATTTGGCCATGTAAACACTTATCATTAGGGCCTATATCACACTAATCATCTTTGTCTTTAAATTCTTTATCGTGAACTTGTTAATGTTAACTATCGCCAGTCTATTTATCACAGCAAAAACCAGATGGCTGAGTTTATTTCCGGAAATCGAAAGGATGGTGTTGCAATTATTTCCAGCATTGAGAACGTTCTTTTGGAGCACAAATCAGCCACCGATGTTGACAAAGAATTTTATTACAGTTTTTTGTGAGCCTATTTGAGGCTGTTGCAGTTTTAAAGGTCTTTTTAAAGAGATGTTATACTTATTGCAGTGTGTGCTTTGCGAATTCAATGGTTGTAGACTGCCTTATTTTTTTGTCCTCCTTTCCCAGGACATACATGTATCTGGTATCCATGTATGCTTATAATAACAATGGGTTATATCTACTTACAGTCTTTATCGTTTATATATATATATATATATATAACGATAAAGACCGTTTTTATATATATCGTTTATATATATATATACAATATATATATATATATATAACGATAAAGACCAATGCCTTAAAATTACAATTTTTATACTAAAATCGATAAGAACGCTCAATTATTATTTTTCACTGAAAGTAGACAATATCTTACGCGATAATCAGGAAGAAACAAGTGAGCATGAGGATATGTATGTATTTATATGTGTATGCGTGTGTGTGTATAATACACACACATACGCTTACACACACACACACATATATATATCTGGTTTATTGGGCTTTTAGATATTGGGATTAATTCGTATCGGAAGCGATCTACAGCGAGTCCAAACAGTCCGATATCCGATGGAGACAAAATGCTAAATATACAAATTTATGGTCTGGCAGACAATATGCGAACTGACATAAATACACACGCATGCATATATATATAATACATATATATATATATATACGCTGCCAGCCGTATTTTTCCTAAATAATTGACCAATTTCAATACATTTTGGTTCAGAGAATTCTGATTAAATCTGAAACTGAATCTCTGTTGCGGCCCTAAAGCCAAGATGTGTGGTCTTCGCTGAACATAAGGACAAGTCGACGATCTATATGCATTGAGCTTATTATGAAGTCCGGATGTCCGAAACGGAGTCGATTTTTCGGCGACATTTCCATATTCCAACTGCAGGACGCTGGCAGATTGTAGAATTTCTGCATTGCGGATCTCCAGATTTCACTCGGCACTCGGCACGTTTAGCGTCATCATTAACCGTTGTCTCGTCGCCCGTTGGTGTAAAATGCCGTCTCCACAGTTGTCTGCCATTCTTTCCTGTTCATTGCTCTGTGATTCAGATCCTGCAAATTACTTCCACATGATACCGTTATCGCTAAGCGACGGTTGACTGCAACGTTGAACAACGTTGCTCCACTGTTTTCCTTTTTTTTATAGCTGCCTCCATTAGTGAAGTTTCTTTCATGTTAGTCCATTTCATGCTGTTATCTATTCAGTTGGTTCTAAATAAACTAACAATTTAAAGCGACTAGCAAGAGGGAAAGCTTTAAAAATTAATATAAAAAGATCTAGTGCATGGTGATTACCAAGAGAAAAGTAACACTCAGGTGCAGAATAAGACTAAATGAAAATGAAATCAAACAAGTGGCACAGTTCAAATACTTGGGGAGTATGATAGCCAGCGATCGAAAATGTGAGAATAGACATAACATCAAGAATAGGAATGGCCAAGGTTACATTCTTGGAACTCAAAGCGATGCTTTCAAATAGGCATATCTCTTACGAGACACGATTAAGAGTACTCAAAAGCTACGTTTGGTCAGTCCTCTGGCGTGGAGCAGAGACATGCAGAAGAAATTAGAAGTCACAGAAATGTGGTTTCTGCAAAGGATGCTGAAGATTGTATTGACGGAAAAGTAAACCATGCAGCGAAGAGATCTTGAATGAAATTGGAATAGAAAGAAGCATGTTGGTAATCATAAAAAGGCAGCTTTCCTTCATAAAGAAGACGATTGCTTCCCTTGCTGTGTGTTGTTTTTGCAGCTTTGGTTATCATTTTTTTCATGCCACCCCATAATTTTTCTGGAGTTTTATCTTCGTCAATCGGCTGCAATGCATCGAATCTATTTTTGATCTCAAGCTCATATTTGGTTCTGTTAGTTTCGTTATATAACTTAATGGTTTCGATTGATATGTCATTTCTTTTCTGTTGTTTTTTTAAAGCGACGAATGATGGTTGTTTGTTTTATGATCACTCTCAGAGTCAGACCCTGGCAGTGTACCAACATTATTGATTATTTTAAAATTTAACTTAAATTTTTTTTAATACAAAAATGTAGTCAATTTGACTACATGGTTCTTCCATCAGTGCTTGTCCAATTGTATCTATGTTTAAAATCAGCTGTAAAAATGATATCCTAATTAAATGACACTAAAATAATATATTAATTGAATTATTAGTTATAAGATTAACTTATTGACTTCATGATGTCAAGATGTTTACACTAGCCTATAGTGTACAGTGCCTCTGTCATTTTCTATTGTTATTGACTTACAGTACTTTACTTATAGATACCTATCTGCGGGAACTGTGTTCCCTTTTGGTATCTATTTTCCAACGTTTTAACAATTACAATGATCATAATGATATATCATTAGAATAATTATCTGATCTTTTTATTTTATTTTATTTTCTATGCTCTAAAATGTTTGATGTGAGCAGCTGATTCACGTGTTATGTATGTAACTAGTATGTTTTTGTTGTTGGAAATAAACCAGTGTTTAAAAAAATCTTCTCCGATTGTGCTGTTGGAAGATGGTGTTGGTTATCATGAATTCATTTTCTAGGCAGAAATCCACAAGCATCTGTCCTGTGTCATTCCTGGTTCCATAGCCGTGTCGACCTACAGCGTCGGCTTCAATTGCGCTTTCTCCTATACTCTGGCAATTGAAATCTCCAGTTATCACTAGAATGCTTTTCTTTGAAGCTGTTGATATAGTTGCCTTCAGGTCATTATAGAACTTTTTTCTATTTCTTCACCAGATTTATCTTATGTTGGAGCATAGCAGTGATGTTAACAAGGACCGACCCCCCAAGGACGAGGATAAGGACAAGGACCGAACCCCCAAGGACGAGGATAAGGACGAGGACCGACCCTCCAAGGACGAGGACAAGGACGAGGACTTACCCCGTAAGCACAAGGACCACAAGGACTGACCCCCAAGGACAAGGATCAAGGACAAGGACCAACTTCTGTCAGACAAAAAAGTCAGAAAGGAAAAAAACAAACACAATTTCAATTCGAATCACAAAATTAGAAAAGGAAAAAAAGAATGTTGTAAAATATAGTCTAGTCAACAGCAATGCTGCATTTCAAATGCGCCTTTGACTTTAGCCACATAGCTATGTTACTGCGCTTTAAGAAATTGTCAAGTTTAATAATAATAATAATAATAATAATAATAATAATAATAATAATAATAATAATAATAATAATAATAATAATAATAATAATAAATGAACAAGTGTTTCCAGCAGCTGATCAGTCATGCACACACGGTAAGGTCTAATTATGAGACCACTTTGCGAAAACACTCGTTCAACTGGAGCCGACGTCGCTGGGCAACAAAGAATTCTGCTAAAGAATCAACTCCTCAACACTCCTCAACTGGTATTATAAAGGAAACAATGACTAAACATTTTAGAGTAACTCAAAGCAAGTATGTAGCCTAAATATAAATCCACATACTACTCTTACCTTGGAACATAATTATCAGTACAATTGAAAATGGTATACAAGTAACTTGGTCCTTATAAGGACTTTTCAAGGACTAAGTTACAAGGTCCAGGACAAGGACCGATCTGCAAGGACGAGGATAAGGACGAGGACTGACTCCCCAAGGACGAGGACAAGGACAAGGACTTCAAATTGGTCCTTAAGGAGTCCTTAAGGATAAGGACCAGGACAAGGATTAACATCACTGGAGCATAGCACTGGATGACTGTCAGATCTAAAGACATTGAGCGCAATCGAGCCATGATGATTCTGTTATTTTAAAAAAGTAAAGTCCTTCCCGAGCTCCGAAGGCTCACCTCACGGCTCATGGGGCGGCGCTGATCTCCGTTACCAAGGCCCTCAGCCAGGCAGCTGGTACAGATTACATGATACGGGGCCAGTGTTCTCGTTCAACGCGCCTGTTTTATTCCGCGGATCAATCCGCTACTCAGTTGCCAGTGCCATCTGGCGAAACAAGGCTGAGTCGACCTTGGGGTTCCTGCGGGTCTCGAACCCGCAACCTTCTGCTCCATTGTCCAACGATGTTACTACTCTGCTAACTTACCGCCAATTCTGTTTTTGATTGGTTGATATTCAGCTAGACTTCCTACCATTTTTCTGTGTATCCAGATGGAAACTCCATACAACAATGTAATGTAATGTAACAAACTATTTTTATAGCGCCTCTTCTGAAGAATCACTCAGAAGCGCTACCACAGCAAATTACTGTATATTGACAAAGAGATAAGTTTTAAGTCGTTTCAAAAAGAGGGCCATAGACTTAGGAGTTGCTAAGCCACGCATACTGGCGTCAAGAGCACTCCAAAGGATAGGGCCAACTGATTCAGAAACCTCGTTTTAGGAACAAGGAGGTTAGTGCTTGGGGCGCATGGTACTCTCTCGCTGTTCCTTCCGAATAAAACCACCTTTATGGCCTTCTATTGTCAATAGGTGTCCATTGTCTGTCCATTTTGTTTCTGATAAGGCACATATTTGTATGCTTGTGCTTTTTTCAATTCTTTACACAGTGTAACCAATTTTCCCACATTGTTCAATCCTCCTCCGACGTTCCACTGTTCAATTATTTTGTGAGTTCGAATCTTACAAATTGTGCTTCTCCAGACAGCATTTCCTTTCTCCTCTTTTATGCTGGCAAGGGAGTTGGGGAAGAGGTAGCACCTTTCACTGTATGAATAAACAGACACCGCTGGTGCTCCCCCACTCCCTGGGCAAAGGATGAGCAATATAGATCTATTGGATCATTGGCCTCTCCTTTTGCCAAGACCGTCCGTGCATGACGAAGGATCACATCCTACAAGAGGTGTCAATGTTTTTAACAAAACAGGGCGGATCTAGACTTGACTAGTCGATTAAAAAAAGTCTCAGGCATAGGTTATAGAGTATAGATGATTGACATTGGTGAGGCTCTGTTTGGAACAGACATCTAAGAAATATTTCCTTTACAGATAAAGATAAAGACTATAATTCCGACTTTATTTCGTAGAGTTTTTGCAACAACCAATGCTTGTATCAGATAAACGAATACATTTCTTCAGGTAATTTAATGTAATGTATTCAGAAGAGGCGCTATACAAATATTCTGTTAGATTACATTACATCTAAGGGTGTGTATAAAACATCTTTAAAGACCTTGTTGGGACTGCATACTGGCTCGGACAACGCCAAAAATAAAAAGGCCCGCGGCAACCAACGGGGACAGGTTGCTTGTTGAAAAATCAGCAGCTACTGGTCCAAAGTAAGCACTTCCACGCTTCCATGCCATGCATTCTTCAATATCAATATGCTAAAACATTTAACAACCATGAATTTGACCAAATCCGTTAGGGACCATCCATAAGTGACATCACGTACTTAGGGGAGGGGTTCAAACATATGTGACGATATGTGACGACGGGGGAGGGGTTTCTAGAAATGTGACGTCACATAATACTAAATATTATTATTAATACCGCAATGCTATGTTGCCACAAAATTGAACGTATTTTACACTTATAATTATTATACTTCATTTTAAAGAAAGAATTTGAAAAAGTTTCTGAATATTGTTTCAACTATAATAATTATAATAAATATTTTTAAACGAAACATTAATTTTGACATTGCAGTGACGACCAGATGACGGGGTAACGCGTTGTGACGTCATATTTGAGGGGTCTGACTTTTTGTGACGATGTGTGGCGAGGGGAGGGGGTAAAAACTGCCAGAATCTCGTGACGTTATTTATGGATGGCCCCTTACAAGATTTCTTTCTCTCTCTGATGGAAGGCTTGGATGCGGACATTTCGGGAATTGCCATGTCGACATGCTCGGATTGGACATTAATAATGTCTTCGTAACACCGCTCTGTGATTATAACTAAGTCGTTATATAAATTGTCTTTACATTTGCGATACATTTGCGTTAATTAGCGTCAACCTGCAACGTTTTTGTGTTAAAATAAAAAATAATTCAGCGATAGGTGAATTTACGAGACTTTAATTCCGACTTTATTCCGTAGGGTTTTTGCAACAACCAATGCTTGTATCAGGTAAACGATTTTTGTTTCAGTAAAACGAAAGACAAAACCCCCGTTGCACCGACAGTGCATATAGGGGTATCCAGTGTTTACCAACAAAGTCCGGTTGCTCCCCCCACTGGTGGGCAGAAACCATAGAAACCATTGTCGTCTATTAATAGACGCCAATGGCAGAAGCAGATTTCTAGCTGGTGGGCATAGATCAGTGACCATAGAGATTGTTCTGGATACTCCTATACTGACGAAATACCCGAACACTTGATTAACATTGATGATATAATATAAACCTAATACGAGATTTTTAGTTCGAAATACGATTTTCTTAAGCACTAGATCTAGGCCTAACTGAAACAGTGTGCAAATAAAAGGCAGATTTAATTAGATCTGAAGATTTATGGAACAAACTCATTTCGCTTTGTACTCGCCTTGTGACTATGATCCCCGCTGTCCGGCGCCTTCGTTTCACTTCTGGCGGTGACGTCATCGTCGTGTCTTCTCTCATTTCCGGTCTGTACCGGAACTGGAGTCGGGGTTTTATCTCTGGAAGAGAACGGACAGTCCCTGTTGCTGCATCGCTCGATCAACCGCGACGAAAACCTTCCGGAATACTTATCCAACTCCGAATCCAACTCGGATCCGGATCGGTCGGCATTCGACGACGACATCGGTCTCAGCTCCGTTATTCCGGCCGCCGACAGCTTCCTCTTCGCGTCACGCGACCTTCGCCTTCGCCTGACCAACGACAACAGAAGAATGAACATGATGACGAAAATGATGACGAAGAACGCCGCTACCATCCCGACGATTATGATCAACTTGTCGCTCATCTTCCTTCCGAACTGCTGCGAGAAAGACGACGGGTCTTGACTGTCGACGGGGCCACCAGTGTGGTTGACCTTGACCGAGAGGTCGACCACCGTGACCCGCGCCGGGTCACCGGCGTCCCGAACGCTGATGACCAGGTTGTAGGAATCGCGCTGCTGGTCGTATTGCCGAGCGCCGGCCAGCGTAACGGCTCCAGTCTCGTCGTCTATGTGGAAGACGGCGTCGTCGTTTCCGTGCGAGATGGAATAGCTCAGCTTCGCGTTCCGTCCTTCGTCCGGGTCCCAGGCGTCCACTCGGGTCACCAGACTTCCGTTGCGTGCGTTGCTCGCCACGTAGACGACGTTGTTGCCTTTGACGGGAAAGCGGACGATCGGGTCGTTGTCGTTGACGTCATCGACGTAAACGGTGACGTTGACGCCGCTGTGCACGTGACCGAACGGTTCCGGATTCTGACCGATCACGACGAACCTGAACGCCTGCGCGTCCTCGCGATCCAGTTTCCGAGCGAGCGACAACCGACCGGTGTCGGGGTCGATGTGGAACGGCAGAGCGGCGTCGACCAGTCGGTAGTGGACCTGGTTGAACCGCAGACTGCGGTCTCTGTCCGTCGCCGTCGTGACGCCGACGGCAGATCCGACGGCGAGACTTTCGAGCACGAAGAAGTAGTAGGCCGGTTTGTCGAACCGCGGCGTCTCGTCGTTGACGTCCCGAACGCGTAGAACCAAGGACGCCAAGGTCGTCTGCGACGGTTCTCCGAGGTCAAAGACCTTCAGTTGGAACGTGTAGTCGGACCTATGTTCGTAGTCCAGAACGTCGTTGACCCGAATACGACCCGTAATTGCATTGAGAGTTATCAAGGACGCCGAGTCCAGTTCATCATCCGGCGTCAGGTGGAAGCGAAGCTGAGAGTTCAGTCCGACGGCGTCCGCGTCCGACGCTTCCACCCGCCCCACCTCGGCTCCGGGCAGGTTGTTCTCGTCCACCTGGACGACGACCGGATCGCCGTGTAAGAGAACGGGCGCGTTGTCGTTTTCGTCCAGAACTTCGATCTCGACGGCCTTCGTGACGGTCAACGGCGGCTGGCCCCCGTCGTGGCAGGTCAGCGTCACGACGTAGTGCGATCCCGTTTCGCGATCGAATACCGTCGAACTCACGAGACGGTATTCGGACTCTCGGGTCCGTTCAAGTTGGAACAGCCGGTCGTCGTAGACCGAACATTCCACCTCGGAGTTCTTCCCGCTGTCTGCGTCGTCGGTCACCAGGTGAGCAACGGACGTGCCTGGATCGGAGTTCTCTGGAATGGCGACGATGCCCGAGACGGACAGAGGATTGACGGTGATCTTCGGAGGATTGTCGTTTTCGTCGACGACCGCCACACTGACCTTGACGAACGACGACAACGACCTCGTCCCAAGGTCACTCGCTATAACGACCAGCGTATACGCCCTCTGTCGTTCGTAGTCGAGCGAATTCTGGAGGTAGACGTCTCCGCTGAGTGGATCGACGCCGAAGACGCGTCCGTAGTTTGCCTCGGTGAACTCCGTCAGCGCGTACCGGACCTCCCCGTTCCTGCCGGCGTCGCGATCGGTGGCGTGGACCCGACCGACCGGGGTCCGAGTCGGGATCAGCCGCTCGGACAGACTGACCTCGTAACTCGCCTCGTCGAAGACCGGACCGTTGTCGTTGGCGTCGCCGACGGCCACGCCGACCAGCAACGACGCCGACCTCGACGGCGAGCCTCCGTCGTAGGCGACGACGGTGACCGCGTACGAATCGCGCGGCCCCTCTCTGTCCAACCGGGCGCGCAGCACCAACGACACGGCCTTCGATCCATCGTCCTGCTCGGTCGTGTTCAGCTCGAACTTCGCCTCGGATTCGGCGTTCGAGTGAATCAGCGCGTACGACTGGACTCCGTACGCCGGGCTATCGGCGTCGATGGCCCCCGGGAGGGGATACCTCGTTCCCACCGGGACGTTCTCGTTGATCTCGACGTCGAATCTTGAGACGGGAAAGCGCGGTTCGTTGTCGTTGATGTCGTCGACGTTGACGACGACCCGGATCAGTCGGAAATGTTGGTTGGGACCGACGATCACCTCCAGCAGGAGGCTGCAGTTCGTCTGGTCGGCGCAGACGACCTCGCGATCGATCCGCTTGCTCGTCCTCAGTACGCCCGTCGATTGGTCGACGTAGAAGTAGAGGTACGCCGATCCGGAATGTCGGAAGCTGAACTCGAGCTGCGAGAGAACGCTTCGCGGAAACGACGCCACCAGATCCGGGATCTGTTTGACGTTGCCGACGGTCGTTCCGGGCGGAAGTTCTTCGACGATCCGGAAGACGGACGTGGGAGCGTGACGCTGGTGACGCTGGTGACGTGACGACGAATGACCGGATGACGACGGAATGGAAGAACGCCGAGGAGACGACGGAGAAACGAAGACGGCTGACACTGCGATTGCGATGAGCAGATACGAAGACAGATGCCAGGATCTGTGTGGATGTGGAAAAGCGGCGGTCATTTCCACAGCCCTAGCTGCGAGATCCGGTATTCACGTTTTGCTCTGAGATTATAACGCGCAGATTGAGGTAGACTTTCAATCGGACCATTTCAGTTGCGCTTTCGATTGAAGAACTTTCTAGATTCTGCAAAACTGAAACGAAGTTAAAATCCGAGTACAGTTTATGACCGATTGACTATACAAGCATTAGGAAAGGAACTTAACCCCCCAAACAGCAACAATTGGATATTGGAATAAGAATAAGGTCTAGTTATTAGGCCTAAGTGACGTTATTTTCGGAATTTTTAAAATTCATATTCCACAGTATCCCAGTTGTACCCCTAGTAGGCCTACTATCATTACGAGTGGCGTAGAAATGGGTTGTGCAGACCGTGCAGTGAACAGGGAGGCACCGGTGGTCAGAGGGCCCCTGACAGCAGGTAGTTTTTTGCTTTCAAACTATTCAGAATATAATTTTAACAATTGAAAAAGCCGAAAAGTATAATTACACATCATGAACAGCGTAGGTCTACGCACTCAAATGAGTCCAAGGTTTAACATCTAATAGTATTAATTATCATATATAACTAGCCGTTTGCCCATCAAAATGACAGGTTTGCTATGTTTTTTTTCCTACCAGATTTAATCAGCCAAAAACTTTACGATATATTTTATGTAAATGTTCTAGCATTTTGTTCAGTGACTTGTCCTTGACCGTAGCATGGCTTGAGTAGTTTGATGTAGGGACGTATACGAGGAGGGCTTAATCGAAAATCTGAATTATGTCGGGCAGTGATATCCAGTTTGTGTGGAGTAGCTTGAGATAGGGAAGGGAAGGCGGAAAAGAGGTTGTGAGGGAGATAGGAAGGGGTTGGATCGGAAAGGATGAGAGCGAGGAGGAGAAAGAGGACTGAGAGAGGAGTGGGTAGGGCAAAGAAAAAGGAGGGAGAAGAGTGGGCGGAGAGAGGGATTTGGAGCTGGAAAGAGATAGAAAAGAGGAGGGACGGAAAGGTGAGGGTATCGTTTTGTGGCGTTGTAAGAAAGGGATGGGAAGGGAAGAAAAGAGGGAGGGAGAAATGGGGAAGGGAGATAGCGGAGAATGTGATAATGGAATTCTCATCCAGGGATGGAAGGGAAAGGAAAGCGAAGAAGAAAGACGGGATTGGTGAAAATGAGGGGACACATGCATGGACACATAAAGTTAGGAAACTATTCTATATAGGTTATGAGATATACAGTCAACGTCAAAAAAGGTGTACTTCACAGGCCAGCGCAAGCCCGTTGGAGAGCCAGAAGTATTAGCACTTTCAGTTTTCATGGCACGGTTGAATTAGAGCGGTTTGCCAGCCTTTCCCTCGCTGCCTTTCCTTTCACCGAGTTAACACCCATTCACAGCTGAGTCGACTGAGGACGCTTGGGACAGAAACAAAAAAAATTCTGCAGCGGCCGGGACTTGAACCACGGACCTCAAAGTTAGCAGGCCAGAGCGCTTACCACTGCTCCACCGTGCACCCATATAAACAACGTTCAGCCAAGCAGGACGCGTCTTCAAGCTCCGCCCATTCGGTTACTCCGTCCATTATTACTTTCGGTTGCCTATAGCAACGATCATAAAATGATAGCAGTGCGTCGTCCAATGAGAACGCGGTTATACAGAGACATGAAAAAACACAGACTCTGGGAAATTACATACTGTAAGTCAGTACCTCCCAAGCTTTTTCCAGCTACGGCACACTATCTAAGAAACATACAGTCAACGGCACACTGCAGCCGACAAGCAAAAAACCCTCATCTGTGATCGATAGTGATCTCTTTCTTTTTCCAAGCTGACAAGCAAAAAAGGTCGTCAACTTATTTACGTTTGCTGCTATGTAGATT